>OZ022265.1:118400662-118895662 GCA_963978885.1 Nemotelus pantherinus | reverse complement strand
TATATTTTTAGCATCAAAAATTTCTATTCACGGGAACTCACGACCCACTAATCAGATACAGTTGAAAATTACAGAATGTATTAGTCTTAAGTAGGACCAGGTCTGAGAGAAGCGATTTTGAAATTCGGGCAATTTTGTGTCAGTGGTGCCATGTTGGAAAATGACTAAGAAAAATTACTGCTTTTGGCCCTATAAATTCTGATTCAGTCATCAGATTTTCACAAAATTCACACAGTATCTGAATGCAACTTTGAGCCACATTTGATAGAAATTTGGTTGAAAAATTTTGTTTTAAATTTTGAAAATTCGCTCAGGAAAAGAAATTTCTATGCCCTATAGCTTCAAAAGCAGACGTGAAATCATAACGAAAATCATATGGCAAATTGAACTTGTTGTGGACAATATTCAGCAGAACTTTAATTGGAAAAAAATTATAGGTTTGCCAGCTATGGTTGCTTTTGTATATTTTTTGCATATCTTTAGTAAGCGATTTTATCATAAAATTTTCAAACCATAGTGATCTTGTAGTGAAAATAAAAAACATATATTACGATCTAGTGATGGGCTCAAAAACGCCAAACAGTTTGAAAAAAACGTTTGGCTGCAAAAAACGAACGAACAGTTTTTCCAAATAGCGACAAACAGTTTTTCTATAACGAAATTTTTTTCTAAAACGAACAGCATTTCTAAAACGAACCATTTTTCTACAACGAATAGTATTTCTAAAAACCAATTATTCCAACTATTCTACTACGATAGTTTTTCTATAGCCAATCGTTTTTCTAAAACGAATCGTTTTTCTTTTTCTAAAACAAATCGTTTTTCATTAAAACGAACTGTTTTTTTAAACGAATCTTTTTTCGTTTTTCTAAAACGAACTGTTTTTTTTAAAACGAATCGTTTTTATAAAACGAATCGTTTTTCGTTTGTTAAAACAAACTGTTTGGCAGTGGAAAACTGTTTAGCTGCGGAAAACAATATTTTCGTACTTGCGAGCATTTTCTTACTTGCAAGTATTTTATTGAAATATTCAAAAAGTTTTTAGGGCAAGAGGAGCTGAAATCGGACAAAATCGGCCAATTTTGGGTTAGAGCGGTTTGGGACATAACGGGCCAAGACCTATTGCTATGATACAAAAATTTCGGTTTTGTAGGGGACTAAGGGATTTTTTGGCCATAGTTTGGCAAAAACTAACTTTACGGCACTTTCAATGACTGAAAGTGGTGGGGGAGTACAATAGTCATATTTTAAGGGCGAAGAAAAATTTTATAGGGGAAATTAGCATGAATTCGGGGACCTTTCTGAGTTGTTTCGGGCGAAATTTCTATACAAGTCTGGGAAAAAGCGGCCTAGTTTCGAAGACACGGCAAAATGAAATCCGGCCGAAAAACTAAAAGTAGCACTAAAAGTGCCAAAGAGGTAAAGGTTGAGATCCTTTTTGGCTCACCAGTTGGCGTCTCCTGCAGGTCGCCACGAGGTTGTCTCCAACCCTACCGGGGTTATAAAATTTACGAGACCGCGGGAAGTAAGGTGCCCCTGGACTCATGTCCAGCCTTAGGGAAGAGGTTGGCCCCCTTGTGGGTGCATGTTTAATAAACGAAAGCTTTTTTTATACCATTTTTTAATAAAATTTTCGACAAACTTCATAATTCAGTGGGGCCAAGTGGAAATCCGACTGTTTTAGATTAGCCAGGAAAAGTTTGGTATCAGAGATCGCTCGAAGAAATGTCATATAGATGGCAACAGGATTAGTTGGTCCTATCTTAGTAAATTTTTCGACACTGGTAATTTGAACGAATAGAGGAGGTTTTGTGCATATAATAAAATGAAAAACAGATAAAATTGATTGAATTTGATCGTTTTCCTTTAGATGGCCCCTAGATTGGAGAAAGACTTGCCAAATAATTGACCGGCCATTGGAAAGTTACGGACAAGCTGTACAGACTAATGACTCGGTATTCTTTGAAGGTCATCTTGCACCATCACCATTCTAGCTTGGGAACGTTGTGTCTGGAGGGTGGGGGAGGGCATATCAGTTCGTTTTATTACATCACTGCAAATCGTATGCATTGTATGTATATATGTACATAGTTCAAACAGGTATTTGGAACAGGTATTTTTTCGTACTCGTACTAGTTATATCTAGTATGTGAAAATTCTAGTACGACCCAACTCTAATTGTCGTACAGCATAACATTTGTTTCTTTTCGTTAATTCAAACTGTTTTTTTCAAACAATTTTGAAAAACAGTTCGTTTTGGTTTTTTGAAAATTTGAAAACTTCTACGGGCGGTAGCCCGAAATTTCTTTTTATCCCTATAGCTTCCAATGCAGTCATCGAATCAATACGAAATTCGCAGAGTAGGTTGACTTGAACGTGTGGTAAATGTGACATATTTTCTGTTTCAGTGGTAGCAAAAGGCTGACAGCACGAGGTGCTTTTGTTATTTTCCTACCAATAAATGCTTACAAAAACATTTACAATGAAAATAAGTAAACAATGATAGCATTTACAGCAGACGTTTAGTCCGCGGACTATACACGAAATTTCACCTAAATTATTTAGTCCACCTGCTGTAAACACTCAGTACCCGACCCAAGCGATAGGCCAGTACACGATTTCAAGTGACCTGACCTAAAATAGGTCGTGGACTATATCGCTGTAAATATACCCGACCTAAGCCTTGATTTTCGCGTGACTATTAATAATAAATATACGTTTGAGAGACATATGAAAAGATAATTGAATATGATAGTGTATGAACTAAAATTGAACAAAATGACAGCTGTCACGTACAAACGAGGACTAAATTCGAGCTGACCAAATTTTAGGTCAGATCGATGTAAACACCTTAGGACTAAATTCACTTAGTCCGCGCTATAGGTCAGGTCACATTTGATCCAACCGCTGAAAACCTTACCATTTTTTGGATGGCAGCCCCAAACACCTTTCTATCGCTGTTACTTTCGATGAAGTCATCGAAATTTAATAGGCTTAGGGTGTCCTTAAGTAGCTAATGGTAGAATACACACTCAAAACCTGCACAAATCCTCTACAGTTCTTCGAAAATTCCTCATTAAAAAAAAGAAGAAGAAGCCAAAATCAGAATCAGACGATATCTTTTCCATGCTTTCTTTATCAAATTTTTGAGTTGATTTTCAATTTCCGTGGAAAATTTATCATTTGAGAAAAATACTGGTACAATTTTAAGAAGGCGGGGTGCATTGATTCGTTTAGGGTCACATTCGTTTTTCCTCATCTTTACAGATGTTGCGCCAAAATTTTGATTTCGTTAAGCGAATGAGGTTATATTGGCTCCAAGGTATAATACTTCCATGCTTTTAGCCTAAAATTTTTTTGAAAATGACAACCTTTTTATAGTGTAAGCATTGATCACGCCAGTGTGCAGTGCATTTTTATATTTTCAAA
This sequence comes from Nemotelus pantherinus, assembly GCA_963978885.1. Taxonomy (NCBI): domain Eukaryota; kingdom Metazoa; phylum Arthropoda; class Insecta; order Diptera; family Stratiomyidae; genus Nemotelus; species Nemotelus pantherinus. Next base: position 118,892,233 of record OZ022265.1, on the reverse strand, counting down.
CTTCTTAATTATTTACAAGTTCAAAGTATATCATTGTATCATATTATTTGACTCAATTTTTCTAATTCTTATGTAGAACTCCTTTAACACATTAAGTGGCAGTGATGTTTCCCAGGGTACAATGTCATACAGTTATTAACGTGTAAACTGTATTGTCACACACTTTTGGGTAACGCTGTTTGAAAAAAACAAATACGACATTTCATAAGTGGTATTCGATATTGTATTGGCTATTTTGCCAACAATTTTATGCTGTGGGATTTATTTCATCAAAATCATTTTAACACTTCCACGATGATAGTTTTTATATACTAAAACAAACTGAATGGAAATTCTACCCCAGTAAGCCTATTAAGAAAACGATTTATGCAAATTTACAAATTTACATACAGTTTATGCAAATTTATGAATTTTATCTTTGCACATTTAGCGATGTAATTTCGAATTGTTGACATCAGAACAATATACAAGTTTTACATACATCAATATTGGAAAACGAAAATCTGTAAAATGATACTTCCGGGATAACCTATCAATTAGTGGTGGCAGATAATCCCAAATTTTCGTTTCGTTTCACGTAATCGAATGTATTGATTTATAAATTCAAATCCCAACGTGTTTCTCTCCTGAATCATTCCTGTGGTTTTATCTGGTTTCGTGATACGGGAAAGTATCTAATTTGGTTGAAGATGATTTTGTAAAATTGTTTTTTTTTTATCGAAGGTTTAAGTAAACAGTTTTTTTTCTCTTACTTGAAGAAACTAATTTCTGATATAAAAAAAATGAATGTTGATGTTGAGCTCACACTCAGTTATTTGTCAACTCATTCACTACTATTAAACATCTTCTCACAATCATTCAATGCCCACCTAGTCATATCGATGTACACGTGCTTGTGCATACCTATGTACATATTTGCAAACAAAGGAATAGTACACATTTATTGTTTAGCTTTTCATTGAGTTCATAACGTGCTATGTTTTCATTTTACTGTGGAAACATGTCTGCAATTCTCGGCTTCTTCTTGCATCATATGAATTATCAAGCAATGCCGAAGAAGCAATTTTAGGCTTTGAATAAGAAATTGGAATTGTTTTTGCGGGATGATTAAAATTGAACAACTTTTTATTAACATTAAAAATTTTAATCTACATTGAAAATTCTATTTTGACAAAGTGGTTTCGAAAGTATGCACTGCTTCTCATCAGACACCAGCACACAGTGCATACTTGACTGGCGTGACCACTTGCAGGTGGAAACCATTACATTTTTATTTATGCTAGTTGTGACAAATTTTAACATCTCCGACTTATATCCATGGATATAATTTTACTTAGTAAAGGTAATTGAATTTGATCACGGTTCCCTTCTTGTCAATAAATCAGCATAGACAACGTATATCATTTCTACAGCATCGAAGCCGAGCAAATTGAAATATAAGTCGGAGATGTTAAAATTTGTCACAACTAGCATAAATAAAAATGTAATGATTTCCACCTGCAAGTGGTCACGCCAGTCAAGTATGCACTGTGTGCTGGTGTCTGATGAGAAGCAGTGCATAATTTCGAAACCACTTTGTCAAAGTAGAATTTTCAATGTAGATTAAAATTTTTAATGTTAACAAAAAGTTGTTCAATTTTAATCATCCCGCAAAAACAATTCCAATTTGATTCTGCTTTCGGAGGCTGATTCCGCAAAACGATCGAGTTTCCCGTTTCAATATGCTCGGCTTCGATGCTGTAGAAATGATATACGTTGTCTATGCTGATTTATAGACAAGAAGGGAACCGTGATCAGATTCAATTGAATAAGAAATTAAAATCATATCATTGATTTCCTTTCTCACTTTACTTAAACAGTGACAACAATAATGATGATTGCATTAAAGTTTTCATAACAATCAATCACACATGAACATACATTATCTCTACGATACATCAATCTTCAACCACTTTACACCGGAAATAGGTATATACATAAACGATCTACAGTAAATAACCAGCGTTGTCGATATCAGAGCAAACTATCATTGTTATCCAGAGTCATAGAAGAATTGGTTAACATACTCAGTAGTATTTTGTTCAGAATTTCCAACTTTTTGTTCCAGGTCCATCTCTCCTTACACCAACTCATTTGAAATTCCATTTTGATCATTGAAAACAAAAGCCAGTTTAACGAAACGGAACGGCCCCCCAAAAGGAGTGTGCTTTCACTTATCAACCTGTCAATGAGCAGCTGATTGACACTATTGTTCGTACGCACAACAGGTGGGTAGCATTTGATCATATATTAGCCTGGGAAGAGACGGGGAAACCGAATTATTCAAACTTCGCACACCTATTTTGGATTCCGCAGCATCTCTATTGATGGATGTTGTTTCATCACCAAGCAAAGATGCAGCATCTAGCTACTAACGTGAGTATTTGTTTCAAAAGTGAATGCAGTGACAAAGCAAAGTATCTCTAGCAAAACAGCGGTTCATTAGTGTCACCGGAATTGGCAAGCTTTGTGCCGCTCTGGCAGACATATGCAATATGTTTGCCAGAGATTATGGCTAGACAGTTCCAAATTAGGCTGCAATTGCAGTCTGGCCTAAATCATTATGGTAACTACTACTCTCGCATTACTTTAGCGTGATGTCTAAAACTCATTTTGTGGTTAGTAACTGTTTAACTACAGTTTTAACTTCGATCTAAATAAAAAGTTTCTTCCGTGTAGTAGATTTATGTATGTGAATCTCTACCTTAATGAGCCAATTAGTTGTAGCAAGCAGTATCCCTTCCAAGCATGCGAGATACAAAAGAATAATCAACAGAACACAAAAATCACTTTGTCACTTCTTCTTCACACACAAAATAAACAATTGATGCACTAGTTAAACAAATTTACTTGCAAGTTTACGCGCCATTTTGCAACTGTGAAACATCCCGTTATGACAAAGATGTCATAAAGCCATAACTTGTCTATTAAAACTGCAAAATAATAAACTTCGGGCTGATATTTATTAACAGCTTAATTCAATTACTATAATGACACTAAACTGATTCACTGTATTAATTCACAAGAGTAGTGTTATCTACAGATTCACGTCTGTGAAGTTGACCGACCTAAGTCTGAATGAAATGAAAATCACTTCATAATAAAATTTCGGTAATCTGATTGCTCTCAAACATAGCAAAACGCTGTTCTTATCAATAATTTATTATCAAGCACGAAACATAATGGACCACTAAAAAATCGGAAGTTCACGATATCAAAGCCAAATTCTCCATTCGTCAACGCCGTTATTCATCTTTTTTGTGTTAATTACACCGAAACAAGTTTACGCCACTTTAAATTCCGAAAATTGCCGCCACGAACACGAATTTCATACTTGCAAGTGTTTTCATATTCACGAGTATCTCGTACTTTCAGTTTTTCCGGCGGATTTCATTTTGCCGTATCTTAGAAGCTGGACCGCTTTTTCCCAGATTTGTATGGAAATTTCGCCCGAAACAACTCAGAAAAGTTCCCAAATTCATGTTAGACCAAAAAATTTTTTTGGAAAAAATGGTCATTTGTTGCCCAATTTCCTCTATCAAAAATGTTTTCGCCCTTAAAATATCGCTAATATACTCCCCGACCACTTCCAATCATCGAAAGCCCTGTAAAGGCAGTTTTTGCCAAGCTATGACCAAAAAACCCCTTACTCCCCTAGAAAACCAAAATTTATGTATCACAGCAAGAGGTCTTGGTCCGTTATGTCCCAAACCACTCTAACCCAAAATTGGCCGATTTTGTCCGATATCACCTATTTTTGCCTTAAAAACTTTTTGAATAATTGAATAAAATACTTGTAAGTATATAATAAATACTCGATACGAAAATATGCGATACGAAAAGACTTGCAGGTTCCAAAATACTTGCAAGTATTTTCGTATCGTATCGTCAAATACTTGCAAGTATTTTTGAACTTCCAAGTATTTTCGTATCGCGTATTTTCGTACTTGAAAGTAGTTTATTCAATTATTCAAAAAGTTTTTAAGGGAAAAATAGGTGAAATCGGACAAAAACTGCCTTTACAGCGCTTTCGAAGATTGGAAGTGGTAGGGGAGTATATTAGTGATATTTTAAGGGCGAAAACATTTTTGATAGGGGAAATTGGACAAAAACGACCATGTTTTCCAAAAAAATTTTTTTTGTCCAGCATGAATTCGGGGACCTTTCTGAGTTGTTTCGGGCGAAATTTCCATACAAGTCTAAGAAAAAACGGCCTAGTTTCGAATATACGGCAAAATGCACAGCCGGAGAAGCAAACTATCGAATCAAAAAGGATCTGAACCTTTTCCTACTTAGCATTTTTAGTGCTACTTTCAGTTTTTCCGAACGGGTTTTCAGTGGATATCATTTTACCGTATCTTCGAAACTAGGTCGCTTTTTCCTAAACTTGTATGGAAATTTCGCCCGAAACTACTCAGAAAGGTTCCCAAATTCATGCTAGACAAAAAAAAATTTGGGAAAATTTGACGTTTTTGCCCAATATTCCCTGTCAAAAATTGTTTCGTCCTTAAAATGTCACTATTATACTCCCCGACCTCTTTCTATGTAGACCTCTTTCTCTTTCTTTCCAAACTATGGCCAATAAACCCCTTACTCCCCTACAAAACCGAAATGTTTGTATCACAGCAATAGGTCTCGGCTCGTTATGTCCGAAACCACTCTAACCCAAAATTGGCCGATATCAGCTACTTTTGTCCTAAAAACTTTTTGAATATTTGAATAAAATACTCGCAAGTACGAAAATACTCGATACTTGATATGCTTTCAAACTGCACTATCTAAAAGCAGATTTTATTTTCACATACTTGAAAGCATGACAAATATAATATTTGATCATACACTTTGATCAGACTTAATGGTTTTAGCAACACTACCAGCCATTTATACGTGATAAATGCTAGCCATACAAATTCCCATGCATATCTGATCATTACATTCCATATGTATGCACATGGGAAAAAATCAACTGAATCCTTTTTCCAATCCATTCAAATCTATTCTTCACAAGTGGTTCTACACACGTACTGTGTATATACTATAAAGCGAATTTGAAGGGCAGAACGTGCCGAAGCAAACCTTATGTTAGTAAAAAAAATGAAATTGTTAGATTAGATATTACGCACACTTTTAATGCAAATCGAAACTCATTGATTAGCTATTGATCTGAATTGCATTACATCAATAGTAATAAATTTGTATTTGCACTAAAAAAGTTGCCCTTTAATTACAATATTTCACGCCGCCCTTGTCCTACAAACACATTGCGACCTCTCTCTCGCTCACACAACTATACCAGAGGTCGAAAATTGCCTCATTTCTCTGGGCCCATTTCGTATCCATTCCTCTCATATCTATGGCGTGTCCATTCTTTATATGGCTATGATATGCACACTTTGAAAAGTAGTGGAAACTTGGGGGGAAATGCCGATTTTGTTAGGAATTTAAAAATATTTATTGATTAATTTACCATACGTATTTTATAAAATTTACCGATGAGGCACTGCCTCCTTTGCCTCCTCTGAGGAGCCGCCACTGCTCCCAAATTTTCTTCTTAATTCCAAAATTTTCGCGGACAACTTTTGCTGTGAACGAAGCTGGTTCAGATGGCTACTCAACTGAATCCTTGCCAAGATCAATTGTTTCATTAATCATACCAACTAAATTATCCTTATCTAGTTCACGTTGATTTTTCCAATATCTTCCTCAGCTAAGTCATCAAAGCTTTTTCCTTCCATTTTCCCTTTGAATCATTCATGCTATAATGGTAATCTAGAATCGACACCTTCAAATACTATCGGCATAACTGTTTTCCAACAGGCATTGAGGGTTGATTGCCTAATTTATGTTAATGATACAGAAATATGTTTAACACAATCTGAGATTGTAAATTTTTTTAGAAGCATCCGTAGTTGTAAGCAATTCATCATTCATCACTATTTGATCTAAACTGAACCTGTAGGTTCGCTTTATATGAATTGCCGTTACATTAGATGCGAAACAATCTCCTGATCTAATGGCTGCAATAATGAAATTTTTTTTTTTAGTTTTTTTTGGGTAATACAAATACCACATTTCCGAATCTTGAAGATGTTCTGATACATTGCAAATTAAAAGTAGAACCTTAATGGCGTAAATATCATTTGGTGTTCGCATTTGATCTTGATCTTCTACCCATATTATTAAACCATTTAGCATACTTTGAATTGTAATAGCTCTTACATATGAAGTTGTACTTATACTCGTATAAAAGCCGGCTTCAGTATTTTTTTTAACGGAGTCTTCAAATTTTCAAATCTTTATTTCGATTGTAATAATGATTGCATTATATTAACATTTTATTACTATTCGAATTTAAAAATTATATTTCATTCTTTCATATGATTTAAGCAATTTAACTATGTATTTTCTTAGAAAATAGAAAAATGTTCGCACACTGAATTCATATGATATTTTCTGAAACCGATGGAATAATTTGCAGTGTTTGTCTGCCAACTTTCCATATTCGAGGTCACTTTCTGCCGTATCTAAGCAGTTTGGTGGAGGAAAAGGTCAAATATTCAGTTTAGATTCAGCATTTTTTCAAGAAGTTGAAAGTTCAGACATTCTTGCCTGTGGCTAGGTTCTGGAATTTACACATAGCACTCTTTTCGGTGTCATAAAGATCAGAGCCGTCTTAGATCAATTTGGAGCCCTGGGCACTTTAAGTTAATGCGGCCCCTAAGACAGAGGGCTGTTAACAACAGGCAATAGAGAAGAACAGGAGCAGGTTTGCAAAATTCTAGATATATTTATCTGTTATTCTTATATATTCAAAGTCACGTTAAATTAATAGGTAACTATAATCCAGGAGAGTAACTTTTTAACCATTATACGCAGGTTAGTAATTAAAAGTCTATGTTGATTGAAGAGGCTGAAGGGGCTAGATTTTAGACAAACAAATTCATTGGTCATTTCTTCAAGGTCTACTTCTTTGAGCACATCACATTCTATGAACATTAGTGATAAACTGGTCAATCTTTCTTGAAGCATTGTGCTTATTTTTGGTACATTTTTTTTTTTTCAATTTTGAGAAGGTACGTTCTTCGCTGCAGTTAGTTACCATCATAAAAAGATTCTCTATGCAATTTCTACATTTGGAAACGTGTCTTCAATTTTGTCTTTTTTCAAAAGATTGTATATTTCTGAAATATTATTAGTTTCTTCATTTTCACTCGTTTGAACACTTTTCAAGTATGGTATGTTTTAGTGAATCCTTTGCGACTTTGTCTCAACTCCTTGGACTTAAAATTTTCAAGCGAGATAAAAAATCGAACCGATGACTTATTTCCTTGTGCGAATTCAATCACTGTTTTAGATGAATGCTCGGGATATCAATTATGGGAATAATAATAATAAACTAAAATTTCTCTTTCCCATTTAGTTAGACTGATGGCGCAGAACCATCAAACTATATCTGACGTGAGCTTCTACCTCTTATTCTTTGAGATAGGTTCTTGTAGTCACAGTCAGGATTTTTCTCTTTTGCGCACGATTCAAAGTCATCAAATTTATCCCTGGCATTAATAATAAAATCATCAAGTGAAGCTAACATTCCATTTTTATAGTTTTTTTCTGAAGATAAGTATTTGTTTTGTCTATTCTTTCAATATGGTGTTCCGAATTTCTGTCAGTAAGATAAGTTTCAAGTTTTTCATTTTTCGGACACACTAAGAGCTTCGCCTAGTTTCGTTTCTTTTCTTGTCTGCTCTGCATCCTCCGCGATAGACGTCAAGGCTTCTATAATTTGTTTATGATTTTGATGTTAGGCGCTTACTTCATCAGCTCGCGTAGATAATCTGGTTTGAAAAAAACTTTTAAGTACTTTTTTTGAACCTAAATATTTAATCAATGTATTCCATCGGTGAGTAGAATGAAAAAAAAACTGTACAGTTGCTGAGCCATTTAAAAAAAAACTTTTTACCTTTCGTACACATTCAGCGGGATGAAGAACTAACAAGTTTAGAGAATGTCCCCCATATGATACAAAGGTAGCAAATTCATATTTCTCCTTGATTTTCGCTTGCAAACCAGCATGCTTTCTTGACACATTTAATACATTGTCGTAGCTTTGCCCACTGCAATCCTTGATTTGCATATCATGATTCTCTAAAAATTTCAGGATGGTTTCCGCTAATTATTCTGATTTGTGCTCTTTGATAGGTATATACAGTTGAACTTCGATAACTCAAACTACCATCTGCCACTAAAATAATCCGAGTTATCGAGATTTCGAGTTATCGAATTACACATTCAAAAGTGTAAGTGTAAGTCAAGTGTCAGAAATAAAACGATATTAATATGTTAGAAAGGCATTTAATGATTTGATAATTTAAACTTCCTTAAAATATTCCGTTATCTGTGATTGATGTTCCATATTTTTGCTCGAATTGTCAAAAAATGTTTCAATATCAGTTAAGGCGTTATAAACTGCTGTTGTCGTATGTTTATTTGTTTGTAAATACAAATACAAAACTTTTAAAGAGTCTTCAACTGATTTCTTCGTCGGTTTTTGATCAACCTCGCATTCTATGTCCTCCTCATTGCTCGCAGGCTCGTTGGTAAACGTCTCCACAGATTCCATTCGAATATCCTCGATTACGTCGTTGTCACTTGGAAATTCTTGCCACAGCTGGCAACGCCAGAGAGATGACTACGGAAGATGGTCAGTCAACGACACGACGCGATTGAGTCACGACAGTAAAATGTATTACGTAATAACTTGATTAATAAATATTGATTAAATATAGCTAGAGTTTCTTTGTTTAGTCATACTTGACAATTCAGAAGTGGGATTCTTAGGATCCAAACGATAGATATGCCTATAGTGAATATCGCTGACTTGGGGTGCAAAACCCTTCGCGAACTTTTAAAGGAGCGTGATCTCACGATTGGAGGTCGCAAATCCGATCTGATCGAGCGTCTTGTGACACACCTTGGGACGGAAGTAGTGGAAATCTCTGAGGAGGAGAATGCCGTGACAAACGACGATGATTTGAGGCAGGAGGTGATCGAGTTGAGGGCTCAGGTTGAGGCTCTTATGGCCGCCATTAAAGCCGTTTCAGTACCTCCCGTTTCAGTATCGGCAATTTCAGTACCACCCGTTCCGAATGTCGATGAAAATTTCATTTCCACAAATGACATCGGACGCCCATCAGCGACAATGAACCAAGTAAGTGTGGCTTTAATATCTGCAGCGACGGATGATGTGCAACGATGTGGGCCGACGACTGTGACAACTCAGTGTCACACTACGGTTCCCGCACATCATCGAAGTTATGCCGCACCACGACATTCGATCGACAACGAAATAACAGCAGACCAAACACACGTTCAATTCCATTCTACTCCCGAATATGCTCATGCATGTCAAGCGACTCCATTAACAAATACAAGGTCGCAAACCCCTACAAGACATCATGAACACAATTTGCTGTCTCAGACACGTCGAGGGGAAAAAGGAGTGTTCCAAGTCCGGGACGTTGTCAACGTACTGCCATTCTTCGATCCGCTGGATGAAACATCACCATCTGCGGAACAATTTTTATCACGCATCGAAAAATTGGCCCGTATTTATGACTGGGACGAAGAATTGATACTTTTCGCCGCTCAAGCGAAATTAAGAGGTCACGCTAAGCAATGGAATGACGGACTCCAGGATACATTTGCCACCTGGGGCCAATTTTCTTATATGCTGCGAACGGACTTCCCACCTCGTCAGTTAGACGTCGACATTCATCGCAAAATGATTCAAGAACGTCGCCTGTCAAACGAAACACCGGAGGAATATTTCTATAGGACGTGTGCAATGGGACGCCGCGGAGGTTTGAAAGACCTCATTATCATCCACTACATACGCAACGGACTTAACATGCCTCTATTGCAAGCATCACTTGCTGGTGTTGAGTTTGCAACTACAAGCGAATTGCTCAACGCAATACGACGATTTACTGTGACAAATACACGCGACGAATCGGTATCGTCGACCCGCTTCATAGGAGAGAAACAATCGGTAGCAACTAATTTGAGGTTTCGCAACCAGCCAGGGCCCGAGTCTCGCAGTTGTTTCAACTGTGGTGAAAAGGGGCATCTATCCATCAACTGCCGAAAGCCACAGCGGAGATTTCGTTGCACAATTTGCACGCGTACAGGACACACAAAGCAAACTGTCCGGCAAAACAATCTGAATCTACTCAACAAAGGCAACCGATCAATACAATAACGCAACAACGACCGACTCTCCTAACAAAACAGATCTGTGTCAACGGACGTGATCTGACGAGTATAATTGATTCGGGAAGCAGCTGCTCTCTCATCCGACGCACTGTCGCACGAAAAATTGGAGAGCTAATACCATCTGTTTCACCCAAATGTCTCGTAGGTTTTGGTGGTGGTGAATACGTGTGTACACATGGACTACAGGTAACCATCGAAACGGACGGAAGCCAAACAGATATGTGTTTGCATGTTGTGGATGACGATTTGCTCGACGAACCAATACTTTTAGGGAACGATTTCTTAATCGGGAAAGCACGATGCATTATAATCCAAGAGGGAAACGTCACAGTCAGCGAACGTCAATGGGACGTAAAGACTGGCCCGTTGACGAAAGACAATCGAACACAACTGAATTCACTTTTGACGGAGTTTGACAAGTGTTTTGCAGAGAGTATGTCAACAATCGGCCGTTGCAATACCACGGAGATGGAGATTAAACTAACAACCAATACCCCTGTCAATCGACCTCCGTATAAACTTCCCTTTCCGAAACGGCAATCTGTGGAAAACATCATCAATGATTTATTAGTAAACGATATCATACGTCCAAGCATATCTGAGTATTCTTCTCCTATCATCTTAGTGCCGAAGTCAGATGGAACCGATCGACTGTGCGTTGATTATCGGATGTTAAACGGAATCACGATCAAAGAGCCGTATCCCGTTCCGAGTGTTGACGAACAACTAGCTCAACTTGCAGGAAAGTCGTATTTTACGACTTTGGATTTCCTTTCCGGGTACCACCAAGTGCCAATCAAGGGCAATTGCAAAAAGTTTACTGCTTTTGCTACACACAACGGGCAGTACGAGTATAATGTTATGCCATTCGGGTTGGTGAATGCACCATTCGTCTTCCAGAGAGCGATGCGGAGGATAGTTGACAAAATGAAAAGCTCAGTAGTTGCCTATGTCGATGAAGTAATTATTCCTAGTGACACAGTTGCAGACGGACTTAAGGCACTTCGGGAATTTTTATCCCTTGTACTCGACTCAGGAATGACGCTAAAAACATCAAAATGTACGTTTATGTCCACGGATGTAAGCTTTCTTGGACACCGAATTACGAAGGACGGAATTTCACCAGGGAATACGAAAACTGCGGCAGTTCAAAATTTCCCAGTACCCAATAATCAGGTTGACGTTAGACGATTTCTCGGGTTGACGGGTTTCTTTAGGAAATTCGTTCCGAGCTATTCAATCATCGCACTACCACTAACTCGATTGCTCCGCACGAAAGACGCGCTACCATTTACATGGTCATCTACGGAGCAACGAGCTTTTGACTCACTACGACAGCAGCTGTTGAATCCACCGCTACTTCAAATCTACGACATCACGAAAGACCACGAAGTTCATACCGATGCAAGCTCGATTGGGCTCGCCGGAGTGTTATTGCAGCGCACGGAGGATGGGTGGAAACCTGTCTCCTATTTCAGCCGACAGTGCTCCGACACTGAACGAATTTACCATAGCCACGAGCTGGAGGTGCTTGCTTTGGTCGAAACCCTGGAAAGATTCAGACTTTTCCTACTTGGGAAACGATTCCGTGCAGTGACTGATTGTGCCGCCATCACTGCCACGAAAAACACAACACCACTGAAACCTCGAATCGCTCGTTGGTGGTTACGCTTGCAGGAGTTCGACTGCGAGTTCGTTCACCGAAGCTCCGATCGAATGCGTCACGTCGATGCGTTGAGCCGCGCTCCGGTTGAACCACCGAAAACGATTGAAACGGTTGTTGATCGAATTTTCAGAGTTGATCTGGATGAATGCGATTTCCTAACGACCATACAGCTCCAAGATACTGAGCTTGCCAACATCACTGATGTTCTCCAAGGACGGCGTCACTCAGACCAAGCGTCACAGATCCGAAAGGAGTACGCATTCCAAAACAATAAATTATATCGACGAGTTGACGATCAACTTAAATTTGTCGTTCCTAAAGCAGTTCGTTGGAGAGTCACGAAGACGTATCACGACGAAATGGGACATTTCGCTGTGGAAAAAAACATTAGAGCGACTGAAAAGAGATTTTTGGTTTCCGAGAATGCGCAAATATGTCCGAGCATATATTTCTGCATGTATGGAGTGCGTTTACAATAAAGCATCATCTGGAAAGCTCGAAGGTGAACTGCACATTAGTACTGTCGAACCTATTCCATTTCGGAAACTACACCTTGATCATGTAGGGCCATACCCAAAAAGTAAACGTGGTAATGAATACATTTTGGGGATTACGGATCCGTTTACGAAATTTACAGTATTGAAAGCAGTCCGTTCAACTAAAACAATACCAGTTCTGAATGCGCTCAGAGAGCTGACTGGGTATTTTGGTCTGCCGAAAGTTATCGTGACCGACCGAGGCACAGCTTTCACATCTAACGCTTTTCGTGAGTTTTGTGAGTCAAATGGCAGCAAACATGTTCAAACTGCGGTCCGCACTCCGCGAGCTAATGGAGCTATTGAACGTGTCAATAAAACTCTCGGGAATTGTCTCCGTGCAAGCGTGTCAGCCGAGAATGACTGGGACTTGCACGTTCCGAACATACAATGGGCACTTAATAGTGGAAGGCACGACACAACAAAATACAGCCCAAACGAACTAGTCTTCGATTTTAGCCTCAATGACGTCGTTCATAATCGACTTATTCAGGCGTTGAATGATGAAGCGCCACGTGTGTCATCCGAACCTATCGCTATTCGCAGATCAAAAGCTGCAGAATCCATCTCTAATCAACAAGTAAAGTGGAAGCAACGTTTTGATCAGGCACGTCAACATCCTCGTCATTACACGCAAGGTGACCTTGTTCTTGTGGCGCATGTGCCCCCTGCATCTGGGTTCTCCAGAAAGCTGGAGCCACGCTTTAGAGGTCCATACCGCATTTCGAAAGTATTAAGATACGATCGCTACGTCGTCGAAGACATCGAGCATATGCAACGAAGTCGACGACCATTCAATTCAGTCCATCACGTTGAACACATTCGACCATGGTGTTATGCGGATCCCGTTCTGGACGAAGACGACTTAGACGATACTGAAGATGACCTCGGTCAGGAGTCCGAGTTTGTCAGAATTGGCCGAACTGCCACAGCTGGCAACGCCAGAGAGATGACTACGGAAGATGGTCAGTCAACGACACGACGCGATTGAGTCACGACAGTAAAATGTATTACGTAATAACTTGATTAATAAATATTGATTAAATATAGCTAGAGTTTCTTTGTTTAGTCATACTTGACATTCTGTCGTTGTCAGATCTTCATCAATTTGTAAATAGTCGCGGAAAAAGTTTTTATTTTCCGATTGATTTGTTATATGCATCCAAATCTGGAATTCAGATTCCAAGATTCGAATATCAGCTTCCGTAGCATTTCGGTTTTCTCTCAATAAATGTAATGGCATATCGTCATCAGCCTCCCATGCAGAGTGTAGACCAAATCCCGCTTTGCGAAAACAATTAGAAATGATCTCAGATTTAACATCAACCTTCCACGCTTTGGTCACCTCATCTAAACGGTCCTTCAATGTAATAACACGTTTCGTATACGATTCCATGTCTTTTATAATTTTCTTCAAGATTCTTCGACGATAATTGCATTTTAAGTTCTGTATTACTCCTTGATCGAGCGGTTGTATTTTTGACGTCATGTTTGGTGGGAAAAACGCAAGTCCAATTGACCGTAACTTGCATTGAATACTTTGAAGATGAGCCGGACAATTATCAATGAGTAAGATAATTTTTCTTCCCGCTTGTGAAAACATTTTATCCAAATTCAAAAGCCATTTCTCAAAGTATTGGCCTGTCATCCATGCCTTGGTATTTGATTTATAATCAACTGGTAGCCAATTAACTCCCCAGAAGCAGCGGGGGTTCTTACTTTTTCCTATTAGCAACATTTTAAGTTTTTCTGATCCGTCCATTTTGGCAACCAACAGTAACGTGACTTTCTCCTTGCTGTGCTTCCCTCCGTGACACTTTTCGTTCTTGAAGGTAAAGTATTATTCGGTAAGCATCTAAAAAACAATCCCGTTTCATCCGCGTTGAATACATTGTGCATTTCATACTTTTCCAATAATTTTGGTAGAACAGTACGTTTCCATTTCTCGCAATCTTCATTCGATACGTCATTACTCTCACCGCACATCTTTTTATAACAAATATCATATCTGAAACAACGCATAGCAATAATACATTTTTTTTCTCGAAAATAAATTCCATTATCTTACCTTCGCTTCCAATTATCCAACCAACCAGTGCTTGCCTTAAAATTTGACTCCTCCAATAACTTTGCAAAATCTAAAGCCTTTTCTTTGATAAGTCCCCCGGATATGGGTAAGTTCTCGTTTCTGGCTGCTTCAAACCACTTAAAAACGGCTTTATCCAAACTTTCATACATGAGTTTCCTCAATGTTTTCTCATTATATGAGTCACCGTCTACAGCATTTCTAATTTTTTCCTTATTTTTCAAAATAGAAGAAACAGTACTAGTCAATACTTCATATTTAGTTGCCAAGTCTATATTTTTTTTATTTGCATCACTTTCCGACTCGTTTATTAGCTTAAATTTATTTTCTAAAGACAAACACTTCAATTTTCGCTTCGGTGTCATATCTTAAAATACAAAATTATGATCTAAACAAAAAAATTGTTTATAAATAATCGCACAAAACTAGAATAAATCGAATTCGCTAGAAAACACGACCGAAGTTTATCGCAGCAAACGCAGTAGAAGACTGTTACCAGAACGCTATTTTGTCGCAAATACTGCTTTGAGTTCACAAACCCGGCACAATACAATGATCTACCTAAAATGCATCTCCAGTAAATTGGTGATTCTCCGAAAAATACGACTTGTCGAAGGTTGTTGCCTTATTTTTTATTTGAGTTATGAAAAAATTCGAGTTATCGAAGTTTGACTTATCAAGGAAAAAATGTATGCAGTTATTGACTTTGGCTCTGTTGCCACTAAAATTTGTTCGAGTTATCGAAAATTTGAGTTATCGAAGTTTGAGTTATCGAAGTTCGACTGTATTCCAAAATTCTTTCAATTGGAACACGGTCTTTTACGTATCGAATCATAAAAGTCAACTGGTCAGTGTGAGACAGATCGGGCGTGCTGTCAAATAAGAAATGCGTCCCTTTTCAGGATTTTCAATTTTTTCAGATGATCTGTAAGAAATTCATCAAGCTCACTTAATAACTTCACACATCCTAAATAATTTTCATTGTTGGGAGATCCACGGATTTCATTGTCTCCTCGAAACGGAAGCCCTTTCAATGCCAGCAATTTTGCAACTGCCAAACCCGTTTAAGCACACGTTTCCAGTAATCTATTTCTGTTTGATATTGACAAAGCAAGTATGTGTCTACTCTACCAACTTCTTTACTTGATGTAGAACTATGTGATTAATGTGTTTCCAATCATTACATCCACCCGGAGAGCATAGGTTTACATAAGAAAGGTTAAATAAGCAGCGAGAAAGACAAAATACAAATTTCTTCGAAAGCGAATACAGCAACCAATTTATTTCAACACTTCCGTTGTTCTTTAATTTACGATTAAATAATGCTTTATTGAAATAATTAATTACTGATTTGCCATCTACTTTGACTTTGTAAATTCTGGACGCTCCGGAAAAGTCACAATCTTTATTTTGAAAATATATGGGCCCTTTACGAATCTGAATTCCGGGTTTTTTTCGGTAAAATTTTCGTTAAAGTAATCGGCAGGGTCGTGTGAAATATTTTCTGGGTCGGATTACTGCTGTTGCGCAATTAAAACAGTTGTTGGTCAAATTATTGTATTTTTGCTGTACGGATAGACGCCTTCTATACAATATGGTTTAATCTCTTTTTCTGAAGTGATAGGACTTAGCAAAGAAAAAGTAGATTGTGCGGTTCCTGAGTACCTGCAATATGTTGTTGAACAGCTTTTTTCCTTTTTTCTGAGCGATTAGGATAAGGCCGAGCAAAAATCCAGTCCCGGCCGTGCATTTCAAATTGGAACAGAGGGAATTAAAATGCGCTCCTCACACATTGAACATAGATTTGTTTATGTTTATTCCAGTGATGCCAAAACTCACAACAACCCAAAATGTGCATTCGTGTTAAAGCTGAACAAGCTCCACTCAAGAACAACTGTTTTTACAATAATAACACATAAGATTGATAAGATACTCTTTAAAAGTGGAATCATATACATATATGAAAGCTTAAAAGTCTATTTACCCGCGAGTATAGGCTTGAGAGCATCACTGGTTTATTCATTCACAAAAAATTTAGGGATATCACCTAGTAGTAAGCAGATTGCCAGTATTCGGCCCCTGGTTCATGAAATTACTGTAAACGTAGATGGATAATTATTAGATGGATATAATTATATTTTAATTTTCGCAAAATAAATATATTTATTGGTTGGTGATCTGGAAATAAGGGGCCCTATAGATCGTTGGGCCCTGGGCACTTGCCCAGTGTGCCCACGCGCAAAGATGGCCCTGATAATGATTAAATGATTGGCAGTTTTTTTTCGTCCTTTTGCTCTAGATAATAGCAACACGAGTTCATTTGGGTTATGTATAGTATTCAATATTATTTGACCTATGCACATTTAATGCTTCTCAAGGTTTTTTATTGGAAGTTACTTATTTAAATTTATTCGGACATACTAATACTGTTTGATAGGTGGTTAGACCGTGTATCTTTTAAAATCTTTCAACAGAAAACAAAAATACATAGATCTGTAAAACAGAAAATATCATTTTCAAAAAATAAGCACATTCTGACATGCAAACGAATAATAGGTAAATTATGGTAAAGTATCTATATACGAGTAGTAAATAGAATTTAATGTCAACAATGTAAATAGTGAATTTAAGTTGTTGCGAAACCGCGCCGCCGTCTTCAAACATTCGATTTGAGTGTTTTCAAATGCGTTGAGAACGATACCCTAAAAACTTGGAAAAAAATTGTCTATTTACTAGTGATTTTCAGTTAAAACCTCCTTATAACATAAAAAGCTGAAAATTCAGAAAACATACAGCTTTTATTCGATGTTTTCAAAGTATGATAATAATTGTCAAAGCATGATAATACTGAAGCGAATTCTCTCCTTCTGTTTTGTTTCGTATTTTATCGTTTATTATTCTTCAAATTGAAAATGCTTGTTGTATCGAAGCGTTACAAAATGGAAGGATCAGCGATGCCAGTACTAAATGAGATGGCTTTTGATATTTTCACTTTCTGCCAACATTTTTGATGTTAGAAGCATAAATCCTAAAAGCTCGTACTTTTGAAATTGATTATTTGATGGAACGTTGTTTTATTTCAGTCACGAATAAAATGGAGTCCACACGTTCGACCAAACGCTGAAAATGTACAGCAATTTCCGATCTGTTAGGCTTAATGTAACCTCTGACTCTGAAACCGCTGAACAACAAACTTTAGAAGTTCCATACAAATTTTTATTTTTTTTTAAAAATGGACAATTTTGTTCAACTTGGGAAAGTGAAATTGTCGTTACTTGTTTATTGAAAACGCAACCCAAAGCTGATTAGCACAGATTAACTTGAAAAATCGACTGTGCCAGTTTAGAGTCAAAATCCCCCAATATGACAAACTGACTCGAAAACGCCTAGAAGATTGGTGATTCGCGTGGAAGAAATGAAGTGGAGTTGAATGGTCTTACGTTGATATATAATATTTAAATCTTCAACATATTGAAAAAACCACACCGTAGTGATAAGGAGTTTGCATGCGAGATTGCATTGAGAACGCAATTGTACTTTTTTTTTTGCATTTTTGAATATCTGCTTTTTGTAAATAATCTGTATGGGTCTTGTTTTCTCTAATACTTCTTATGTAGGAGCTGATTCGCATAATCCTGCTTTAGAAAATATGATTCGGATTTCCCTCTTAAACTTTGCCTCTGCACCTCAAAGTCCTAAGCATGACTTTTTTCGTTGTGACTACGTCGGCTTGAACTGCTTGTAGAACTCGTTCGATTGGGCCAATATGTTGCCACCGTCATCTTGTGATGTTTCTGTTGACTATTTTTATAGCATTTTCGAAGCTACTTTTTTTACGTCCTCCCTTCCACTCCCTCCACCACTCAATCAAAATGCACGGTCCGTGTGCATCAAGACTTCTCAACATATGTTACTTTCGTTCTTTCTAGACAATTATATATTAGTGAAAGGTTATAAGGGAAAGATCTTCAGTATACACTACTGTGTTCAGATAATATTGCCTATTTCTTGTCGTCAAGACTTGTGTCCAGGGAAAAGTCTAGAAAAACTCTGGTTGGCGTCTTCATTATCTTTTTGTAAGGAATGATCGTAGGTTTTCCTCAAATTTAAACCCAATTCGTAGATTTTCATATATCCTCAGGTAAGGTATTGTAATACGCCAAAGACTGTTAAATTGGATCCACTTTCAAGCGATCTGTCCTAACTTCTTTAATTGCAAAGTTATTCGTCGATCTATTGGCTGTCTGAGTTATTTCTACAACATTTCTTATAATATATAGCCATTTGAGTTTTTTTTTAAGTATCTTAACGATTAGTTTTCCTTGTGCAAGACACATTATTTGTTGTATGCTTAGCAGTCCTGTTTCACGATACACATATGAACTTGGAGTTGTTGATTATAGTCGTGATAGCTTTAATGATAAGTCTTCCGGTCAGATCAGGGTTTTGTTTCGATGTTTGCTTCTTTCAAACTGCTCCATAAGAGACGGTTGAGAGAATAAACGCATTGTAGATGTCAAGTTTGATGTTAAGAAATAAACAATCATATTTTTTCAGGACTCCTATCATAGGCGCCACTTTATGTCTGATGCTATTGATATGTTGTAGCCCAATACATTTTCTCATCCAAAGTTCAACCTAAGTATCTAATTGATTTGACCTTTTCCAATTGTATTCCATTTATTTGTATGGACGGATTAATTTGCTGCTTGTTTTTTTTTTTTGGAATAAAAAATATTAAGTCTTTTGGATGTTTATAATCAATTCGCTTTGTTCGAGCCAATTCCAATCGTTTCCTAGGCCATCATTTATATTTGCCGGAGATTTAATTCATCTTTATCGGAATACAGCAGTAGTGCGTGATCAGCAAATAAAACTATTTTTCCCAAAAGATAAATGCCCTGTACGCTGTTAATGTACAGTAAAAACAGTAATGGTCCAAGAACTGATCCTTGAGGAATGCCGATGTTTATAGTGCATTCCTGACTTTTATTCATGTTGTTGGTTGTAATAATACGCCTGCTCAAGAGATAATTCTTTATTAACTGCTTGAAATTGTGGTGGTTTGCGTATATTTCGAGCCTCTGAAGCAAGATGTCATAGTTAATGGTGTCAAAGGCTTTTGTCAGGTCCATGAAGATTGCCGGTGCATAGTCGCCCTTATTCAATCCGTTGTTGATGAAAGGTACTGCATCTAATGTCGCTGCTAGTATGCTAATGTTTTCTTGAAATCTATATTGAACTGGCGTCAAAATCGAGTTAGTCTTAATAAATTGCAGCAATTGTTTTTGAATGGCTCTTTCAAACATTTCACTAAGGATTTTCGCCAGTTTAAGGCAATCAGGGAATGAGTCAGCTGCTTGGTATTTATTTATTAATGTAGTTAGAAGCTCTAAAATATGATTTTTTTAGCAATTTAATATCCTCCGATGTTATACTATTCAGACCAGAAGAGACCTTTGATTTAAGGTTGTCGATTATATCAAATATTTCAACGAGCCCAGTGGGATGTAAGTGAATTGAAGTGAACATATTTATTATGCTCAATATGAATACTCGAACGTGATGAACGTTGCAGTTGCTCTATGACTAGTGTTCCATGGTAGCGAAGAAATTGTTTAACTGCTGTGCTACTTCTTCGGGGTCTGTAATTGATGTTTCATTTATCAACAGTTCTGTTATGTACGTTGATGATTTGCTGTTTTGTTGTTTAGACAAGAGCTCATTTACTAGTTGCCAATATCTGGCTGAATCTTCAAACTTATTCCTGTTGAAATATTTTTTGGCCTCCATGATAGCTCGATTCGATACCTTCTTCATAGATATGCAGATCTGCTTCTTGGACGTGGAGTTTGGATCTGCTTTATGTTTTTGTGTGAACAATTCGTTTTCAATTTGATGCATCAGTTACACTCTTAGTGATCCAAGATTGTACTCGTACACGAACTTGTTTCGTTATTGTTACTTTTGCCTTAGCTTCGGTTATCTTCGCATTTGGAGACTTTTGAAGATTATTTTTCTTTACATTTATTATTGGTTCTGCTGATTGATATCTTTTTAGGCCGTATTTCAGCTTTGACAAAATTTTCGATGGATAAGTTGATAACTTTATGGTCTAAGCTTGGCCAGTCATCATCAATATAATGATGTTTTGGATGTCATAGTGATACGTGTTGATTTTATCTTGTTAAACACAACTCCATTATTTGAGGCAATTATATTCATTTTTCCATTGTTTATTCCAAAATCATATCCTCAATGTAAAAAAAATCATCTTGTCTCAATGAATCTATAAACTAGTAATAAGTACCGAAAAATTTTGAAATATACTGATTCACCTCTTATAAATAGAGGTCTGCCACAAAAAGGCTAATTAAGAATGCTTACAAATATCACTTATCACAAATAGAATTCTCTTTACAGACACGTAACATTACGCTATTTTAGACCTACTGTAAGCAACTAGGCACTCTTAACTTGTGTTTTCAAAGCATCAAACTAGGTGATCAAATCTCCACTGCTCCTCAAGCACGCTCTGGCCTTCTTTCTTTGTATTTTTCGCCCGTTTACACTTCGTTCACTGCTTATTTGACCCAAGTTGCAGTTCGTTGCAATCCATCACGTTCAATTGCTTTTCTGACTCTATCGGCTATTGAAAAATTTAAAAGAGAAATTAAAACTATCTTCTAATGCTGGCTTGGATGGTTTTCCAATAGTTTTCTTGAAAAGGACCAAAAATTTTTGAGTCTTCCACTATCTATTATCTTCAACAAAAGAATTTCTGAAAACATATTTCTTGCATCATGGAAAGCAGCTCTTATACACCCTATTCCTAAATCTGGAGATCTATCTTGTGCTGCTAGTCACCGCCCGACATCACTTCCAGCCTCTTCCAAAGTTCTAGAGCGCCATATTCACGATATTACCGTAGAATATTGTTATCTTTTTCGCTGGATGGATTCTCAAACATCACTCTGCATCCACGAACTCAGTATATTTCACGTATTTCTTGCCAAATCTCTTGGTTTGGTTTTATGTATACGTTATATATACTACTGACTTTTCGAAGTCATTTAAGAATGTGGACCATAGCACCTCCTGTCCAAATTACAGCAAATTGAAATTACCTCGTCGATAATACTATGGCTTGAATCAAATCTTTATGCGCTCCTGCCGTGTTCGATGCAAGTTCTGCTTGTAAACTCCCTTTAAACCCAAAACTGGTGTTTTTCAGGGATCTATACTGAGTCCTCTTCTATTTTTATTTTATGTAAACGACCTATCATCACATGAGCCGTTTATTTTTAAAGTGGCATAAGTCACTTTATTTTTAAAAACAAGATAATTAAGGATGTGCGTTTTAGCATGTTTAAAAATATTGATGCCAACTTTCGAGAAGATTTACTTGCATTTGTTATCTCAGGATACTTATATTTTTCTCAAAATAAATGCTTTAGTGTAGCCATTGAAAAATCAGCATTTTTCATTACGGAAAGTAACTTATGCGACTTTCAAAATAAATAGTTTAGAAAAACTACTGACTTATATTAATTTTGTCCGATCTATTTTACTGAAGTGATGCTTTGAAAGGACAGTGATTTAAAAATATTGATGAATAAATTAAATAAATAATAATAATAATTTATATTATGTATTTCATAAAAAGGTTTATTAAAAAATTGTATTTTAATATTCATAAAATAAAAAATAATTAGTATATTTTAAAACATAAGTAAAAATAATTCATAACTATAACGTATTTCATATAAAATTGCATCAGTTCAATTTAACCGTCGCCATTAACATGAATGATTAAGTCCTCGTATTTTGTTTCAGATTTTTAAAATAACTGTGGTATATTGTGGGTACATAATGAAGTAAATCCAGCATGTCTTTACATTTTGCTGAAGTAACAGGACGAGAACCAGCGTATAGAGGTGTCATTTCTATTTGTGAATAACGCCTAGGTCTTCCTCTTTTTGGTGACAAATCCAATGTTAGAAATTTGTCTTCTTCATCTAAAGTTAGTTTATAAAACATTTTATAGGAAATATTATGGTAAAGTCTTATCCACTGAATTTTTAGCCAATTAACTTCGTTTTGGTCTGTATTTATTGTTCTTCTTGAAACCGATTTGTCCAAGGATTGTGTTGAAATAAAACCTTTTCCTCGCATGTTATGTAATGTGAAGGATTTTCTGCGGCAGGCGGTTATCACGCTATAGTAATCATTTGGAGCGTATAAAACATTGTTTTTTTCTCAAAGCCATTTCTATTACACGAAAATCACGATCATTGGGTAAGAATGAATGACCTGAAATTAAAAATTTGCAATCAGCAATTTCAATATCGTTTTCTGAAGATTGAACAATTTTCATCCAAGTTAATGGCAGTTTTATGTTAGATTTTGTCTTGTACATACGTTACTATATGCAAAAATATACTTTTGAGTTGTGACACTCTGAAGATGTTTTATGCAACACGAAGCAACTTCCTGAGAACCTCTAGATGCAATTGTTTCATCCCGAAGATACATGTCAGTATTATTGCTATGAAAATAATGGAATCCCAAATTTAGCACGTACATATTCCTTTTGTAATGTGATAAGGAAGTCGTAAGTTTGGGAAAAGGCAACGCTTTTTGAAAGTCACTAGAAAAAGCAAAGGCAGCAGAAAATCCAGATGAATTTTCTGCGGCCTTTTTCTAATCTTCTTCTAAACATTTTCTAGTCGTTTCTGCCGATCTTAAATGTAAGTCATATTGAAGCTTTAATTGCCTCTTTTCATATTCATCCTCACATGCTTCAATCTTTAATTTTAAAAAATCGCATGTTTTGCATGTATCTTTTCTAAGTTGATGAAAGCGCAAATTAAAGTCATTTTTGAAGATTTTCCTGTATATCCACTCGTTAACATGTTGTGGTTTGCCATTTTTACACTTTTTATGATCGAGATTATACATTTTCCTAATATTTAGTTCTGGACTTAAATATTTTCTGTGGGGATTATGACAACTTGTGTAATAGCTAGGAAAAGCAGGGAAGCTTTGAATATGCTCTTTGATTTCCCTAGCAAATCTTCTCCAGGAACATCTTTTGTAAGCGCACACGACACTCATCCTTCGGAGATATTGAAAGTATTCAGAAAGAATTTTTTTATAAACCAACTCATTACATTTTCATATAGCAAATAATATTTAAATTGGCATTGTCTTGGTTTTGATTTGTAATTCCTTGGTCTTCTCTTTTTGGGTATCCCACGCTTAACTATAGTATTTAGAAACAAATTTTGCTTCCCAAAGATTGCTAACTTCCAACATTTATTAAAGATAAGTTAAGAACTAATTTGATCTCCACAATTTCTCAAACAACAAGACTAAGCTGCAATTTTTTTGGGAAAAATAAATTTGGCTTACATACTTTCGTCGCTATTTCTTGTATCCCTTATTAAGGTTTTGAGTATAATTTTTCTCGTTTCTGCATCCCCTTTTGTGTGCACGATAACTTTCTGTTCCTTTTCTAATGACTCCATAGAAGTTATTTCTCCATCAGATGAAATCACTGTCATATTGTTTTTTCTGGCGTTAACGCTTTTTCGCATTACAGGGAATATTTCTATAAAATAATAATGCGCATTGAAAGCCACCTTATTCCATAACTAAAATAAGTATGTTTTACCTAATTCACTGTCTGATAACATCATATAAAAATAATTTTAATAATGCTAATGATGTGTACTATATTATACCACTATAATATAACTACAAAACTGCACTATCCTTTCCCACTTATCAACGCTTTTTAAAAAATACCGTAAATAACTCAAAACAATACTTCACACATACTCATCTCACTTTTAACAAAACAGTTATTCTTTCTTTTCTCCACTAAGCCCCGCAATTCATTTCCTGAGTAAAGCGTGACTTACGCCACTTTCAAAATGAACATGTTTGTTCTACCGGTAATTAGCGAAACTTCAATAGTTCTGAACATACCGTTAAATGAGAGATACCGTTAAATTGTAATGTTATCATTAACTTGATTTTTTTGAAAAAGTGACTTATGCCACTTTCAAAATAATCGGCTCGCTTATTTCACGCGAGTGTCTTTTAAACGCTGATGACTTGAAAGATCATTTCAAAACTGCTGCCTACTTCAATCGAAACTACTCATATTTAAAAAACTGGTGTCAATGACTTGACCCTCAAAACACCCACGACACTGGTGACTAGCTGGTACCTTAGTGTAACGCGAGGGTAACAGGTCGGACTAGATTCTGTTGTGGCGGTGAATGCTCACAGCTGTTCCACAACAAATTAAAATAAGTTTTCCCCAAAGGCATATCTCACCCAGTCTCCACTATTATTCGTTTTTAATCTAACTTTGGGGAGCGCTTTTTCTAAATCCGAAGGGCATTTTAAAAATCATAGCACAGATATCATTATAATTATTTCAATTTATTTCCATTATTCTTAATCTAGTATTTGTAAAAAAAATTGTGTATACGCATTTACAGAATCCGATATTTATTTATTTATTTTCTTTCAATCGTGCTAGCTGACATAAAAATTGAACTCAAAGTAAATTGTCAGCATATCAAAATATATATTTTTATTTTTTATTTTCTTAACTTTTAAATAAAAATTGACTCGAATTAAACTTGTATCAATTGCTACGTTTCAATATCTTAAGTTGCTTCCAATATCATGTAAATCATTAGAAACATTCGATTCTTCTTACTTTTAAATCTAAGACCATAATAAGGCCGTTTCTTATCATAGGAATTGTTTTATATAAACTAGAAGTAATACAAATATGCATAATGAAAGTAACTTTGTTTCAAACTTGTATTTGATATATTTAATATATTATAGCTTATTTAATATTGACGAATAGTTCGATTTTATTCAATTGGATTATATGATACATTATACTATAAATCAATCACTTTTATCATTTCAATTATTTACGTTAGTTAAGTTGTTTGAAACTACGCACGAAGCATGTTGTTGTTCATATTTATTTTATATTGTGTTTATTTCTATTATGCAGGTCGGTTTGGTATTCAACATGTAATATTTATGTGGATTTTTTCATAGTTGACCGATTTTTTTTAAGTTTTTGTTTTTTTGCTCTACTTTTGTTTGATAAGAAATAATATATTAGTTTCATTTTATTTAACTTTATCACATGACGAGATTTAATTGAATTTACTAGCTAGGATATTGAGAAATACAGAGTTTCGTAACTGAGGTTCGATAAAAATTACTAAAACTAAAAAAAATCTGAATTATTCTACGTTTAGGCATGAAAGCGCGATCGCCTTGTTTTCGAATTATAGAATCTTTGGTGGAGACTTTCAGTCTGTTTTGTGTGTGCTTTATTGAACGTTTTAGCACTTTTTCTGATCGTCTGTAGCGATAAGTGCGATTTGAATAATGTAATTGCACTGAGATAATTTTGCACGAATGCATAATTTAAAAACAAATAACTTAAATTAATTTCAAGTGGCTTTTTTTCGAATTCTCGAGAAGTGATGTGAAATTTTATGTCAGTTTATAAGATTGTGTTCAGTTTCGAGTCGTGTGGATTTAATGTGGAAGTTAAATTTTAGTTTGCACGATTACAGTGATGGAGTTTGATATCAGGTTTAGCTCAGAATAAGCTCAACGAAAAGCTGATATGCATTGACTTACTTTTAGCAATCAATTGCATCACTGTGGAGAGTTTCTTTGAACCATTTCATTGCTACTATTGTAGTTCTATTTTTCTTTACCGAATCTCCGTACTAACCTTTGAAATTAAAACTGAACACTCATGAGCTTGGAGACAAATATGATCAGGAGTATTTTTTGTAAGCACATTTAGTGCTGCTCAAAAAGTTTGATAAATGGGAGCAACTCAAACTACAGGTTTTGGGTCAGCTCAATTATCTTATAAATCGAATAGTTTATTCAAAACTTTTGCCACTTATTTAATAGCCAAAAAATATTAATCAAAATTATTAAAACTTAACATACGCATGTATTTGAAATTCAAAACTCATTTCGTTATCCTATACGTCACTCTGTTTCGCATTGGTGTTAATTATAAAAGCACCATTTACATGCCCGTTAAGTCCACCATAAGCGATTTTACCATTTTGCTGTCCATACTGATTACCGATACCATTCCCGATCGTCCCATTCAATTTCGATATGAGTGGATTCTTCGTAGCTTGTTCTGCTGGCGGTGTAGTGAGTGGTGGAGGTGTAACTGGAATCGGTTTGATTAATTCGAGTTTATCATCGACAGAGCTCTTGATGGTGCTTTTCGACATACGTTTTCTGGTCGGATGTGGCATGGAGTAGCGCAGCTTATCCCAAAACCATGGATCGCCCCATTTGAGGTACGTATTCGTTTTCAAATAGGCTCTTAGCACAGGGTCGAGATTCTCAACGTTTCCAATCTCGCCGTAAATGACAACTATGAGACGAGCTCGACCTTCTTCTAGTGCGGCTTTGTGAGCAGCTTGAAACTCCATTTGGGCCCAAACCGATTCAAGGAAATTCTGTGAAAGGATAATAATCGTTCGACGTGAGTCTTCGACCGAGCGAATGATTTGTGTCTGAATGAATTCGCCAACGACAAAGTCACGTTCGTGCAGACAAAGTTTATATTGAGCCGAATCGCTTTCCAAGAACGGTTGCAGCTTGTCAGCTATGAGATCTTGGTCCTTGTGTGAGTAGGATATGAACGCATCGTACTTCTTATCTTTGTCCAGTTCTTCCTCACTGACAAACCAGAGGCACATATTGTGAGCGTATAGCCAGACTTTAATTTCCGTTTGATACCTATAGTACAGACTGACCAGGGCTCCAAAAAGCAACCCCAAAACTGCAACTACGCAAGCCGAGATCAAAAGAGTCTTATCGTCTTCGCAAAGGTCAGCTCGAGAGAGAACTGAGAATTCTCTTCCAGTCGAGCATTTCATTGACGGTAAGTCTGTTATTCGTTCGAGATGATTGTTTCGAACGAACGTCAGCAAGTGCACAGCGTTACAGTCACAACGCCAAGGGTTGTTACCCAAAGACACAGTTTTCAGTAGATTTGTCTTGTTGATAGCTTCGAGCACAGTAGCATTAATCCATGTTAGAGAATTGTTTGACAAGTCCAATGTTGTCAAACTGCCTGGAATATTGTTAACTGCGAACTGTGATATGTTATTGTTTCTTGCATACAATTCCCGGACATGCGAATAGCCGGGGAAGTTGCGGTCTGGCAGTTTACTGATGTTATTGTTTTCGATGTGCAGCTCAGTGTAATTATATCCAAACTGGGTGATATTCGGAAGAAGAGGAACACTCGTCAGTCCCAAGTTGGAACAGTCAATGACAAACGCCAAATCAATGGGTCGATCTTGACATGTACAGCGTTCCGGGCACCTTTTGATTTTGCTCTTTCTCGAATCAAGTGGGCATACAAGCTCTCGATATCCGAGGCTAGTGATATTACGTCCCACAAGGTTGTCTGGTGCAGAGCATTTAACATTTTCAGTTGCAATTTCTAGATTCATGCTTAGAGAACTTCCTTTGTCGCCCCTGATAAATTGCAGAAACGAGAGCATAACACAATTACACAAAACTGGATTATTATCGATTTCGACTGACACTTTCTTCTGGAATAAATTTAAATGATCAACGTAATCGAAATCTATCACTTTGATGGCGTTGTGAGATAGATTGATGAAGACCCTAGGCACTAAAAAACTTAGATCGGAAACATAGAGTTCGTCAATGTTGTTGTAACTGAGGTCTAGTCGCTCCAAATGCGATAATATGAACTTCCAATATCTGAATATACTGGTGATTGAGTTGTTCCGGAGATTCAGGAATTTCAGCTCGCGCAGGTGTTGGAGTGGTAGGTCAATATTCGTTTCAACATTATTAAATGAAATGTGATTGTTTTGAAGGTTGATCAGTTGTAAATGCTGTTGTCCTACGAATGCGCGGGAGTGAATGTGGTAGATGTTGTTGTCTTGTAGATACAACTCTTCGAGTGCAAGTAGATTATCGAAAATTGTGCTGGAATGACAAAACAGGAAAAAACTTTTTTTTATCGTTGCAGAATTAATTTGATGAAAAATATTGGAAATTGTTGTTTTTTAGTAAAGATAGAAAGGACGGATAGTAAAGAAGAGTTTCACACCTCGTTAATGAGAAAAAGTCGGAAAAAACTAGAACTCGATGGAAGTACATTTATCAGCTATTAGAATGGTGTGTTATTTAACACTGAAATACTT
Source organism: Nemotelus pantherinus (assembly GCA_963978885.1). NCBI lineage: Eukaryota > Metazoa > Arthropoda > Insecta > Diptera > Stratiomyidae > Nemotelus > Nemotelus pantherinus. The sequence continues at coordinate 118,863,355 of OZ022265.1, read as the reverse complement.
ATGTATTTGCGCAATATTTATGCATGTACACTACTAAACACTCAATAAAAATACACTTGCAATTATAATTAAATGCAATTTCATTTTTTTCTTCTGCTTCGTACGTTCTACTGATCTTATTCAATCATAAATTACACATAAATTGAACAAAGAGGCCAATGGCACTTGGAACGCCAAGCAACGCAAACTCATCTTCATCGTAGTTGTATGAAGAAGATAGTAACTGGAACTGGACATCAACTAGATAGTTTTGTAGCGGGCCGTAAGCGGGTCAAAAAAAAATATTTATTACACCACTGAACGAACAATCAAACGCCGATTTTCACTTTTCAATTAAACTTTATTGAGACTAGCCCACAGACAATGAATTTGGTTGCAGATATTGCATATCTGCAACCAAGTCGACGACCAAATCTCCGTGTCTGTGGGCCGTTTTATGCACATTCTAATCTGCGGGATTCAACTGGGGCGAGAAATTATGTTACTTCTGACTATATGTGTTTTATATGCTGAGTCGGCGTCTGGTTTCACATTATTTCCGAATTAGAGTGAGAGCCAGTGCCTGCCAGACTTACGTCAAAGTATAAAGGCTAAAATTTTGTGGGTGTATTCTCACTACTGTTGGTAAGAAAGTTCGGGGGCTACAAACCTTGACTAACGGTGGCTTATACAGGTAGCAGGTTACAAACGTGTTCAATAACCGGGCTTACTTACGTTGAAGTATTACGTCTGGGATTTGGATATTATATTTAAATAACTATTTTAAGTCATGGTTACAACCTTACACCCACAAAATTCTAGCCTTTATACTTTGACGTATGGCTGGCTCTCAGTCTATTCAGTACAAATCAAAACACAAATCATTGAATATCTCGAAAGTAATAAAATGTACATAGAACGTTTATGCTTAGTAGGGCAGTATACTTTTATCTTCGAAAGAGGAAAGTTATATATACATACATATATGTATGCATAAATAATAAATTTCATAAATAATAAATTTCAGTATTTTTTAACTTCACTAAGATCTGAAGGTCGTAGCTAATACTAATACTAATATTCTCTTACATATTCATGGGCAACGCTTTCTCGGTGTATTTGTAGTGTTAGACCCTTCGGATGCGTCTGGCTTCTTAAACCATGGCTTAAAATGGTTATTTAAATATATTATCCAAATCCCAGACGTTATACTTTAACGTAAGTAAGCCCGGTTATTGCACACCTTTTCAACCTGCTACCTGTATAAGCCACCGTTAGTCAAGGTTTGTAACCCCCGAATTTTCTTACCTACAGTAGTGAGAATACACCCACAAAATTTTAGCCTTTATACTTTGACGTTAGTCTGGCAGGCGCTGGTTCTTAGTCTAAATTTAGCATTGAAGATTCGCAGATCTTCCCATGCGGTGTCAGATGTCCCAGACGCTGACTTAGATATTATGTTCGTGATGGCATGTGGACTTGTTGCTGTTGCATTTTGTATGCAATGTGGAGGGGTCATATACATAGGGATTCCAATCCCGAACCATTTTTTTCAATCCCGGGATTACGGGATTAAAAAATCTCAAATCCCGGGATTCGAGATTCAAAATATAACACAACCAAATAAGTCAAGTTTTTAATAAACAGATTATATTATGTGCCATAATTTCAAAACTACAACAATAAGCAAGCTCAAAACTGTATGAAAAGTATGCTACTGCATAATTACTAATTTATATAATTGATGCAAATAAAAAGAATAATTTTAATTACCCAAGACGTTGACAGTATGAAGACAGATATTTGAAATTACAACTATTACAAATTACAACAGCAAATAACGACGAAAAATCACAACAACAAATCACAGCTCTTAAAATTGCGGTACATAATAAAGAAACATAGAAAATTCTGCCAAAGTTCATTGGTTTTTTCGTAAGTAACATTGAAGCAATTCCAAAGTATCGTCTCCAAGCCTGCTTCTAAATATATTTCCGATGTTCTGACTCGATACTTGTTGGTAGAGGGACGGTTGATACGCCTGCTCGAAATTATGCGAGTGCCACCACTTTCGAAAAGATTCATTTCTTTTGCAATGGTTTTAATTAGATTAGTTTCTTGCGGCATTTGATTATAATGTTTTTCATTCTTTTGCAGCTCTTCTTGCAGCGTCAATTGACGACCACCCTGACCTGATTCAATAAGGGTATCTACTGAGTTCTTCTCATTTCTTTGGCTATTAAACAAAAAGTTCAGCATCTAGATGATTGAAGTTATTGTTTTTTAATATTTGCGATGCTTGGTTTCAAAAATAGAGATTATATTTCACTTGGTAAATTTTCGATAGCACAATGTGGGTTAGCATACCAGACAGCTCAGCACACTGACGCTCTTTTATTCGGTCCAACATTGCAATATATTATTTTTCTCCTAACAGCCTAAATAAAAATCTTGATGAAGTATTAGCAGTGCATAAATTTGCATCTCTGCGACTTCAGGCCTCCACAGTCAATTTTACAGGGAGTATAACTTCAATAATTTTCTGAATCGAATCAAACTCAGTTGCTTCTAATCACTCTGGATATTGCAGACTTATTAATGTATACTATTTTTCAAAATGGAAAACCGTTCGAGCATTGTCAAGAGACTATTTCATCTTATTTGACAATCCAGTAAATGAGACAATTAAATGCCTTGCTCGGATTTGACATAGTTTTGAAGATCTTTATTATTTATCGTTGGAGCTTTTTCAAAAAAATAAAACTACCTTACGAAGTTTCTTTATGCATGCGCTGATGTCTGTCGTCAGATCTAGCGTGTCTTGTAGGCGACCGGGTTCAACGTAGTAAGCTGATTCAGGATCGTCCAAATCCTCGTGGTCGTCCTCCAGACTATCAGCTGCTTCATCAACTCTTTAATGTGGAATGGACCTCCTATTATAGAGAACATCGCAAAATGCCAAGTAGATGCTATGCGCCAAACATATATGTTGCTCTATATCAACTAATCTGCCTACTTTTCGCATTTCGTTTAACCCATCAATTACGATGGTAACAATGTATTTTCTTAGAGAAACAACAAACTCAGCAAGACGCTCTTTTAAAATATCTATACAAATTGCAGCTGCCATTGATATCCTTACTCGCACCAAGCTCCAGTAAGAATTTATTAAGTGGATGTTAATATTTATATAGCGCCTATTTGCAGTCGAAGTCCATTCATCAAACGTCAAACTAAACCGTTCACCTGAGATTCTAGCCTATTTTATCTCATTTTTTATTATTTTCTTTATCCTGCTTGCATAGCCCATAACCTTATTTTTGTTGGTTGTTGAAGATTTTGATAAATTTGCATTCGCTAGTATTAATTTCCTCAAATCATTCGAAGTAACGAATACACTAAATGCGAAACAGTCCATACTTATTTATTTACAAACCCCTTTGTATTTTCTTGTTAACTGTTACATCGGTTTGTTTTGCTCTATTCTTTACGCATTTTGATATGAGCTAATTGTTTTCTCATAAATATGGATTCTATTTGCACTTTTCGAGTGTTGCTGTAACTTGATTGCCGATAATGCTTGTCTCCCGGCCCCGGAATCACAGCCAATTCCTGATCCCGAAAATCCCGGGATTAGAAACCATCAATCTCGGGATTTTCAGGACCAAAAAAATCCCTACATATACATAACTTCTCCTCCCTCACAATTAGAATTCTCCTGAATTCTATTTTCTACATTAACTTTTACAATGCTTTGTCTTCTTTTGAAATATACTAATGTCCCGCCTATGGTAAGTATTACAAAAAAGATTACAGATAAATTAACTCTGTATGACCATTTTTTGTGAATTTGGAGTTCTTTGATTTTGTTTATGTTAATTACATTATCAACTATTACATCATCTAAAGTTATTTTATCTACAAAATTGTTTGTTCCTTTATTTGATGGTAAGTAAAAACGATCTTCTATTTTTTCTTGAATATTTGAGAAATGGTCTAACATTTTTATTGTACAATTACTGAAGTGAATTAATATGTTTCCGGTGACTGTTAGTTCTCTTGAATCGCAATTTTCGCTCACATTTAATGGCTTCGCGTTTTTAATAATTATTGTTTCCATATCTAGTTGAATAATTTCAATATCAGTATTTTTTATCAATTTGCAGTTTTTGGAAAATATTCAATGTTTACTGATGCTAAGTTCATTTAAAGTCTTTAGTGATTCATACTTATGATATATTATTATACATGAATATCATTTCTTTCGGAAAATCAATTTCTTTGTTTTCTTTATTTGGAATTGGAATGATTGCTTTAAGCTGGACCGCTACGAATTTTAATAGCGAATATTAACATGTTATTTTCGGATTCTGCCAAATCTATTTTGACATATTATAATTTTTGTACGTCAATATCGAATTGTACAATTTCATCATCCGTTAAAATACTGGGATGCAATATACCACTTCTTGCGGATGCTACATTGTCTTGCAAATGTTCAATTCTATTTTTCAGCAGCTGAATTTTGAAAAATTGATCGTAGTAGAGATTATTATTAAATGTACTAGGGGGCTTCGCCCCCTGCTCGCTTCGCTCACCAACCCCCAGACCATTTACGATTTTAAATTGTACATTTTACTGGACGTATGTACTAAAGCCGTGCAAAAATCAATAAAAGTTCACAGTCGCAGAGATCAATTTTTTTGTTTACTTAGATCTGTAGAAAATGTTTCATCCAAACCTCGACAAATATTTCAACGTCGTTTAACAAAAAAAATGGATGATCATGTTCTGCGGGTCTCATTTTCCTTTCCTTCTCATAACGCTTCCTCAAAAACGATGTTCTTTATAATTTTTGTCTTCCGTACGACATTCTAAAATAAAAATATAATCCGACCAAATTTCCAAAACTTTTTTACTAATGTTCGAAGAACATTAGTATTAAAATCGATTCGGCCAAAAATTCATACTTCCATATATATATATATATATATATATCATCAAAAAATTTCAGTGAGATAATCTCGGGAACGCGCCATCCGATTGAGCTGAAACTTTCAGGATACATTGGTGTATATGCAGAATAACTCCAGGTCTCTTTAAATGTCAGTTATTGTTAACCTTTTGGCGCCGGCGTCCATTTAAGTGATATTTTTAATATACCTATTATTTCGTGCACAAATGATTTTCGCAAAAATAAAGTTAACGAAATAAATTTCTAACGTGTTTTACATATGAATCGGATAATGCTTCGGAATTTTTTAACCCTATGTGTGCGCTGGGTGCCTAAAAAGAGGACGGGAAAATTTGAAAATTTTTAAATTTTGATAACTTTTGACAGAGCTATTCAATCATTACGAAATTTTCAGAACATATTGATATTATTTAGTTGTAGATTTGTGTAGCTTTTAATGAGCGTGCTGGCAACCCTGTAGCTAGGGCAGGCACTGAAAGTTAAAACCTCCAAATCATCGTCTCTCTTGAAAAAATGCCGTTTCTTCAAAAAAAGGCCACTCATATGTAAATCTTATGCTTTGTTTACATAACCAAAAAAAAAAAAAGATATGGTATAACGGGCACGCCTGGTAACCCTTGCCCAATTTACCTATATTTTTAGCATCAAAAACTTCTGTTCACGGAAACTCACCATCCGATGATCAGAATTAATTGAAATTCACAGAATGTATTGATCCTAAATAGGACCAGGTCTGATAGAAGTGATTTTGAAATGCGGGTAATTCTGTGCCAGTGGTGCCATCTTGAACAACCACTAAAAAAGATAACTGTTTTTAGCCCTATAAATTCTGATTGAATCGTTCGATTTTGACGAAACTCACACAATTGCTGGATCTTACTTTAAGCCAAGTTTGGTAGAAATTTGGTTGAAAAATTCGGTCGGAGCTGCCAGCTATGATAATTTTGGTGTCTTCGTTTTGAAAAAAAAAAATTTGGAAGTGGAAACATTCAAACCATCGAATATTCAAAAAAATGTCCGTTTCTTACAATAAAACCAATCTGTATATAAATCTTATGTTTTATCTACACGTTCAAAATAAAACTTTGGAAATTTCATGTCGGACAAGAACGGTAACCCTCTCCCAGTTAACCTATATTTTTAGCATAAAAAACTTCTGTTCACGGAAACTCACGAACCAATAATCAGATACAGCTAAAATTTACAGAATGCATTGGACTTAAGTAAGACCAGATTTGATAGAAGCGATTTTGAATTGTGGGCAAGTCTGTGCCAGTGGTGCCATCTTGAAAAATTACAAAGAAAAAAAAACTGCTTTTTGCCCTATGAAATGTGAATAAGTTACCAGATTTTCATGAAATTGACACAGTAGCTAAACCTAACTCTAATCTCTGTTTGGTGGAAATTGAGTTGAAAAATTTGATTGGTGCTGGCAGCTATGGTAATTTTTGTGTCTTTGGTTTTGAAAACTCGCTCAGGAAAATAAAACTTTTTGCACTATAACTTCCAGTGCAGTCATGAAATCAATACGAATTTCATACAATTAATGAAACCTGTCATAAGCATTATTTAGGCTAAATTTGGTTGAAAAGCCACGATAGGGTTGCCAATTATTGTTGGTTTTGTGTTTAATTGCAATATCTTTATTAAGCGGTTTTATCGTAGAATTTTCAAATGGTAATGATATTCTAGTGACAATAAACAGCAAATATTAAGCTTTCGATCATTTGAAAAAACTCGCTGCAGGTAACCCTAAATTTCTTTATACTCCTATAACTTCGAATGTAATTAAACAACGTGAAGCAGATTTGATATATTCTTGGCTTTGATACTGGCGAAAGGTTGCCAGCACGAGTCGGTTGTGCTACTTTTGTATCAATAAATGCTTACAGTTAGTATTCATACCGGAAACATTTACAATGAAAATAAATAACCGATGTTACAATTCGCAAAGTTCTGCAAATTTTTCGGATCGCAGCCCCAAACTCCAACTTCAGTTACAGTGCTGCAGGCACTGAGCATTTTCTTCATTGATGTTATATGAGATGCTGCTTTCAAAATTATGTGAAATAAGCAACTGATAACGAATATAATTAACCCGTGTTTTGCTCTCATAAACGTTGAAATTCATGCCAGTGGTAATATCTGAAACCTTCCACCATATGAGTTATAATGCATTCTTAAGACGAAAGTAAAACGTGGCATTTGAAACAGTTTGGCCGTAATAAGCAGCACATGTGGTGGAATATGCACTCAAAACCTGCAAGATTCTTCTACTGTTCTTCGAACATTAGTGTTTCTAGCGGTTCAGGTGCGCTAGAGTTTTTTTATTAATAGAGAGATTATTTGACAGTTGATATACTCTATTCAAAATAATTTCGCGATCTCTCTTAATAACGTTCCTTAGTTGCCTCATTGTGTCGCTTAAATTTCTGTTTATGTCTACTTGTTGGTTGAGTGTTGCGATAGCGTTATGATTATTTATGTCTATGGTTTTTAAATGTTCGTTGATGTCATTCCTATCTTTTGCGTCCATGGTTCCGAAGAGCCATTTTTGAGTGTTGCCAACTATGTCAATTAACCCTCGCTTATGTCGGTCCTTTTTGGTATTAGAGTCTTCACTTTATTTGTCAAATGTCTTAGTTCCGTTTTTAGTACACCGTTCGGCAGAAGTTCTGTTACGTTCAAACTGGCCGCTAAATCTGCAATACCGACAGTTCTATCTGCGAACCGATTGTTTCTGATGAAACTTCAAACAGTTGTGCATTAACGGCACAAGTCGGTTTGTTTACATTTGTACACACAAAAAAAAATTCACTATGGAAATGAAACGCAATTCTGTGATCGCTCTTCATTTGGGCAAAAAATCAACAATGGACATTGTTCGAGAGCTGAAACACCTCAAAATCAACAGACAGTTTGTGTACCGAACCATAAAACGATACAATGAGACCGGTAGCATGAATGACAAACCCAGAAGTGGCCGCCCGAAAAGTGCAACAACAAAAAAAATCGTCAAGAACGTCAAAGATCGAATTCGTCGAAATCCACGTCGAAGTGCGAACGAAATGGCAAAAAATATGGAAATATCATCCCGATCCATGTCGCGTGTATTGAAAAAGGACCTTGGACTCAAGCCGTACAAGCGCCAAAAAGTGCAAGATCTCACCGCTAAGCAAAAAAAATTAGACTGGATCGATCAAAATTGTTGCTCCGTCGACTCGCTTGTGGCGATTCTCCGAACATTGTGTTCTCCGATGAGAAAAACTTTCCACTTGAACAATATTTGAACAAACAAAATGATCGTGTTTGGTTAAAAGAAAGGTCAGGCGATAATTTGGACCATCGCACAGTCGGCCGAAACCAACATCCACCACAAGTTATGGTGTGGGCAGCCGTGGCCGCAAATGGGCGCTCTCCAATCGTGTTCATCGAGCCTGGTGTCAAAGTGAATGCCACATACTATCAGGAAAGAGTCCTAGAAGCTGCTTTGAAGCCGTGGGCACAAAAAAAATTCGGTTCGGAGCCATGGACTTTTCAACAAGACTCAGCACCGGCTCATAAAGCACGTGTGAACCAAGAATGGCTAAAAAACAATGTTCCAAACTTCATTTCGCACATCGAATGGCCATCGAAATCTCCCGACGCAAACCCGCTAGACTATTGTCTCTGGTCCATTTTGAAGACCAAGGTGGGCGCTAAAAAATACAGTAGTATGGATGAATTCAAGAAAGCCATTGTTCGAGAATGGGCCAAAATACCAGAAGATACCATTCGAGCCTCATGCGATGCGTTCACAGACCGTTTGAAGGAAATTGTCAAAGCAAAAGGTGGTCATATCGAGCGAAAGTGATCAAAATCTAAAAATTCCATTGTTTTCCAGCATTTTTGACTTTAGTTTTAATAAAAATTATTTTCCGATCAGATTTTATGGCCTCTTTTTTACGTAACAGAACTTCTGCCAAACGGTGTAGATACTTGTGTTGTTCATCTAAACTGTCTATATTAATTTCGAAGTCTTTGATAATGTCCAAAATTTCTAGAGTATTAATCAAATGAATTATTATTCACATGTTTGATACAATCTCAGCTGTGCTTATTTTAACTTCACTGAACCCCGATTGTTCGTATATGTTGTACATGTTTAGCATTCCATGAACTGGTGTTGTAGTCATCAACATAGTTAATATTGCAAAAAGCTGCGAACTTTAAAATTAAAACAAGGTAATATTTAATTGAAATTAACTGTTATTATAAACACAAATTGAATTGTTCTACTCATTACCTTGTGATTAACTTCCCTTGAACTACTTCCAAAATCATTACAAATAAGGTATATCAGCTTGTGTAAATGTTGGGTTACAATTTCTCGTGAGGCTTTCGGCTATCATACAGCAGAAAACTCCACAATCGCTCCCATTACTTTGCCTTGGACACTCTTTAGCATTTCCTTTAATAAATGCTACTGTATCGAATGACATTTTCCTCTTATCTAAAGACTCACCCTTTAAGTAGTTCTCTAATATATTAAGAAGTTGCGGATTGTTATTTCCTAAGGAATCGTAATATTTTATCGTTTTGTTACGAAAATCAATCATCGCTAGGCACCAATGTGTACCATTGACATGAACAGGAATTAATATAAGATCGTATGCAAAAATATCTACATTTTTTGTCCACCTTCTCACTGTTTTATAGCCTAAACGTAATAGGATTGGAACAAAGAAAGTGTTCATGGCAAAAACCTTTGGATATTTATGAATTGAATTTATATTTAGTAGGAAATAAAAGTTAATAATATTATCGTTTAACCATGATGTCACTAGACTATTTATATCTTGACGTCTTATAGTTAAATTAAATTTGGATATTAGAACTTCTTCCTGTGATTCCCCACTTGTAGCCTTATCAATCACTTCTCTTTCTTCTTCCGCAATAGGTTCTATTGAGCTCCCGTTATAATCCGTAAACTTACGTGCCTTCTTAATATTGACTGGGTGAATATTTTCTAGCTTTGATTTTCGATATTTAGGCAATTGTTTGAGTCTCGCCGCCTTGCATTTTTTTATAAAGCCTGTAGTGCGTGTTTCCAAGTATTCTTCTCGTTTTACATTATTTTTCTCTAGCATTTTATTTTTAGTGTCCATCAAATTTTTCCTGATTTGTTCCAAATCTATTTTTCGGTTTTGCACTTCGCTGGGTGTACATTTAATGGATGAATGGTATCTTTGATTATAATTTCGTAATGCCTGTTGTAATATTCTTTTCGGTGCGAATTTCGTCTTTCCAAAAGTAGGTATCCTAAATTTTTCAGCTATTGTGCTGTGTAATTTTTCTACATCAGCTATGCCGGCGTGGCTGTGAGGCTTTGTAATGTGATGAATAATACCTTCGTTTTGAAAATATTCTTTGATTCGAATCGCATTAAATTCATTTCCTGAAACTATTTTGTTTGGTTTTCCGAATTTTGTGAAATGTTCTTCAAGAGTTTCTATTATTGTGACATGGTTTTTGTCAGGTAAATAGTATGCTGTGCCAAATTTTGAAAATGTACCGATACAAGTGAGGAAACAATATTTCATTATGAAATAAATGTCGATATGTATTATTGGATTCACATCTGTGGCTGTTTCTGTTAGCTGAAATTTCGGTTTGATCGGTCGTCGCTCGTATTTGACAAGTTGTTTTTAAGCATTTGGAAGGTTTCTTGTATGCCTGAGTGAAGACTCTCTCTGACATGGTACAGCGATATCTGTTTTATTACCTCGACTTCTGTGTCAATATCTTGCGCTCTAAATGAATATCTTATAAATTTTATTTGCTTGTCGTTTGAAAACATTTGCCTAATATGTTCTTGTACTACATTGTATTGACTATCCGGTAGTTCTGTATATATTCCAGTAATGCCCTTCTTGATATATCTTCTTAAGATGTCACGTAAATTTCTAAAGTCGTATTCGGATATATATTATTCTTTTTCCATGCATGATCTCTATTTCTTGTGTCTTATTATTTGTGAAGATTAATTGTGTTTTGTATTTGTTTACAATTTCCGCCTTAATTGGTATATGATCCAAAAGTTCCTCCTCCGCTGAGTGCTTAGTCGCCATAGTAGAATTTGCTTCTTCTTCAACGTTGAGTAAAATTCCTAAATCTGAATATGCTTGCGTCTCTTTTTCGGATACCGTTTTATCTTCTCCTGTTTGTCCGATCCTACTTAAAAAGTCGGCTACACGATTCTCTTTTCCTTTGAGATACTCTATTTCATATTGATATTCGCCTAATTTAAGCGACAGGTCCTTGCCCCTATATTTTGCGTTGAGGTATTTGATTGGTTGGTGATCCGTGTACACTTTAAATTTATTTGCGTAGAGGTAAGGCCGAAAATGATGAATTGACCACATAATGGCTAGAAACTCCTTGTCTATAGCTGAAAAGTTTAGTTCGTGTTTCCGTAATGTCCGTGATGCAAAACTAACTGGGTGGCCCTCTTGTGACAACACAGCGCCTATCGCATAATTTGAGGCGTATGTGGTCAACTGAAACTGTTTGCCATAATCCGGAAATTTCAAGATTGGTGGAGAGGTCACAAGTGCTTTGAGCTTTTCAAACGATTCAATATAGTTTGGGTCCTTAGTATTTAATTTAGCTCCTTTTTGGAGGTATTTAGTAATTGGTTGAATAACTTTGGCGTAATCATTTATAAACTTACGGTAATAACCAGTAAGCCTTAAAACACTTTTTATTAGTTTTTCAGTTTTCGGGATCGGTAATGATTCTACCACTTTAATTTTCTCTGGATCAGGTTTTAATCCATCTCTTGTTACTACATGTCCCAGGAACCCTGTCTCCTTAATCATGAAATTGCATTTTTTTATTTGCACTTTTAGTTTGTGACTCTCTAAAACTTTGAAGATATCTGTAATAGCCTTCACATGTTCCTTTAAGGAAATGCCAAAAATCAAAATGTCGTCAAAGTAGACAACGCAAGTTTTGTTTATAAAATCCCGTAAAATCTCATTCATGAGGCATTGGAACTTTGCCTGGGCGTTTTTGAGCCCAAACGGCATACGTACAAATTCGTAAAGACCATGTGGCGTTACGAAGGCAGTTTTTTTCCTATCTTCTTCTTTCACTAAGATCTGATGATAGCCTTTCGCCAGATCTAGGGTTGTGAAATATTGTGCATTTCCCAGTTTACCTAATATTGAATCTATGTTAGGTAAGGGAAATTTGTCATCGATTGTGACTTCGTTTAGCTTACGATAATCGATGACTAATCTGAATTTTCTTTTCCCCGAACTATCAATTTTCTTTGGAATAATTATCAGCGGGCTTGAGTACTTCGAGTTACTCTGCCTTATTATTCCCTGTTTTTCCATATCCCGAACTTGCCTACGCACTTCTTCTTCGTGCTTAGGAGGATACCTATATAACTTAGAGTTTATTTGCTGATCTGTGGTGGTTGAGATTTCGTGTTCTATACTGGGTGTACTTGTGAGTTGATCTCCTTGTTTGAAAAATATAGCTTCAAATCTGTTAATTATTTTTATTACTTCGCGATATTCTTCGCTGTTCAAATGATCTAATTTTAGGTGGTTCATGTAATCATTTTCGATTTGTTCTAACATATATATTTGATTAATGATGTATGGATTATTCAAAAAATTTATTAATTGACCGTTAAGCGATATTGTTTGGTTTTCGAGATCAATCACAGTGCTTAGTTTGTCCAACAAATCAACACCAATTATAAAATTATATTTCCTGTTTGCCAGGTTCCTAACTTTCCACCTTATTTTCACTTCAGCTGGAATTTTAAATTCTAATGGGGCAGGTGTATGTACTTCATAATTTACACAATCTTTTCCTGTTATTGTCTGGTATCTGTACTGTCTGTTATGTTTGTTGTGTTGGTTTTGTTCGTTTTGTCTGACAGGTCTGTATTGTTTTTTCTGTTCGAATTCTTGACTATTCTGTCTATGATATTTATCTTTATAGTTTTGAGAGAAATTATTTTGTTTTGAAAAATTCTGAAAACTTTGCTTTCTATATTCTTTTCTTATGCAACTATTTTAAAACCTTCTACTACGCATTGTGCTTAAACACTTTCTAAATCACTGATATCAAATAGTTTATCTAAAAGTACACCTTGAGTCATTTCCTTGACTGTATTCACCAATAATGAATCAACATTGCTTAAATCTATGTGTGTATTATCGGAATAATAGATCCTAAGTTCATCAGATTTACATTTTATTTTTTCTAAGTCTATAGTTAATTCACTCACCGTATTGGCTTTCAGATTGCTGATTCGTCTGTAGATCTCTGCTGGCTCCGTATCGGGTTTATATCTCCGTTTCAGAACTGCTTTTATCTGCTCCCAATTGTCTGGTTCCTGCAGGTTTATCACGACATCTTTCGCTTCGCCTACGATTTTTCGTAGAAGATAAGCCTCGTTGCCATTCATTTCATTTTCATTTCATTTATTAAATTCGTCTAATGCAGACTATACACATACAATAAAAATTAATTATTCTTATACAGAATTCGTTTAAGTGATGCTGTAGATAAATGAAAATCAAACTTATAATAAGCTTCGTTAAAGCATCTACTTATTGCAGTGACTGCTTCATTGCAACCATAATTGGTCCGATGTTGAGGGATCGACAAAAAGTTAACACGCCTGACACGTTTGTTATTAGTGTTAAAATTAAGTTGGCTTAATAAGTAGTTTGAGTCAACGGTGCCATCCAAAATTTTCGCGGCAAATAAGATTTTGGAATTTTGACGTCGAGAGTCCAAGGTATCCATTCGTAAAAGATTTAAGCGGTCTTGATAAGGAGGTAGATGTAAAGGGTCATACCACGGAAGACCGCGGAGGCAGAAACGTAAGAACTTCTTTTGAATTGACTCAATTTGGTCTATGTAGACTTTTTGATATGGTGACCATACAATACTAGCATATTCGACAATAGGTCTTACTAAGCTACAAAAGAGGGTCTTAGTTAGAAAAATGTCGTTGAATTCCTTCGAACGTCTTCTGACAAAACCTAAGGCATTGCTAGCTTTCACAACGATTGAATCGATGTGATCGTCAAATGTGAAGGATTGATTCAGCAATACTCCTAAATCGAGTACTTTCGCTGATCTCTTTAAAGATGTACTCAAAAGTGAGTATTCATAGATTACAAGATTATTTTTGCGTGTGTAAGATATAATCGTACACTTGTCAGGATTAATTAGGAGATTGTTATCGGAACACCATTTGGCAAATCTGTTTAGATGCTGCTGCAAATCATTGCAATCGTTAAGGTTTCTCACAACTTTGAAAATTTTAGCGTCATCGGCATAGAGAAGAACAGAAGATGACTGTAGAATGAAACCTACGTCATTAATAAATAAGGCGAACAGTAAAGGGCCTAGATGACTACCTTGTGGAACACCAGACGTGGTTTTAATTTCAGATGACAAGGCACCGCGAAAGGATACACGTTGAGTTCGATTCGTCAAGTAAGAGTCAACCCAATTTAAAAACACGTAAAGGAATTGAAAGGAATGAAGCTTAGCTAAAAGTAAAGAGTGATCAAGCTTATCAAAGGCTTTCGTCAAGTCTGTGTAGGCGCAGTCAGTTTGGAGCCCAGCTTCAATTGAGTTGGTTATTTGGTGAGAAAATTCAAGCAGGTTGGTTGTGGTTGAACGACCTTTCATGAAACCATGCTGATACGGAGCCATAATTGATTTGCAATGAAAGGCTACAACATTCGTGACTATGGCTTCAAAAAGTTTTGCGACACAGGGAAGTTTTGCAATAGGTCTATAGTTGCAAGCGTCATTACGACTCCCTTTCTTGAATATAGGAGTGACGGTGGAGTATTTCCACAAATGAGGAAAGATGCTTGTTTTTAAGGATGTATTGAAAATATAAGACAGCACAGGTAGTAGTGACGACACACAATATTTCAAGACCAAATTAGGTATGCCATCTGGGCTAGGTGTTATATTATTGTCAAGTTTATTAACAGATGTGATAATAGTGTCCTCGTCAATTTTTAAATCCTTCATCTCCAAAGAAGAAACTGTTGAGTTCGTCAAGTAGGGTGAAAAGTGTCTGGAGTTAGGAAAGTCCGTACGATAGGCTTTACGGAAGACGGAAGCAAATAAATTACTAATATCAAAGGGATCATCAAAATAAGAGTCGTCAGATTTAAATGTGAGTGGATACCCATCGTTATAAGTCTTAGAATTAACAAAATTCCAAAATCTCTTAGGTTGAGCTTGAAAATTAAATCTAAGCTGTTGCGTATGTCTATGATATGCAAATGCAACTTCATTATGATGCAGATCTCGTAATGTGGAAAAACGTTGATAATCAGGTTCTGAGCGAGTCAGGCGAAACTTTTTCCAGGCTTTGTTTTTGGATTTTTTTAAATGGCAAAGCTGTGGAGACATCCAAGGAAAACGAACCTTGCTTTTAGTGCAGGTAGTTGGCACGCACCGTAAAAAACAGCTAAACAACCGAATGTGGAAATAGAACGTAGCTTTATCAGGATTAGGTTCCTGCAACACGGAGGACCAATCATAGTTAGCAAGCAAGTCACGTATTTGATCGACATTAGCTCGTCTAAAATTAAATTTAAGTTCAGATGTGCTCGATGATAAGTAATTACTAGACTTTGGCTCGAAAATAATGTTGAGTGCACAATGATGCGCGGTTTCGTCGATGAGAGATGATGTGAGGGGTTTCACCACAGTAGAAGAGGCATCAGTCGAAAAAATCAGGTCCAGCATTTTTCCATTTGCGTTCCGGATGCAATTGGCTTGAAACAAACCAAGTGATATAAATTCGTTTGCAATGTTGATGTCGTGTTGTCCGCCAATAGAAGTAGAGCTCGGAACTTCGAAAGTGCCGTCCGCTGAAGGGCACCAGTTTATTCTAGGTAGGTTGAAATCACCCATTAAGACGACGTCGTCGTTATTGTCCGCAAGATCGCATATGAGCTGCATAATATGTATAAGCGAAGCATAAACATCATACGAAGAATTTGGTGGCGTGTAGTTGACACCGAAAAATATTTTCTTTGACGTCAGTTCGACTTGGGCACAAATAAATTCATTATTTGTATGCGGTATTTCGATTAGAGATACTTTGAATTTTTTGTGAAACGCCAGAAGAACACCACCTCCGACAGGAGCGTCAGTAAGATCTCCATGTCTATCCCGGCGGAAAATAGTATACTCCGTGGTATAGTATACTCATTATAGTATACTCATTAAAAATTTCGGCATTGTGAATATTTGCACAAAGCCACGTTTCGGTGATCGCAATTACATCAAAAGCTTCAGAGTTTGACAGCTCATAGAACTTATTAAGTTTAGATCGCATTCCACTTACGTTGGTGTAAAGTGCTGAGATGAGTTCGTCCCGTTTTTTGTTGCAGCACTTGATTTACTTATTCGTTTGTTGATGAATTCATGCACAACAGAGTTCGGCGGCCAGAGATGGCTATTTGCAATGGAATCAAAGCAACAATCTGGTGCTATAATTTTAAATGATGATCTTCATCATTCGTTTATCTTCAATGTTGCTGAGGTAGCATTCGGTGCTGCTTATAAATGCGTTGATCGATGTTTCTCCGTTTCCCGTAAAGTTGTTCATGTTGCGAAACTCCTTCATGATTCTGTCCCTAGGATCTGACCTTTGATTCCTCATGGTCAGTTGCTGGATTGCTGCTGCCAGTTGCTCAATTTGGTTGTTGGAAGTTTGGCTGGAGACCAACTGTTGAACCACTTGTGCCAGTTGTGCGATTTGCTCGTCCTTTTCGTGCATTTTAGCTTCCATTTCCAGAATTTTCTGCTCCCTAGGATCTGTAATAGAATTTCTATTTAGGTTAAACATTTTATCCCTTCTCCCTCTTCTTTGCTCCTTATTCTTTTCACTTTTTTCCGCCACTTTATTCTCCACTTTTGAGTTAGTTTTAACTTTTATTTAAGTTTGACTTTTGTTCACTTTCATTTTTTAGTTATTTATTAATTTCCTTTATTTGGGTCACTAACCGGCCTCTGCTAATGACTTGTCGGACTTTATTGGCTCGTCCTCCCAAATTATTTGGAAAATCAATTAATTAATTAATTAACTAGTTATGCGGGAGTACCTTCGCGGCTTTTCCGTTTGCCGAATGCGCCAGTTTTGTAGCGGGCCGTGAGCGGGTAAAAAAAAAATATTTATTACACCACTGAATTTCATGGAAAAGTGTTTCATGAAAAATTCCTGACCCGTGAACTATGTTTATGGGCCTTTCCACACTTGTATTCTTGATGCACTCCTCAAACCGGTTTTCTGGGCAAGAGGCAGAAGAATCAAGGGGAATTCTCTTCAAAAAATGATGCACTTGGAGAGAAATTTGCATCACGTTTGAAACTGATTGAAACTGATGCAAATCACTAACACAACTATAAACATAGTTCACGGGTCAGGAATTTTTCATGAAACACTCAAGTTGAAATGAGAAAACAACAACATGCACACATTTATATGCATAATCGGTATATGAACGGTTCCGTTGCTGAAGAATACAAGTGTGGAAATGGTGATTGTTGTCAAACCGGTTTGAGGAGTGCATCAAGAATACAAGTGTGGAAAGGCTCGGTGTCAGATGTCCCAGACGCTGACTTAGATATTATGTTCGTGATGGCATGTGGACTTGGTGCTGTTGCATTTTGTATGCAATGGGGAGGTGTCATATACATAACTAGATAGAATGTTATACAATAACTAGATTTGGTCATGGTTGAGTGGGTTTCCGACAAAAGGTAAAACATAAAAAACTATGCTAGAGTAGCTCTTGTCCAAACATAGAAACTTGCACAGTTAATTTTATGTGCATCATTATTGAAACTCATTTGTATTCATTAGCAATAATTATGCCTTTTGATGTTAGGTCGGTAAACGTGTGAATTGTTATGCAGAAGAATTTAAAACTGAATGATAGTGGAGACTAAAGGGGAATTTATTAATTTGTTAATGCACGCATACAAAGTGCGAATCAATAAAAAAGAACGTAGTCTTAAGAAGAATTCTGTAATGCAGGCATAAACATGAAATGGTGAAACGGTTGCACTAATGTTGTTTGTTAAAACTTATCTAATGCTTACGAAATATCTATACTATGAATCGAACTAAAATGGTAGATATAAACAAGAATTTGGTCCTATTTAAGCTGAATAGTTGGAATGTCTTCAAATTGATATACGCCTAGGACCTGGCATTTCAATGAGCTATTGCTGTCGTCATTAGAGATGCCTAACTTTTTTTATAGAGCCTGGCTTAATTAAAGTTTTTCGGAAAAATTATAACGGTATTTTAAACGTGTCAAAAGCGGAGATATGATCGTCTAAAAACAACTAATAGAAAATAACCGATCTGTACAAAAATACTGTACATAAAATCGTATTGAGAAAGTTACTGGTAAATTTTGAACCTTCTCTGTAGTTTTTTTTTCTATGATAATGCCAAAGCTCAGGGGATTGCCCTTTGAAGCGAATGCTTAGCGATGGCGGTAGGGAGACACATATGGGAGAAGCCGATATCAATTATTCCATTATTCTTTTAAGTGCCATATTTATTTCTTTTCCGACTGTTATGACAACACTAGACGAACAAATACAGCCATGGGCACGGTGGGATTTGAACCCGCGGGCAGTATATCGCTGCTTCGAACTGACGCGTTAAGTATTTACGCGTTACCTAAGTATAAGATAAAATTATAGTAAAAGTCGATGCGAAAAAAACCTAGCCCATTAAAAAAGATTCTTTGAGGGAAATTTAGGGTTAATTAACGATGCAGACAAGTATACTTTTTAACAAGGAAACCAAATCCTATCATTGAGATAAGAGTTGATTGAGCACAGTAAATGATCAATTGTGTTAAATAAGAGTGTTTAAGGACGTGAGACCGTAACGCAATGCACTTTCAATTAAAACTGAGAGATTAGTAAAAGAGTTTAAAGTATGGTTTGGTATGAAGACGTTCTTAGAAGCGACTTTCGCGTTAATAAAATGTTTGTTTCTTTCATTTTACGGGACCTATACAAGTAATTTGAAAAAACTCCATTACCAATAATAGATTGGTATACATGTGAAATAAGTCCAGGTCTCATCAAATGTTAGTTACCAGTAGGTACTTTAGTGATATTTTAATTTTTTAATTAACTTTATAAATCTGTAAAAAAATAACATTCCAAAAAACCAATTACACAAAATAAATTTTGAGCGTATTTCAAATTATGACACGACAAAATTTTGAAATGTTTAACCCTATGTGTTTGCTAGGTGCCTAAAAAAGATCAAGAAAACTTTTAACATTTCAATTTGCAACAACTTCCGACAGAGTGTTCACGTCATTACGAAGTTTATAGGATATATTGATGTCATTAAAGTGTAAACTTGAGTGATTTTTTAATGAATTTTCTGGCAACTCTGTAGCAGGGGCAAGCACGGGAAGAGAAAACCTTCAAATCATCGACCCTTGCGTATTGTTTTTTTTTCGCTTTTTACAAAAAAATGCAATTGATATATACATTTTATGCTTTGTCGGATGCCAAACCCCAACATTTTTTTATTCCTATAACTTTAGATGAAGTCATCGGATTGAAAATAAATTCAGGGGTAGGTTGATTTATGGTTAATTTTCAAGTATTTATTGAGATATTAAAATAATCTTAATATTGGGCTAACGTTTCTCAAAATTATAGTAAAAATTAATGCTCGACAGGTTCAAAGCGATAGAGTTCTTCAGTAAAGAAGATATTCAACGAAATATGAAGAAGACTTATGTGAAGACTTATGT
Source organism: Nemotelus pantherinus (assembly GCA_963978885.1). Classification (NCBI taxonomy): domain Eukaryota; kingdom Metazoa; phylum Arthropoda; class Insecta; order Diptera; family Stratiomyidae; genus Nemotelus; species Nemotelus pantherinus. The sequence continues at coordinate 118,843,552 of OZ022265.1, read as the reverse complement.
GTTGCCTGTTTCATAAGAGGGTGTAAGACTTTTACTGGATATGAATGTTCTTTTATGTATTATTTGTGTGTGAATAGAACTGTTTCGATCCGTTTACAACCGTTTTGTTGAAAGCTTTCGCGCAATTGTTTCTTTTATTTTTCAATGCATTCGGTGCTCTTTGTATTCATCTCGAAACCACAGCATCCGCCACACTGCAGAGGTTATGAGCCATCGTAAGGTCCTGTTTTTCAGTCCCTCATTCTGTGATCTGAATCCATACAACTGCAAATTCAGTAAAAATTGCACTATGAATGATGAGGGTCAAGCAATTAAGGCATTACGTCATTATTATTAGTTGACCAGTTTTAACGAAAGACTATTTTTAAGGAAACAAAAATAGTTTTGATTTTCTTTACATTTTTTTCACGCGTTCGTAGATTCGCCAAGTGAGATGATTTACCCACCGTACAAAAATTTTTGAAGAAATCCGCATGGAAGTCTTTATGACAGTCTTCGATATTTCTTTTGTCGGAGACACTCACTCCACACTTTTCACCTGGACTCAGGTTCTTCGCTTTAAATTTGAGACGTTGATACACTTAATGGCACCCAACTGCTCGATTTCATATTTTTACTAATGCTCGAAGAACATTAATATTAAAAACACTTTGGCCAAAAATTAATATTTCCATACACAAGGTGGCTCAGATCAAAGTGCCTTGGGGCCACGTGATTCTTTGAGGTGAGCTGATAAAAAAAATTTTCTACTAAATGTAGCTTGATCGGTAAATAGCACTTCTACTCTTATTTCCGGCCTCTGCTGACGCATTCAGCGGCAAAATTCAAGTCGCCGTGCAGTATATCCAACTTGTAATGCTTGTACAAGTGTATAATGTAAAGATACAGCTGACTATCATGGAGAGTACGCCAAACTCTTGTAGCGATTTGATGAATATTAGGGTTGCCTGGAAGCATCTCAACTGAACCGAAGTCCAGAAGAGGGCCTGCCAGGCAGGTAAAAGCTGATGGTCGAACCATCAAAAGGGGCAAATAAAAAAAAAGAAGTGCCCCGGGAGCAGGGTACCCTAAAAATAACCGTGAAGGCCCCTCGTCCGCATAAGCGGAGCACCCTTTAGTCCACCCCATTTTCAATGACCCACCCCAGCTAGTAAAGTGGCAAACCAGCATCCGTCGGGGTCGGACTAAAGTGTGCTCCGCGGCCATTAAAGCAAAATAAAACTTTTTGCCCTATAGCTTCCACTACAGTCATGAAATCAAAACAAAATTATGGTGAATGTACCTTATTGTAGGTAATATTCAATATGATTCTGTTTGAAAAATCATGATAGGCCTGCCAGTTATGATTCTTTTTGCATTTTTTGCCATATCTGTAGTAAGCGATTTTATCAGAAAATTTTCAAATGGTAATGATCTTGTAATGACAGTAAACAACAAATATTAAAATTTCGAAAATTTGAAAACTTTTAGGAGTGATAGCCTTGAATTTCTTTGCTTCCCTATAATTTCAAGCGCAGTCATCCGGTCGAAATGAAATTCGCAAGCAGATTTAAGATATGTTTGGCTTTGGGACCAGCAAAGGGTTACCAGCACGTGGCGTTTTTATCATTTCTGTATCAATAAATGCTAGTAACCAGTGTTTTGATTCTCCAAGTTCTCGAAATTTTTCAGATCTTTCTTTCGATGATGTCACCCGATGAAAACGAGATTCATAGTGTAGGCTGGTTTTGATGCGAAGCAGTTGTGGTAGACTTTTAGTTGCAGTGGTGACAAAGTGTAGCGAGCACTGAGCGTTTTCTTCATTTATGTTACAGGAAATGCTGTTTTCAAAATTTTGTAGCATAAGCCACCCGTATTGGATATAAGTAGCAATGTTTGACTTTCCTAAATTGTGAAATTCATGCGAGTTGTAGCCCTGAAAACCTTTCCACCTCCACCCTACGGGTTTCAATGCATTCTTGTGATCAAAGCAGCACATAGCCCTCGAAACAGGCTGGCTGTAATAACACTGATACAATATACACTCAAAATCTGTACGATTCCGCTACTGCTCATCGAACATTAGCTAGCGGTTCTGATGCCCTAGAATTTTAAGTGTTTTTTCTTACTTCCATTAGCTTTTAGGTTTTTCTTCCTTATTCGATGATATATACGTTAGGAAATTCTATATTTCTCGAACACTATTCCTCAGTAGCTCACAAATCCGTCTTATTGCAGCTCCCGTCAGCGATTGGAATGGTGATGTGCCAATACATCGCTGATACAACCCTTTATCATTTATTGAACTGTCAATGGACAACTTTGCGATGATGAAAGCTATGGTTAATTTGATTGTCTTGACTTATCCAATTTGCCTAGGCTTGGTTAATGTATTAATGATATTCTTAATACTCTATTAAATCTTTGGAGGTTAAAGAGACTGCTTTTTCTTTTTCTTGTTTTCTGGTTTGCAGTCAGGTAGCGTACAATTTTTTATCATCGTTTTTCAGATCTCTATCTTTGGTTTCACTTTATCTCTAGTCAATTTTGCATTGATCGTGGAACTGGGGTAGTTATTCCTTCAATTTGAATGAAATTCCGTACCACAATGAAAAATCCTTATGTGCACTGATATTTGGTAACGGTTTATAGTATCTAGGCTCTCGCCTTCATGATCATTCTTGATTTTCATAGTAATAGTATCCGTAAATTCGAAAAATTCAATGCGTCACCATGCTTCGGTTTGGCACCTGATTAATATTCAATTGTGTATCCACCTCCAATTTTTGTCGAGTATCTACATATTCCGCAATTTTTAGAGATAGCATTTTGTTACATACTGTATTCTGAAAGGCATGATCTGTTAAAGTCTCTTATCATTTCTTGATAATAACTTACTTTGTAGTTATATTCAATTTAACCCTCAATTGAGGAGGGTGTATGGTTACGAAATTAACAACATTTATAACATCGAAAGCTTCCAAGCGATCTTGTTCCTTCAATTTCGACCACTGGGTTCGAGTTTTTGAATTTACTAACTTATTTGTTAAGCTCTGTTATTGATCATTGAACTCAGTGAAATTGTATACGTTAGTTTTCATTTTAACATTAATGTTTTTTCTGGAGAGGAGCACACGTACAACCACTTCATAGCTAAAAATGATGGGGTGGAATACATGAGTGTACAAATATATTAAGCATCCGATGGATCGCTGATAAGCATAACCATAGCAATTGTTAGTAGAAAAATAAAAAAAATATAAAAGTTATTTCATAAGATAGTTCTGAACAAATCAACAAAACTCAACAAATAACAAATTAGTACTTTGAAGTGTAAGCAAAATCAAACAAAAACTTAAACACTTACCTAGTTATGTTCCCCAGTCGATTGCGAGCCAAATTCAATACAACCAGCGACACAGTATTCGCAAAGACGCTCAAAGGAAGAGACGTCAAATTGTTTCTACTTAAATCCAAGTTCAGTAATTTGCTTTGACTAGAAAATAGATTTTCTGACAATGCTATAAGTTCGTTCTTTGCTAGTGACATATTCCTAATATTTCCCGATCCTGCGAATAAATCACCTGGCAAGCGAACCAATCTCGCTTTTAAACGAACATCTTCCAGATCCGGGAGATCTGCCAGGAATCGCGACGGTAGGGTCTCGATTTGAGCACGATTTTCCAATAATCGAATTAACGTTAGATTCTTGTTATTGGAAAATAGTCCTTCCGGCAAACTAGTGAAATTATTACCACTGAGATTGATATTTTTTAAATTAATCAGAAGCTGAAATACGTTTGGATCTAAAGACACTAGCTCGTTAGTACTCAGATCTAAATCCATTATCGATGTGACGCCTTCGAATGAGTCCTGGGTTAGATTTTGTAAATTATTTCCCCGCAAAGTAAGATGCTTTAAACGCTTCTGGTTGCGGAAGATGCCAGGTTCTAGAGTTTGCAGATTATTGTAGCCCAGCTCAAGAAAATCAAGCTTCTCCAGATTCGCGAAAATATCTAGCGGCAGATGAACTCGATTATATCTTAAATCCAACCACGTAAGATTCTTCAGATCGGCAAATAAGTCCGACGGCAAATCGGATAAACCATTACCGCTCAGTACTAATCGAGTCAGGTCACTAAAGCCTCGCAAATGCTCTCGTACCAGCGGACTATCCAGCGAGTTACTTTCGAAGAACAAAGTGGACACATTGCGAGCTCCGATGCCTCTCAGAACCCTTTCCAGCGACTTATCCGCCGTAAAATAACATCTTCGAATCTCTACCATGGGTGTGTCGTCTATGTCCATTGCAGCCAGCACTGCATAATCCTTTTCGCTAGCCTGGCCACATTCAATTTGAAAGTTCATAACGGGTTCTACTATCAGAATAATATTCGGCTCAGAATTTGGACATGAAATTTTTAGATCGCCAATAACATGCAAGCATGGGCACTGGCTCGGATGCCATACGCAAAATGGGAACGAAACAAGTGAGCAACTCAAAAGCGACTTATCGCATGTCGACCTAGCTGTTATTATTCGGGTAACCATTAGCAGGAATATTGTCAGAAACGGTAGGGCGGCTCGGCCCGCGGGGATGAATTTCATTCCAGCGAATTTCATGATGTCATACGATTTTCGACGGTGAAAGATCTTCGTTTGATGGCGACAGGATTACTATGGGGATAGATGATGGTCGTGGTAATGATGATGTTGATGATGTGATTTCTAAAACAGACGGTGACTTCGGTGGCTTTGAATGTCCTTTTGTTGGCATCTATTCCAATATGCAGTTGGCGGTACACAAGATGTGAGCTGCGGCTTATTGCAGGTTCATTGAGTGACAGCGAATGAAGGCATCTGGAAAAAGGGAGAAAGTTGATCAAGAAGAGTTCACAAGAGATTTAATTGGAAATTTTGATTAAAGCAGAATAATTGGATCTTTCAGCATCTAGCATCTAAATCGAATGTTTGTAAACTCTCAGAGAGTCTGAAAAAACATCCACATCAGTTTTGAATGGAATGTAGTATGCTCTCAGTGGGTTACGGTTGTGTTTTTTCTTCTAATAATTGTTTTCGTGGCACGGATCAGTTCCCAAAATAATTCAAGTGAAGAAGTAAACGTCGAACGTCGCGTCTCAACAAATGGAAGTAAGTGTAGTTCTCGCTAAGGTTCTATCCGACCAACACAATATCCAGGCAGCAATCGGACCACATTGCAAATGCAAGTCACTAAACGAGATTGCCGGTCGACAGGATGGTCTTGCCAAGCGGGATTTAGATTCGGATATGTGTTCCAATTAAAGTTTGGCATTGTTCCGGAGTGCACAGCACTATGCTGTTTTTATTATTTTTTTCATTTGGATTTAGGTTCAGTCGCAGTTAGGGATTCCAATCCCGGAACAGTTTTTCAATCCCGGGATTCCGGGATTCGAGATCCGACAAATCATACAACAAAATAAGGCAAGTTTTAAATAAACTGCTTATATTTTGTGCCATCATTTCAAAACTACGACAATAAGTACGCTCAAAACTGTATAAAAAAATATGTTACTACATAATTACTAATTTATATAATTGATGCAAGTAAAAACAATAATTTTAATTATCCAAGACGTTGACAGTATGAAGACAAATATTTAAAATTAGAACTATTACAAATTACACAAAAAAAATTGAGATACATAATAAAGAAAGATGTAAAAAATTCTGCCAAAGTTCATTGGTTTTCGTTCTGACTCGATACTTGTTATTGGAACGGTCGATAAATATTGGTACGCCTGCTCCAAATTATGCGAGTGGCACCACTTTCGAAAACATTCATTTCTTTTGCAATGGTTTTAATTAGATCAGTTTCTTGCGGCGTTTCATGATTAATGTATTTCATACTTTTGCAGCTCCTCTTGTAGCATCAATTGACGACCACCCTGGCCTGATTAAATATGGGTATCAACTGGGTTCTCCTCATTTCTTTGGCTACCAAGCAAAGGGCTTAGCATCTAGATCATTGAAGTATTTTTTTAATATCTGCGTTGCCTGGTATCAAAAACAGAGATTCTATTTCATTTGGTAAATTTGCGCTGGCACAATGTGGATTCTGGAGATAGCTTAGCATACCAGATAGCTCGATACACTGACGCTCTTTTATTCGGCCCAATATTCCAATTTTCATAGCATTCAAAAATCTTGACTTAGTATTAGCAGTGCATTAATTTGCATCTTTGCGACTTAAGGCCTCCACAGTCAATTTTACAGGGAGTAAAACTTCAATAATTTTCTAAATAGAATCAAACTGAGTTGCTTCTAATCGCTCTGGATATTACATGTCTATTAATGCCTCCTGTATACTAGTTTTCAAAATGGAAAACCGTTTGAGCATTGTCAAGAGACTACTATATTTCATGTTGTTTTGCAATCCAGTAAAAGAGACAGTCAAAAGCCTTGCTCGGATTTGACATAGTTTTGAAGATTGTTATTATTTTTCGTTGGAGATGTTTTTAAATATAAAACTACCTTACGAACTCTCTCTATGCATGCGCTGATGTCATAATCCTTTGTCAGATCTAGCGTGTCTTGCAGGCGACCGGGTTCAACGTAGAAAGCTGTTCAGAACCGTCCAGATCTTCGTGGTCGTCGTCCAGACTATCAGCTGTTTCATCAACTCTTTAATCTGGAATGAACATCGCAAAATGCCAAGTGGATGCTATGCTCTGTATCAACTAGTCTGCCTACTTTTCGCATTTCGTTTGACCTATCATTTACGATGGTAACAATGTCTTTTCCTAGAGAAACATCAAAATCAGCAAGACGCTCTTTTAATATATCTAGGCAGTTTGCAGCTGTCATTGATATCCTTACTCGCACCAAGCTCCACTAAGAATTTACTAAGTGGATGTTAATATTTCTATAGCACCTATTTGCAGTCGGGGTCCACTCATCAAACGCTAATAAAGGCAAGATATACGGAGCATCGTTCTATTCCTTTTTCGAAAAGTATGTAAATAACAGTTGAACCAGAATACCATGAGAACTCTGTTGAGATAATCGCCAAATAAGTACATAGTAGCGAAAGCAAGGCTTGATAGAAATTCTTGCCTGACATTTTGAAGAATCGTTCTATTTAGCATCCTCGTATCTGGACACGCGAACATATAACAAGAATCATTGACGTCTGCCATTTAGGCAGTGTTTCAATGTTATTTGAGCGTTGTCAGTAGGCAGTTTGCTAGTTTGCGGAAATAAATAGCTTTTATTTAAGTTGATTAATTTACAAAGTATTAGCTATGAAAGAGTGCATATCAATTTCGCTTGTTTGGTTTGGCACTGTGTATTAGAACATTTTGTTGATTCTTCCATTGGAAAAACTGCAATTGGACTTATTTTGATGCAAAGGAAGCTCGAGAAATTCGATTTTCTATTTATTCAATTCTCTAATAAAACAGGCTTACGTAAAGTAAACATCAGTTCGCGCGAAATTAACATTACATATGAAAAAGGGTCTGTTGAACCGACAAGATCTCGAACAGAAATTCAGCTGCATAGATCGGAATAAACAAGGCGGTAGTGCAGTTTGAAAAGGAGACAAAAAACTCTGCGTGATTCGAGGCAAGGAATCTGCAATATCGACGGTCCATGATTATAATCGCAATAAGGGATGTTGAATTTGTAAAACAGAGAGCGGGTAAATCTACGTTGGACGGACAATAAGGAATGGGGACACCACACTTGACAACAGTATTCCAGAATACTACGGATAATAGACAGGAAAAGATTCAAACATGTGGAGAGATTAACAAAGGTGTTGGAAGATTCATGGATAACGCCAGGCAATTTAGTATCCCTGGCAGTGTGTACATTGTACATACTTATGTTGATCGAATTTGAATTTCGAATCAAATAACACACCATAGTCTTTGAAACTGTTTTTGTGGGATGATTAAAAATGAAAATTTTTAACAAAGTGGTTTCGAAAGTATGCACTGATTCTCGTCAGACATCAGCTCACAGCGCATACCTGACTGATGTGCCACTTGCAGTGGTTACATCACTTAGTTGTAAAAAAATTTGAATTTTAATCATCCCACAAAAAACAGTTCCATGTGAATTTCAAAGTTAAAAAAAGTAGTGTTTGTGATTTCAATTACGATGAGAAAGGCTTAGAGTCGCACCCCTTTAGTTAGACAAAAGGTTTTCGATTTGAGAAAGCTAGGGCTTGTCATATCGACTAATTGCCAGCCGCCTAGAGTGTGCCATAATAATGGTCTACAGAATATTGAAACAAGTGGAAAACCACAGAGCTGTCCAGGATATTCCTCGGGTTAAAAGAGCCCGCAAGATAGCTCGACAGCTGTCGAAGTTCATCGCCGACTTTTCGGAGAAAATAGCATTTGGCGACAACAGTCAGAAAACGTTTTTGTATGGACTATGAAGATCAGGAAGGAAGAAGAAGACCAGTGAGAAGAAGGACCACAAAGAAGAAGGAACAGGAAGAAGAAGGACCAGGAAGAAGAACGACCAGGAAGAAGAACGACCAGGAAGATTTCCCTGGTAACGGCAGATAATAGGAAGAAAATAATTCAGTTCGCACGGGAACATATTTTTTTGGCAAAACTCTCTGAAATTTGAAAAATCGGATTCAATTGTTAAGGAAGGAACTGAGCCAGCTAAGATCCGGCCATTCCAAAACTTCGCAGCTTTAGGATCAAGATAGAACTGTCAACTCCGTTAAAAGCTTTGCTAATGTCTGTGTAGGCCGTGTAAATTTGGTAACCTTTCTCCATTTTATATAAAGCACTTGAAACTAGAATTTTCAAATTTTTAGTGATTGAGCAACCTTTTCTAAAACCAGGCTTATTAATTTGTTTTGCAGCTAAATTATTTGATCTTGCATAAGAAATCTTTAACAAAGTGAAGCACTGCTTTCTTTGCATCTAACGACGAGCCACGTCTATTAGACTCGCTCCAGCTTCTTTCCATGAAAACTCTCAATCGTGTAGCTTCTTGAAAAAGAAAGCTTGAAATTTCCTTGTTTTTACGCTCTCCGCGAAAAACACCTCAGGAGAAGAGAAAATCTCAAAATGTATCCTGAAGAAATTTCCGACTTGCTTGTTAAAGCACCTCTGTGTTTTTAAACTCTGTCCTCGGCATTTGTTATTTTCCTGTTGCTTGAAAGTGTGAAAAAATAGTTCTTATTCTAAACAATTATCCATGCATATCATTACTTTTACATCTAAGAAGTAACTCGAGAGTATCATTCAAGGACAGCAAGCTCATACCGTTGAAGAGACACGCCATCACCCTGAACAATGCGGCTTTAAGGCAAAACACTCTATTGTGGATGCCTTAGCGGGCCAGCAAAAAAACAATAAAATACAACAACCAAAACAAGAATTCAGTGGATGCCTGACTCATTGAACCACCGAAGGCCTTCAATTTCGTATTGGTTGAGGAATATATTAGTTTTAGATATCCCAGGCAAATCAAAAAAGCTTTTCTACGGTCGTCACTGTCATCCTTTCCAGGACATCTCGAGACAAACTTTATTTGTTAACAGCTTACCTACAAATGTTCGTGAATGAATGAAAAATTCGTGAACTACTCGAATGGTACTAAAAAATTAACGAAACTAATAATAAAGCCCATATTCTATAGTGATATCTTTAAGGACTTAAAAAAAGAGCAAACGCTTCCAAAAAACTAAACTTCTAATCAACAATCCTCTTCACTTGCAAAACTCTGAAATATCTTGGCATGAAGTTTGATCCGTGCAAAAAGAACCCTAGTCATCATAATCATTCCTCTTTGCATCGAATACGGCTTCACTCGATTAGCTCCAGAAAAGTGATTTTTTACAATTAAATATAAAAAAGATATAAGATAAAAATAGAAATTTAAGAGATAATTTTCCGTCCTTTTTTGTGGACAAAACAGCAAGCATTCTCTCACACTGCGCTTGTACCGCAGCCACGGTTTCGAATCAGCATAGCCCGCAAACTGAACTCAATCAAAATGACAAAAAACTTTTCTGATGAATGGTCATCGAAACCGAGGAATGGTGATATGCTTACCAGTTCGCTTGACGCCACCAGGCTCAGACAGTTTTGAAGCCGGAAGCCGCCAGCGGTCAAGCCGTTGGGCTCTAAATTATATCTATTGCATTGATTTATCAACCTACTATACAAATTTTTGAGTCGAAATCTGGCTTCGCGTCCTCTGTCACGATTCTTATCTGAAACTACGTCCAATTTTGGCACATGAAATTGTTTTGAGGGCTGTATCTACAGATAAAATTAACTGATTCAACCGATCCAAGTAATTCGCATTTATTTTTCATCGGCAAATAGTTGATAGGGATCGCATTTTTTCCATTGAATTTTAGATTCCCTTATGTGAAAATCGAATGAAAAGAACTCCAATACTGAAATAGCATTGCGGACAGATATAAACTGAGTTTTTTTTCTGCTTGACTCGAAATTGACTCGAAAGCAAATCAGTGCTCTTAATGTGACCCTGGTATCATTCTCTAGCACATACGAGCGTTTGATTTTGCGTAATTTCGCAAGAATTTCGAGATAAGCGCCAACCACATTAAATGTAGGGTTATATTCAATTTAACGCAAACTTGAAACTGGAATTTCCAATTGTTTTGCTGGCAATTTATTTATTTTGATCATTTTCAACATACATATGTACATGCTTGACAGACGTGCATGCCAAAACGTATGCAGAGCAATTATCGATGATTATTTTTTTTCGACAATTTATCAAGTACATATTTCTGCGGAGGCGATTTAAAGAGTCATAGGCCTTGTTTATGTCGTAGCTAAAATAGCGTTGCCAAACTGGCGCTGCTATAGTAGTAGCGTTTACACCGTACAGCTTATTAACCAAAGCAAAAATGGCGTAATATCTGAAAGGAGCTCAATACTAAGAACAAAAACACCCTTGCACCAAGGCTTCCAGATTGCGAATGTCACTCGAGACTAGAAATCCTATTTATGACTGTTATAGTGTTTATACTACTGCTACCGTCACCCTTACAACCGCGCTAAATTTTAGCAGCGCTAAAGTAGCGGAGCCAAAACAGCAGGCTCGGCTAATTTAAAAGTGGTTTATACCGCTGCTAAATAAGCAGAGCTCACTAATTTGGCTACGGCATAAGCGCACTCATAGAGAATAAAATTGTTTTTCTATGAAAAAAAAGGTTTGTTTTATGTTTAGGATGGAGGGTCTAGATGAAAGTAATTTTAATCAAGAATATTCAGTTAATCAGAACACAGCTCAGCAGAAAGCAGTCCAAATTAATTTTGACTGATGAATAAACTTATTATTTGCATGCATTTTCGGATTAACAGCTCTTGTGACGTTAGGGAGGGGAATGACCAGTCCCTGAAAGAACAACCTGCCAATGTTTCAATTTGTAGAGCCAAAGTGTGGTGTAAGATGGTACAGGTTATATAGGATTCAGTTTGATTTAGGACGATTGTTCGTTATAAATGATTTTAAGTCAAGTGTGGGAAAATCCTGACTTACTGTGTTTTAACTTAAAAATGAAATAAAATACAGATAAATTGTTTTGATTGCCATGAAATTGGTTTTATTGAAAAGATAATTCTTTGCCGTTTTTACTTAAATATGATTTCGGGCACTGGTGCGGAGGAAGTCCAAACGAAAGCTCCAATTTTCGACTACTCTAACCAGTAATTGGAGCCGTATCCCGCCAATAACGCGGCGAATGTTGTCTTCCAAATGGTCAAGCGTCTTGGGCTTGTTGGCGTAGACGAGTGATTTGACGTTTCTCCACAAGAAATAGTCCAGCGGTGTTAAATCACAAGATTTTCCAGGCCAGCTCACAGGCCCAAAACTACAAATTATGCGCTCATCAAATGCTTCTTTCAATAAGTCGATGGTTGTACGAGCTGGATGGCATGTCGCGCTTTCTTGTTGAAACCAAAGGTCCCCTGTATTACGGCGAGTCAATTCCGTAACGAAAAAGTCATTGGTCATGGCTCGATAGCGGTCACCATTGACTGTAATATTATTCTGAGCAGCATTTTTGAAGACATATGGACCAATTATTCCACTGGCCCATAAAGCAAACCAAACAGTGAATTTCTCCGCAGGTAACGGTGTTTGAACAACAGCCTGTGGTTGCTCAGCACTCCAAATGCGGCAGTTTTGTTTATTGACGTAGTCATTCAACCAGAAGTGAGCCTCATCGCTAAACAAATTTTTTTTATGAAATTCTGGATGTGCAGCAATTTGTTCTTTGGCCCATACACGCCCATACAGGTCGTTCGGCTTCAATTCCTGCACGAGTTGGATTTTGTAAGCTCGCAAACCAAGATTCTTCCGAAAATTCTTCTATAATGTGGATGGTTTAATTGTTCATATGTCTATAGCATAGGTTTAATCGTTGAGCACGATGTCGAATGGACTTACTTGGGTCTTCATCGATACTACGATCTATAGCTGCTATGGTTTCTTCATTACGCACTGCACGACATCTGGATGGGTGCGTATTATGAATGAGAGTAAACGTGGTACGGAATCGATCCATGGTAAGTCGAATTAATTGCTCTGATGGACGATTATGTCGGCCATAAAATTAAGGGGGTAAGCTATGAGTTTCTCGAACAGAATCATTTTTTTTTTCGAAATAAATCTGCACAATTTGCAGACGCCGCTCAGGCGTCAACCTATTCATGATATAATGGCAAACCAAACTAACCATAAAACGCATGACAGCTGTTACACCATACGTAGCATTGAAAAGTGTGGCCAACTTAAAATTCTATACCTCTAAAAAACACCCTGTATTAGGATGTATCCAGCTATGAGTATTTTGGAAATTGCTCTGTTCAAGCCAGGTCGCTTGATTTGTCATCTGTAGCTAATCCCCACATGATTCGAGACAAAAGTATTAGTTGGTCTGTCCAGAATTTATTTTGTTAATAACTAATTTATTCCAAGGATTTTTACGGTTTCTTGTTCTGAGAATCAGAAAGGACTTCGATATTTAAAAAAAATCCTAACAGACTATTTTATGGGATGTAGAATTGCATGGTTTTCGACGCCAATACGGGATGTTAAAGGTCTTGATAGAACAGCCATCAACTGCTAAGATATTGTCGTCAAAGGATTAAGAGTTTTTCATAATGATTGCCAAACCTTTGATTACATTATCAGCCCCAATACATCTATATTGTTTGAAGAGACCCGTTAGTTAGTTTGTCAAGTTCATATTTGAATTAAAGGAGCATGCTACAGCAGTTTAAATCAATCAATGACTAAAGATAAAAAGTTTGGGTTGTATATTTTGAATTTGAGAATTTTGTTGAGTCCTTGTAGACAAGCTCTCGTTAAGGCTGGTAATTCATTAACTATAGCTATAGTAGCTAAGTTACAGACATTGATAGGAAGCTCTAGACATATTTTCAAGGATTAGCATTTGAGCGAGTCTCTTTTTGAAAAGAAATATTTACAAGCACTAATGAAAGTCCTTATTTGAACTTCAATCTTATATCTGATAAACGCCTTGTAAACTTAGTGATTAAAGATAAAAACAAGACAGCCCCGAGTCTTTGCTACAGCAGCCTTTCTAAAAAGGAGCGTCCAGCGCAGGCTAATAGTCTAAAATTGGATCCTCCTACTTTGTTTAAGATGGTTACTTTCTAGGTTTTTTCGCTCCATAATGTGCAGAAAAAAATTGTTGAATTTCACTTATTTTTTAAAAAGAAAAGCACATTAATTTAAAATAAGCGCATTTTTTTTGTCAAATTACCCGCTCATGTTTCAATTTAACATAAGTGATTGAATAGTAATGTTTTTGATGATTAAATCTGCTCGTCAATAAGCCTGTCATCATATCGCTCACGTCCAGCTGTTGAAAATTCATGATATTCATACAGAAAAAAGAGCATAAAGATCACAGAACCATTCCCGTTTCAATGCATGGTATATCCTGAATTCGGCAGTCATCGTATGCATGCATTTTATCCTCATGAACGTTATTCACGAAGTGATACATACTTAAAAATACACGAAGGAAACCTGACTATTTGCAAACGCACGAATTGCTGAGCAAGCAAAACAAAAATACTTTCAATAAAAAAATCCTGTTCAGGATAAATAAAGAATTGATTCAACAATATCAATTCAGCGCACAGGTACGCTCAACTCCTTCTCATCCACAAGTCTGGTTCGGGTTCGACAGGGGAATTTTTACTCATGTTCGAAGCACATTAAAATCGTATTAAATTCGATTTGGCCAAAAATTCATATTTCCATAAATATATATATATATATATATATATATATATATATATATATATATATATATATATATATACATATTTATATATATATATATATATATATATATATATATTTATATATATATATATATATATATATATATATATATATATATATATATATATATATATATATATATATATATATATATTTATATATATATCATCAAAAAAAATCAGTGACTATTTCTCGGGAACGCGCCATTCGATTGAGCTGCAACTTTTAGGGTACTTTGGTGATGGTGTATATGCAGAATAGGTTCAGGTCTCACCAAATGTTAATTATATTCAATCCTTTGGCGCCGGCGGCCATTTAAGTGATATTTTTAATATACCTATTATTCCGTCCACAAATAATTTTTACAAAAATCAAGTTAGCGAAATGAGTTTTGAACGTGTTTCAACTATGAATCGGATAACGTTTTGGAATTTTTTAACTCCATGTGTGCGCTAAGTGCCTAAAAAGAGATCGGGAAAATTTAAAAATCTTCACATAGCGATAACTTTTGACAGAGTTATTAAATTTTTATGAAATTTTCAGGACGTATTGGTACTATTAAGTTGTAGATTTTTGTTGCTTTTGATGAGTGTGTTGTCAACACTATAGCTAAGGCAGGCGCTGAAAGTGAAAACCTTCAAATCATCGACTCTCCTGAAAAATTGTCGCTTTTTGAAAAAAAAGCAACTCATACATATGCATATTTCATGCTTTGGAATTTTGAAACATTTGAAATTTTACAATGGGCACGTCTAATAACCCTATCCCAATTTGCCTATATTTTTAGCATCAAAAATTTTTTTTCACGGGAACTCACGACCCAATAATCAGATACAGTGGAAAATTACAGAATGTATTGGTCTTAAGTAGGACCAGGTCTGATAGAAGCGATTTTGAATTTTGGGCAATTATGTGCCAGTGGTGCCATCTTGGAAAATTACTAAGAAAAATTACTGCTTTAAATTCTGATTCAGTCATCAGATTTTGACAAAATACACACAGTATCTGAATCCTACTTTGAGCCACATTTGGTTGAAAAATTTTGTTTTAAATTTTGAAAATTCGCTCAGGAAAATAAATGTCTATGTCTAAGTGCAGACGTGAAATCATAACGAAATTCATATGGCAAATTGAACTTGTTGTGGAAAATACTCAGCAGAAATTTAATTGGAAAAAAATTATAGGGTTGCCAGCTATGATTGCTTTTGTATTTTTTTCTGCATATCTTTAGTAAGCGATTTTATCATAAAATTTTCAAACCATAGTGATCTTGTAGTGAAAATAAACAACATATATTACGATCTAGTGATGGGCTCAAAAACGCCAAACAGTTTGAAAAAAACATTTGGCTGCAAAAAACGAACGAACAGTTTTTCCAAACAGCGACAAACAGTTTTTCTAAAACGAACCATTTTTCTGCAACGAATAGTATTTCTAAAACCAATTATTCCAACTATTCTACTACGAATAGTTTTTCTAAAGTCGATCGTTTTTCTAAAACGAATCGTTTTTCTTTTTCTCAAACGAATCGTTTTTTTTAAACGAACTGTTCTTTTAAAACGAATCGTTTTTCGTTTTTCTAAAACGAAACGTTTTTTTTAAAACAAATCGTTTTTCGTTTTTTTTAAACAAATCGTTTTTCATCGTTTTTCGTCTTTTTTAAACGAACCGTTTTTCGTTTGTTAAAACGAACTGTTTGGCAGAAAACAATATTTTCGTACTTACGAGCATTTTCGTACTTGCAAGTATTTTATTCAAATATTCAAAAAGTTTTTAGGGCAAAAGGAGCTGAAATCGGACAAAATTCGGCCAATTTTGGGTTAGAGTGGTTTGGGACATAACGGGCCAAGACCTATTGCTGTGATACAAAAATTTTGGTTTTGTAGGGGAGTAAAGGTTTTTTTGGCCATAGTTTGGCAAAAACTAAATTTATGGCACTTTCGATGACTGAAAATGATCGGGGAGTACAATAGTCATATATTAAAGGCGAAAAAAATTTTTATAGGGGAAATCAGCATGAATTCGGGGACCTTTCTGAGTTGTTTCGGGCGAAATTTTCATACAAAGCGGCCTAGTTTCGAAGATACGGCAAAATGAAATCCGGCCGAAAAACTAAAAGTAGCACTAAAAGTGCCAAGGAGGAAAAGGTTGAGATCCTTTTTGGCTCACCAGTTGGCGTCTCCTGCAGGTCGCCACGATGGTGTCTCCAACCCTACCGGGGTTATAAAATTTACGGTACTGCGGGAGGTAAGGTGCCCCTGGACTCATGTGCAGCCTTAGGGAAGAGGTTGGCCGCCTTGTGGGTGCATCTTTAATAAACGAAACATTTTTTTACCATTTTTAAAAAAAAAATTCGACAAACTTCATGCTTCAGTGAGGCGAAGTGGAAATCCGACTGTTTTAGATTAGCCAGGAAAAGTTTGGTATCAGAGATCGCTCGATGAAAAGTAAAATAGATGGCAACAGGATTAGTTGGTCCTATCTTAGTAAATTATTCGACATTGGTAATTTGAACGAATAGAGGAGGTGTTTTGTGCATACGAGTTTAATAAAATGAAAAACACATCGCTTTCCTTTAGATGGCCCCTAGATCGGAGGAAGACTTGCCAAATAAATGACCGACAATTGGAAACTTACGGACAAGCTGTACAGACTAATGACTCGGTATTCTTTGAAGGTCATCTTGCACCATCACCATTCTAGCTTGGGAACGTTGTGTCTGGAGTGTGGGGGAAGGGTTATCAGTCCGTTTCATTACATCACTGCAAATCGTATGCATTGTATGTATATATGTACATACTTCAAACAGGTATTTGGAACAGGTATTTTTTTGTACTCGTACTAGTTATATCTAGTATGTGAATTGTCGTACAGCATAACATTTGTTTCTTTTCGTTAATTCAAACTGTGCTTTTCAAACAGTCTTGAAAAACAGTTCGTTTTCGTTTTTTGAAAATTTGAAAACGTTTACAGGCGGTAGCCCTAAATTTTTTTTTATCCCTACAGCTTCCAATGCAGTCATCGAATCAATAAGAAATTCGCAGAGTAGGTTGACTTGAACGTGTGGTAAATGTGACATATTTTTGGTTTCGGTGGTAGCAAAGGGTTGACAGCACGAGGCGTTTTTGTTATTTTCCTACCAATAAATGCTTACATAAACATTTGCAACGAAAATAAGTAAACAATGATAGCATTTACAGCAGACGTTTAGTCATATATTAAAGTAAGTTGAACGACTATACACGAAATTTCACCTAAATTATTTAGTCCACCTGCTGTAAACACTCAGTACCCAGCCCAAGCGATAGGTCAGTACACGATTACCTAAAATAGGTCGTGGACTATATCGCTGTAAATACACCCGACCTAAGCCTTGATTTTCGCGCGACTATTAATAATAAATGTAAGTTGAATTTAAGCTCGCAACCCTCCCGTTTGATCAAAATCATTTGAATAATCACGTTTGAGAGACATATGAAAAGATAATTACAGTGTATGAACTAAAATTGAACAAAATGAGAGCTGTCACGTACAAACGAGGACTAAATTCGACTTGACCAAATTTTAGGTCACATCGATGTAAACACCTTAGGACTAAATTCACTTAGTCCGCGCTATAGGTCAGGTCACATTTTGTCCAACCGCTGTAAACCTTACCATTTTTTGGATGGCAGCCCCAAACACCTTTCTATCGCTGTAACTTTCGATGAAGTCATCGAAATTTAATAGGCTTAGGGTCTACTGTTACTTAGGGTGTCCTTAAGTAGCTAGTGGTTGAATACACACTCCAAATCTGCATAAATCCTCTACAGTTCTTCGAAAATTCCTCATTAAAAACAAAAGAAGAAGCCAAAATCAGAATCAGACGAGGAATATCTTTTCCATGCTTTCTATATCAAATTTTTGAGTTGATT
This sequence comes from Nemotelus pantherinus, assembly GCA_963978885.1. Classification (NCBI taxonomy): domain Eukaryota; kingdom Metazoa; phylum Arthropoda; class Insecta; order Diptera; family Stratiomyidae; genus Nemotelus; species Nemotelus pantherinus. The sequence continues at coordinate 118,825,346 of OZ022265.1, read as the reverse complement.
TTCAATTTCGATTTCCGTGGAAAATTTATCATTTGAGAAAAATACTGGTACACAGCGAGAAAAGCATTTAACGCTTATAGGTAAATGTACGCTTATTATCCGAAAATAACAGGGCCAATCATGCGAATGTCGCGCTAAAAGCTAGCCAATACAGAAACAATGAAACTGTCAAAAACCAGTTTTTTTGGATCTTGGATTTCCTTTGCCAGGCCAAAATACTGCCGAAAAATGTTATTTAACTGTTAAGAGTCGCCTGCGTAAAGCTATTGATAAAAATAGACCGAAAGTATGGGTCGAGAGGTAATAGTTTTTGCACTTATATTATCTCGCAACAAAGTTACTCAGTTGAAGTAATTTCTTGTGACTTTCGCCTATTCTCTCGGCACAAAACAAGTTATAATTTTGAATCTATGAAAGAGATTCAGCGAGATTCGTTGCACCATTTAAAGATCATTCCGGAAATGAAATTTAATTTGGAACGTATTGGTATGTGTACCGTCTTTAAAAAATAATGAATAAATTATTTGTGTTGTATTCGATCAAATCAAATTTTAAGAATTATTTATGCATTGATTCGTTGAGGATCACATTCGTTTTTCCTCATCTTTACAGATGTTGCGGCAAAATTTTGATTTCGTTAAACGAATGAGGTATTCTGAGCTTTCTTCTACGATTATACTGGCTTCAAGGTATAATATTTCTATGCTTTTAGCCTGATTTTTTTTTAAATGACAAACTTTTTTATTCGGTAAGCATTGATCACGCCAGTGTTCAGTGCATTTTTATATTTTCAAACTTCTTAATTTTACTCAATTTTTCTAAGTCTTAGAACTCCTTTAACACATTAAGTGCCAGTGATGTTTCCCAGAGTACAATGTCATACAGTTATTGACGTGCAAATTATATTGTCATTCACTTTTGGGTAACGCTGTTTGAAGAAAACAAATGCGACATTTCAAGTGGTATTCGATATTGAAGTGCCTATTTTTCCAATAATTTTATGCTGTGGGATTTATTTCATCAAAATCATTTTAACACTTCAACGATGATATTTTTCATATTCATAATAAAACTAACTGAATGGACATTCTACCCCAGCTAGCCTATTAAGTAAAACGATTTCGTCGCAACAGTTTAAATTGATACTTATTACTTTCCGATATTTTTCATCATAACATTTTTTTTTCTTTTTATTTTTTTATTTTGCAATATCAAATATGAATTTTCCATAACCTTCGCTAAAACAAAACTTAAATCTACCTAATCTGACAACGTCCTTCAGTTTATGCAAATTTATGAATTTTCGAATTGTTGACATCAAAACAATATACAAGTTTTACCTACATCAATATTGAAAAACGAAAATCTGTAATATGATACTTTCGGGATAACCTATCAATTAAGTTGTGGCAGATAATCCCAAATTTTCGCTTTGTTTATTTGCATGCGTCACACGTAATCGAATGTATTTATTTATAAATTCAAATCCCCAACGTGCTTCCCTCCTGAATCATTCCTGTGGTTTTATCTGGTTTCGTGATACGGTAAAGTATCTAATTTGGTTGAAGATGATTTTGTAAATTTGTTTTTTTTTATCGAAGAGTTTAAGTAAACAGTTTTTTTTCTTACTTATTTTTTTTAAAATTTCTGATATAAAAAAAGTTTCTTCCGTGTAGTAGATATATGTATATGAATCTTTACCTTAATGAGCCAATTAGTTGCAGCTAGCAGTATCCCTTCCAAGCATGCGAGATACAAAAGAATAATAAACAGAACACTAAAATCACTTTGTCACTTCTTCTTCACTCACAAAATAAACAATTGATGCACTAGTTAAAAAAATTTACTTGCAAGTTTGCGCGCCATTTTACCACTGTGAAACATCCCGTTATGACAAAGGTGTCATAAAGCCATAACTTGTCTATTAAAACTGCAAAATAATAAACTTCTGGCTGATATTTATCAAAATCTTAATTCAATTACTATAATGACAGTAAACTGATTCACTGTATTAATTCATAAGATTAGTGTTATCTACAGATTCACGTCTATGAAATTAACAGACCTAAGTCTGAATGAAATGAAAATCTCTTCGTAATAAAATTTCGGTATTCTGATTGCTCTCAAACATAGCAAAACGTTGTTCTTATCAATAATTTAAACGAGCACGAAACATAATGGACCACTAAAAAATCGGAAGCTCACGATATCAAAGCCAAATTCTCCATTCGTCACCGCCGTTATTCGTCTTTTTTGTGTTAATTGCACCGAAACAAGTTTACGTCACTTGGAAATTCCGAAAATTGCTGCCACGAAAACACAAACGCTCAGTCGAATCGAAACCTTTAAACAGCCGTTTACTTTCAATTGTTGCAATCTAAATTCCTAAATCAGTCCGCGCAATGTATACGTAGCTTATGAAAGAGGGCAATTTTAATGGCATCGACTAGAGATGAAGCGTAAATACTGGAACAGGTATATGGAACAGGTATTTTTTGGAACAGCCGGTACCTAGTACGAAATTCAAAAATACTAGGCACGAGTATTTTTGTGAACTCAATAATTTACCCAACAAATTTCGTCCATTTGATTCATTTCAACCCAACAGTGACGTAATAGTATCCTAATATTAATATGCACTCGTATTTCTTACTTGCAAGTGCTTCCATATTCACGAGTATCTCGTACTTTCAGTTTTTCCGGCGGATTTCATTTCATTTTATTTATTTATTTATATATTTATTGTCCAAATCCAAAGAACAAAATCCAATTATAGATTAGACAAGAAGAAAAAATAAAGATACATACAAGCACCGTATCTTAGAAACTAGGCCGTTTTTTCCCAGATTTGTATGGAAATTTCGCCCGAAACAACTCAGAAAGGTCCCCGAATTCATGCTAGACCAAAAAATTTTTTTGGGAAACTTGGACGTTTTTGCCCAATGTTCCCTATCATAAATTTTTTCGTCCTCAAAATATCACTATTGCACTGCACGACCACTTTCAATCATCGAAAGCGCCGTAAAGGCAGTTTTTGCCAAACTATGGCCAAAAAACCCCTTACTCCCCTACAAAACCGAAATGTTTCTATCACAGCAATAGGTCTTGGCCCGTTATGTCCGAAACCATTCTAACCAAAAATTGGCCGATTTCAGCTACTTCTGCCCTAAAAACTTTTTTGATTTTTGAATATTTAAAAACATATTACTACTTGGCATAAACCTTCTTTATGCAGCAGATCATTTTATCGCTATCATTTTATCGTTGCATGTTACGACAAAACCCTTCTATCTGCTCAAAACCTATTTACAAATATTTTCAACTATATTCACAAATATTTTCAACGTGAAAGCATTTCTTTCAGATGTACCGCAAATAAACGTATTAGTATCTGTGTTTAAACTTTCATCCCGTTTGGAGACGTCCGCAGCATTAAGAAAAACACAAATCATCGGTAGTGTACTCAAAATTAAAACTTTCACCCAGAAAATATACGAATAACAAATCTTGTCTGCCTGTTTCGTTCCCTAATTATCTCATTCATTAGCTAATGCATTTAATAGCTAATGCTTTCGAAACAGCAAAATGTGTACACATTCCGCAATGCAAACAACGCCTTGTTACCGAAACACATCATGTTAATGGGCAAAATCAACGCCACTCGTACAGCATTCGTTCCCAAGCACATCAGTGTGGAGTGTGCCTGCCAGTACAAAGGTGCCGGCAGTGTCAGTGTGTCAGCAGTGTGTCGGCAGTGTCAGTGTGTCGGCACTGTGTCAGTGTGTCGGCACTGTGTCAGTGTGTCGGCACTGTGTCAGTGTTCGGCACTGTGTCAGTGTTCGGCAGTGTCAGTGTGTCGGCACTGTGTCAGTGTGTCGGCATTGTGTCAGTGCTGGGAGCACAGTGCTAGCACACTTAAGTGTGGTGTGCGAAGTGTGCTAGCACAGCAAAGTGTGCTGGCTTTGCCCATCACTATATGTATAATATTCAATATTATTTTTCATTGGAAGTTACTTATTTAAATTTATTCGAACAGAGTAATACTGTTTGGTAGGCGGTTAGACAGTGAATCTTTTAAAATCTTTCAACAGAAAACAAAAAATACATAGATCTGTAAAACAGAAAATATCATTCTCAAAAAATAAGCACATTCTGACATGCAAACGAATAATAGGTAAATTGTGGTAAAGTATCTATGTAGTAAATAGAATTTAATGTCAACAATGTAAATTGTGAATTAAAGTTGGTGCGAACCCGCGCCGCCGTCTTCAAACATTCGATTTGCGTGTTTTTAAATACGCTGAGAACGATACCCTAAAAACTTGGAAAAAAATTGCCTATTTACTAGTAATTTTCAGTCAAAACCTCCTATAATATAAAAAGGTAAAAGTTTAGAAAACATACAGCTTTTATTCGATGTTTTCAAAGTGATAATAATTGGCAAAACATGATAAAATCGTTTATTATTATTCAAATTAAAAATGCTTGTTGTATCGAAGCGTTACAAAATGGAAGGATCAGCAATGCCAGTACTAAATGAGTCGGCTTTTGATATTTTCATTTTCTGCCAACATTTTTGATGTTAGAAGCATAAATCCTAAAAGCTCGTACTTTTGAAATTAATAATTTGATGGAACGTTGTTTTATTTCATTCACGAATAACGGAGTCCACATCTTCGAGCAAACGCTGAACATGTACAGCAATTTCCGATCTGTTATGCTTAATGTAACCTCTGACTCTGAGACCGCTGAACAACAAACTTTAGAAGTTCCATACACATTTTTATTTTTGTGAAAAATCGACAATTTCGTTCAACTTTGGAAAGTGAAATTGTCGTTACTTGTTTAATGAAAACGCAACCCAAAGCTGATTAACACAGATTAACTTGAAAAATCGACTGTGCCAGATTAGAGTCAAAATCCCCCAATATGACAAAACTGACTCGAAAACGCCGAGGAGATTGGTGATTCGTGTGGAAGAAATGAAGTGGAGCTGAATGGTCTTACGTTGGTATATCATATTTAAATCTTCGGCACATTGCAAAGACCACACCGTAGTGATAGGGAGTTTTCATGCGAGATTGCATTGAGAACGCAATTCTACTTTTTTTTTGCATATGTTTCTTTTGCATGTCTGTCTTTTTTGTGTAACTGCTTTTTGTAAATAATGTGTATGGGTCTTGTTTTCTCTAATACTTCTTATGTAGGAGCTGATTCGCATAATCCTGCTTTAGAAAATATGATTCGGATTTCCCTCTTAAACTTTGCTTCTGCACCTCAAAGTCCTAAGCATGACTTGTTTCGTTATGACTACGTCGGCTTGAACTGCTTGTAGAACTCGTTCGATTGGGCCAATATCTTGTCACCGTCATCTTGTGATGCTTCTGTTGGTTATTTTTATAGCATTTTCGAATCTACTTTTTTTACCCCCTTCTTTCCACTCTCTCATTACTCAATCAAAATGCAAGGTCCGTGTGCATCAAAACTTCTCAACATATGTTACTTTCGTACTTCCTGGACAATTATATATTAGGGAAAGATTATAAGGGAAAGATCTTCAGCATACACTACTGTGTTCAGATAATATTGCCTATTTCTTGTCGTCAAGACTTGTGTCCAGAGAAAAGTTTAGAAAAACTCTGGTTAGCGTCTTCGTTATCTTTTTGTAAAGAATGATCGTAGACTTTCCTTAAATTTTAACCAAATTCGCAGATTTTCATATATCCTCAGGTAAGGTATTGTAATACGCCAAAGACTGTTAAATTGGATCCACTTTCAAGCGATCTGTCCTAGCTTCTTTAATTGCAAGGTTATTCGTCGATCTATTGGCTGTCTGAGTTATTTCTACAACATTTCTTATAATATATAGCCATTTGAGTTTTTTTGTTAAGTATCTTAACTATTAGTTTTCCTTGTTCAAGACACATTATTTGTTGTATGCTTAGTAGTCCTGTTTCACGATACACATATGAACTTGGAGTTGTTAATTATAGTCTTGATAGCCTTAGTGATTAGTCTTCCGGTCTGATCAGGGTTTTGTTTCGATGTTTGCTTCTTTAAAACTGCTCCATAAGAGACCGTTGAGAGAATAAACGCATTGTAGATGTCAAGTTTGATGTTAAGAGATAAACAATCATATATTTTCAGGACTCCTATCATAGGCGCCACTTTATGTTTGATGCTATTGATATGTTGTAGCCCAATACATTTTCTCATCCAGAGTTCAACCTAAGTATCTAATTGATTTGACCTTTTCCAATTGTATTAAATTAATTTGTATGGACGGATTAATTTGCTGCTGGTTTTTTGTTGGAATAATAAATATTAAATCGTTTGGATGTTTATAATCGATTTGCTTTGCTGGAGCCAATTCCAATCGTTTCCTAGGCCATCATTTATATTTTGCTGGATATTTAATTAATCTTTATCGGAATACAGCAGTAGTGTGTCATCAGCAAATAAAACTATTTTTCCCAAAAGATAAATGCCCTGTACGCTATTAATGTACAGTAAAAACAGTAATGGTCCAAGAACTGATCCTGGAGGAATGCCGATGTTTATAGGGCATTCCTGACTTTTATTCATGTTGTTGGTTGTAATAATACGCCTGCTCAAGAGATAATTCTTTATTAACAGCTTGAAATTGTGGTGGTTTCCGTATATTTCAAGCCTCTGAAGCAAGATGTCATAGTTAATGATGTAAAAGGCTTTTGTCAGGTCAATGAAGATTGCCGCTGCATAGTCGCCCTTATTCAATCCATTGTTGATGAAAGGTACTGCATCTAATGTCGCTGCTAGTATACTAATGTTTTCTTGAAATCCATATTGAACTGGCGTCAAAATCGAGTAAGTCTTAATAAATTGCAGCAATTGTTTTTGAATGGCTCTTTCAAAAATTTTACTAAGGATTTTCGCCAGTTTAAGGCAATCAGGGAATGAGTCAGCTGCTTGGTATTTATTTATTAATGTAGTTAGAAGCTCTAAAATATGATTGTTTAGCAATTTAATATCCTCCGATATTATACTATCCAGACCAGGAGAGACCTTTGATTTAAGATTGTCGATTATTTCAAATATTTCAACGAGCCCAGTGGGATGTAAGTGAATTGAAGTGAACATATTATGCTCAATATGAATACTCGAACGTGATGAACGTTGCAGTTGCTCTATGACTAGTGTTCCATGGTAGCGAAGAAATTGTTTAACTGCTGTGCTACTTCTTCGGGGTCTGTAATTGATGTTTCATTTATCAACAGTTCTTTTATGTACGTTGATGATTTGCTGTGATTAGACAAGAGCTCATTTACTAGTTGCCAATATCTGGAGGTATTCCTGGCTGAATCTTCAAACTTATTCCTGTTGAAATATTTTTTGGCCTCCATGATAGCTCGCTTCGATACCTTCTTCATAGATATGCAGATCTGCTTCTTGGACGTGGAGTTTGGATCTGCTTTATGTTTTTGTGTGAACAATTCGTTTTCAATTTGATGCATCAGTTACACCCTTAGTGATCCAAGATTGTACTCGTACACGAACTTATTTCGTTATTGTTGCTTTTGACTTAGCTTCGGTTATCTTCACATTCAGAAATTAAGAAATATTTACTATTGGTTCTGCTCATTGATATGTTTTTAGGCCGCATTTTAGCTTTGACAAAATTTTTGATGGATAAGTTGATAGCTTTATGGTCTAAGCTTGGCCAGTCAGCATCAATATAAGCCGTACGTTCACCCATGTTTGGATGTTTTATGATCACATAATCGAGTAGTGTTTTGGATGTCATAGTGATACGTGTTGATTTTATCTTGTTAAACACAACTCCATTATTTGAGGCCATTATTTTCATTTTTCTATTGTTTATTCCAAAATCATATCCTCAATGTAAAAAAAACCATCTTGTCTCAATGAATCCATAAATTAGTAATAAGTACCGAAAAAATTTGAAATATACTGATTCACCTCTTATATATGAAATATACTGATTCACCTCTTATATATACTGATTCACCTCTTATATACTAATTCACCTCTCTCTGCTTACAAATATCACTTACCACAAATAGAATTCTCTCTACAGAGACGTAACATTAAGCTATTTTAGACCTACTGTAAGCAACTACGCACTCTTAACTTGTGTTTTCAAAGCATCAAACTAGGTGATCAAATCTTCACTGCTCCTCAAGCACGCTCTGGCCTTCTTTCTTTGTATTTTTCGCCCGTTTACACTTCGTTCACTGCTTATTTGACCCCAATTGCACTTCGTGGCAATCCATCACGTTCAATTGCTTTTCTGACTCTATCGGCTATTGAAAAATTTAAAAGAAAAATTAAAACGATCTTCTAATGCTGGCTTGGATGGTTTTCAAATAGTTTTCTTGAAAACGACCAAAATTTTTTTGAGTCTTCCACTATCTATTATCTTCAACAAAAGAATTTCTGAAAACATATTTCTTGCCTCCTGGAAAGCAGCTCTTATACACCCTATTCCTAAATCTGGAGATCTATCTAGTGCTGCTAGTCACCGTCCGATATCACTTCCAGCTTTTTCCAAAGTTCTGGAGCGCCATATTCACGATATTACCGTAGAATATTATCTTTTTCGCTGGATAGATTCTCAAACATCACTCTACATCCACGAACTCAGTATGTTTCACGTATTTCTTCTCTATACATTATATATACTACTGACTTTTCGAAGTCATTTAAGAATGTGGACCATAGCACCTCCTGTCCAAATTACAGCAAATTGAATTTACCTCGTCGATAATACTATGGCTTGAATCAAATCTTGATGCGCTCCTGCCGTGTTCGATGCAAGTTCTGCTTGTAAACGCCGTTTAAACCCAAAACTGATGTTTCTCAGGGATCTATACTGGGTCCTCTTCTGTTATTATTTTATGTAAACGACCTATCATTACTTATTTCATATGAGTGTCTTCTTTACGCTGCTGACTTGAAAGATCATTCCAAGAATGCTGCTTCGTTCAATCGAAACTACTCCTATTAAAAAAAATGGTGTCAATGACTCGACCCTGTGTTGTAGCGGTGAATGCTCACAGCTGTTCCACAACAGATTAAAATAAGTTTTCCCCAAAGGCATATCTTACCCAGTCTCCACTGTTATTCGTTTTTAATCTAACTTTGGGGAGCGCCTTTTCTAAATCCGGAGGGCATTTTAAAAATCATAGCACAAATATCATTATAATTATTTCAATTTATTTCCATTATTCTTAATCTAGTATTTGTAAAAAAATTGTGTATACGCATTTACAGAATCCGATATTTATTTATTTATTTTCTTTTAATCGTGCCTAACATAAAAATTGAACTGAAAGGAAATAATTGTCAGCATATCAAAATATATATTTATTTTTTATTTTCTTAACTTTTAAATAAAAATTGTCTCGAATTAAACTTGTATCAATTGCTACTTTTCAATATCTTAAGTTGCTTCCAATATCATGTAGATCATTAGGTACATTCGATTCTTCTTACTTTTAAATCTAAGACCATAATAAGGCCGTTTCTTATCATAGGAATTGTTTATATAAACTAAAAGTAATACATATGTATATGCATAATGAAAGTAACTTTGTTTCAAACTTGTATTTGATATACTTAATATATTATAGCTTATTTAATATTGACGAATAGTTCGATTTTATTCAATTGGATTATATGATACATTATACTATAAATCAGTCACTTTTATCATTTCAATTATTTACGTTAGTTTAGTTGTTTGAAACTACACACGAAACATGTTGTTGTTCATATTTATTTTACATTGAGTTTATTGTTGTTATGCAGGTCGGTTTGCTATTCAACATGTAATTTTTATGTGGATTTTTTCATAGTTGACCGATTTTTTTAAGTTCTTGTTTTTTTTCTACTTTTGTTTGTTTCATATTGATAAGAAATAATATATTAGTTTCATTTCATTTAACTTTATCACATGACGAGATTTAATTGAATTTACTAGCTAGGATTTTGAGGACTACAGAGTTTCGTAACTGAGGTTCGATAAAAATTACTAAAACTAAAAAAAATCTGAATTATTCTACGTTTAGGCATGAAAGCGCGATCGCCTTGTTTTCGAGTTATAGAATCTTTGGTGGAGACTTTCAGTCTGTTTTGTGTGTGCTTTATTGAACGCTTTAGCACTTTTTCTGAACGTCTGTAGCGATAAGTGCGATTTGAATAATGTAATTGCACTGAGATAATTTTGCACGAATGCATAATTTAAAAACAAATAACTTAAATTAATTTCAAGTGGCTTTTTTTCGAATTCAAGAGAAGTGATGTTAAATTTTATGTCAGTTTATAAGATTGTGTTCAGTTACGAGTCGTGTGGATTTAATGTGGAAGATAAATTTTAGTTTGCACGATTACAGTGATGGAGTTTGATATCAGGTTTACTTCAGAATAAGCTCAACGAAAAGCTGATATGCATTGACTTCATTTTAGCTATCAATTGCATCACTGTGGAGAGTTTCTTTGAACCAATAATTTCATTGCTACTATTGTAGTTCTATTTTTCTTTACCGAATCTCCGTACTAGGCTTTGAAATTAAAACTGAACACTCATGAGCATGGAGACAAATATGATCAGGAGTATTTTTTGTAAGCACATTTAGTGTTGCTCAAAAAGTTTGATCAATGGGAGCAACTCAAACTGCAGGTTTTGGATCAGCTCAATTATCTTATAAATCGAATATTTTATTCAAAACTTTTGCCACATATTTAATACCCAAAAAAATATTAATCAAAATTATTAAAACTTAACATACGCATGTATTTGAAATTCAAAACTCATTTCGTAGTCCTACACGTCACTCTGTTTCGCATTTGTGTTAATTATAAAAGCACCATTTACATGCCCATTAAGTCCACCATTAGCGATTTTACCATTTTGCTGTCCATACTGATTACCGATACCATTCCCGATCGTGCCATTCAATTTCGATATGAGTGGATTCTTCGTAGCTTGTTCTGCTGGCGGTGTAGTGAGTGGTGGAGGTGTAACTGGAATCGGTTTGATCAATTCGAGTTTATTATCGACAGAACTCTTGATGGTGCTTTTCGACATACGTTTTCTGGTCGGATGAGGCATGGCGTAGCGCAGTTTATCCCAAAACCATGGATCGCCCCATTTGAGGTATGTATTTGTTTTCAAATAGGCTCTTAGCACAGGGTCGAGATTCTCAACGTTTCCAATCTCGCCGTAAATAACAACTATGAGACGAGCTCGACCTTCTTCTAGCGCGGCTTTGTGTGCAGCTTGAAACTCCATTTGTGCCCAAACCGATTCAAGGAAGTTCTGTGAAAGGATAATAATCGTTCGACGTGAGTCTTCGACAGAGCGAATGATTTGTGTCTGAATGAATTCGCCAACGACAAAGTCACGTTCGTGCAGGCAAAGTTTATATTGTGCCGAATCGTTTTCCAAAAACGGTTGCAGCTTGTCGGCTATGAGATCTTGGTCCTTGTGTGAGTAGGATATAAACGCATCGTACTTCTTATCTTTGTCCAGTTCTTCCTCACTGACAAACCAGAGGCACATATTGTGGGCGTACAGCCAGACTTTAATCTCCGTTTGATACCGATAGTACAGACTGACCAGGGCTCCAAAAAGCAACCCCAAAACTGCAACTACGCAAGCCGAGATCAAAAGAGTCTTATCATCTTCGCAAAGGTCAGCTAGAGAGAGAACTGAGAATTCTCTTCCAGTCGAGCATTTCATTGACGGTAGATCTGTTATTCGTTCGAGATTGTTTTGAACGAACGCCAGCAAGAGCACAGCGTTACAGTCACAGCGCCAAGGGTTGTTGCCCAAAGACACATTTTTCAGTAGTTTTGGCTTGTTGGTAGCTTCGAAAACAGTAGCATTAATCGATGTTAGAGAATTGTTTGACAAGTCCAATGTTGTCAAACTGCCTGGAATATTGTTAACTGCGAACTGTGATATGTTATTGTTTCTTGCATACAATTCCCTGATGTGCGAATAGCCGGGGAAGTTGCGGTCTGGCAATCTACTGATGCTATTGTTTTCAATGTGCAGCTCAGTGAAATTACATCCAAACTGGGTGATATTCGGAAGAAGAGGAACACTCGTCAGTCCCAAGTTGGAACAGTCAATGACAACCGCCAAATCAATGGGTCGAACATGACATGTACAGCCTTCCGGGCACCTCTTAATTTTGCTGTATGTGGAATCAAGTGGGCATACAAGCTCTCGATATCCAAGGCTAGTGATATTTCGTCCTACAAGGATTGTAGAGCATATCGTATTTTCAGTTTCAATTTCTAGATTATTGTTTCGAAAACTTCCTTTGTCGCCCTTGATAAAAAGCGGAAACGAGAGCATAAAACAATTGCACAGAACTGGATTATTATCGATTTCGACTGACTCTTTCTTCTGGGTTAAATTGAAAAGGTCAATGTGTTGGAACTCGAACACTTCGATGGCGTTGTGAGATAGATTGACGAAGACTCTAGGCGCTGAAAACTGTAGGTAGAAAAGACTGTGTGCGTCAATGTTGTTGTAACTGAGATCTAGTCGCTCCAAATGCAAGAGTGTGAATATCCAATCTCTGAATATACTGGTGATTGAGTTGTTTCGGAGATTCAGGAATTTCAGCTCGCGCAGGTTTTGGAGTGGAGATGATGGGTTGAAAGGATCCGTCTCGTCCCAGCCGATAGCTACATCATTAAATGAAATGTGATTGTTTTGAAGGTTAATCAGTTGTAAATGCTGTTGTCCTAGGAATGCGCGGGAGTGAATGTGGTAGATGTTGTTGTCTTGTAGATACAACTCTTTGAGTGCACGTAGATTATCGAAAATTGTGCTGGAATGAAAAAAGGAAATAACTTTTTTTTTTATCGTTGCAGAATTAATTTGATGAAAAATATTGGAAATTGTTGTTTTTTTAGTAAAGATAGAGAGGACGGATAGAAGAGTTTCACACCTCGTTGATGAGAAAAAGTCGGAAAAAGTCTAGCGCATCAGAACCGCTAGATAACTAATTTTCGAAGAAATTATCTTTGAGGGATTTAAAAATGTGTGAAGACGTTATACCCTTCTTTGTATTTTGTTGGTTATACCCTTCTTTGTATCAACCATTTCTTACTCAAAGGAACAAATATCATTTTCTGACAGCATTTCCTATAACACAAATGATGAAAATGTTCAGTGTTGGCAACATTTGTCCAACACAGCAGCAATACATCTACCATAACATGCTTGTGCTTAATCAACCTATCCTTTGAATTTCGTTTTCATCCAAGGATATCATCGAATGTTTCAGTGATTAAACTATGTCTCGGGTTGCCATCCAAAAAATTTCTAAAACTCGGAAAATTTAAATATCGGTTGCTTATATTATTGTAAATGCTTTGCTTATGAATACAAAATGGAAGCATCTGTTGGCGCAATATTGACGAAATTGCCTGGTGCTGGCAATCATGTGCTAGCACCATAGCTACTTAACGTTGTATTAAACCCACCCTATGAGTTTCGTTTCGATTGAATGGCTGCGCTGTAAACTATAGGAGTGACTATAATTTTAGGGTTACCGCCGACCAAACTTTTGAAATTTTCGAAACGCTAATATTTTTTTTTAATTGTCATTGCAGGATCATTCCCATTTGAAAATTTTATGACAACATCGCTCGATAAAGATATGTAAATAAATTACGAAATTCATCATAGCTGGCAACTCTTTCACAATTTTTCAACGAAATTCCTACAGAATTAGATACGCAACATGATCCACTTATCACATGAATTTCGTTTTGATTTTGTTACTACATCGGAAGTTATAGGCGAAAAGCCTTTATTTTCCTGAGCAAATTTCCAATATTTAGGAGACAAAAATTGCCATAGCTGGCGACCCTATACTAATTTTTCTATGAAACCTATCTTAGAGTAAAGTTCACTTACTGCGTGAATTTTGTGAAAATCTGGTGTCTAAATCGGAAGCTATAGGCCAAAAACCAGTTGTTTTTCTCAGCGATTTTTCCAAATGGCACCACTACCACAATGTTGCCCGTATTTCAAAATCACTTCTATCAGACCTGGTCCTAATTAATACCAACATGTCCTGTAAATTTCATATTGATCGCATTATCCGATCCTCAGTTCTCGTGAACAGAAGTTTTGAGTGCTGAAAATAGAGGTAATTTGATCACGGGTTGCCGTTCTTGTTAACCGCGGAATTTTGAAAATTTTTATTTGACTTGGTGGACAAAAGTCAAAATCTATCTATTATTTGATTTTATTTTCAAAATCAAAAATTTTTCAGGAAGGTCGATGATTTGAAGGATTTTTTTTTAGGAGCCTGCTGTAGCTACAGAGTTGCCCACACAGCTTTGAAAGGCCATGTGCGTTAGGTTCTAGTCTATGTCAATACGCTCTGAAAATTTCACGATGATCTATTGTTTTTCTTAGAAGTTATGACAAATCGAAATTTGAAAAAAAAAATCCTTGCCTACTTTTAGGCACCCAGCGCCTACACAAGGCTCAAAATTTTCAAACTAAAAACATAATAAGTTTTCATTCTTTATATTTTTTGAGCAAAACTTTACACTGCTTGGAAATATAGGAGTACCTGAAAATTCACTAGCAAATCATGGACCTACCTGTTATATACATCTATGTCCTCCGAAAATTTCAGCTCAATCGGATCGGCCACTCCAGAAATTATCTCCCTTAATCATTTTGATCATATATATACATACATATATATATATATATATATATATATATATATATATATATATATATATATATATATATATATATATATACAGTCTGTCAAGAATGAGTTTACACATAGGGAAAAAATTCAATTTTTCATCTTTCTATAATAATTATAAAATACTACTTTTTGTTTATGTAAATAATTTTTTTTTTTCTTAATTATCGTTATTTGCATTATTCCCAACCGATATATACAAAAAAAGTACAACTTCAATGCAAAAAAAGAACGAAAAGAACAACGAAAACAATTATTACAATTCTTGAAGTGTCAAGAAACTCTTTACACAAAAGTTTATTTTTTGCATTACTGCAACGATACGGTAAATTTACCATAATTTTTGGTCTGTATTGTAAAGCTCTATAAATTTGATCATTAGTGTGTGATTAATTTTTGGCTAATACGCATAAATAAGTGAGATATTGTGTTTTAAAATGCCAGGCAAAAGATTATCCTTTGAGTTAGTTCAGATGATATACTATAATCACCAATTAGGTAAAAGTGCACAGGAACTGTCGGAAATGTTTTGTGTAGCACGAATGGCAGTCTATATAACGTTATAAATCGTGCTGAAAATGAGAATAGATTGGAGCCAAAGTGTGGAGGTGGCGCAAAACCAAAAATATCTAAACGTATAGAGCGCCTTATGATAAGGAAGCTTGATAAAAACCCCTGGATTTCGACCAGAACACTTGCTAGGGAACTCAAGGAAGAGTGTGATGCTGCTGTTTCCCATGAAACAGTACGACAGGCCATCCTACGAAATAAGTTCTCATCAAGAGCTGCACGGAAGAAACCACTGTTTTCTGCACTAAACATCGAAAAGCGTTTTTATTTCGCTATGATGCACCTTTTTCAACCCGTTGACTTCTGGGACGACGTCATATTCTGCGATGAGACGAAAATGATGTTGTACTATAATGATGGACCGGCTAGAGTGTGGCGCAAGCCTTTAACATCGTTGGAAAATCGAAATATCATTCCGGCTGTAAAATTTGGTAAGTTGTCCGTTATGATTTGGGGTGCTTCTCAAGCAGAGGAGTAGGAGACTTGGCATTCATCGAGTCAACCATCGACGCCCAACCATATTTGCATATCCTTAAAACATATTTGGCAAGCAGTGCGCAGAAATTCGGGTTTATGCATAACAGCAAACCAAATTTTAAGCTTTACCAGGACAACGATCCCAAACATAAGGCGAACATGGTGCGAATGTGGCCCTTATACAACTGCGGAAAAGTGATGGATACGCCAGCCAAGAGTCCGGACTTAAATCCCATCGAGAATTTATGGGCTTACTTAAAACAACAAGTCGCTAAGAGGCAACCCAAAAACCGAACTGCCTTAAAAATTGCGATTCTCGAAGAATGGCAAAAAATACCAACCACGTATGACCTGCAAAAGTTGGTTCATTCAATGAAAAATCGGTTGCGATGTGTGGTGGATGCCAAAGGTGGCCATACCAAATGTTAAATATATCAAATAATATTAAATATCCTGTAAATATGTAAATATTAAATACAATAATAATTTGTGTAAAGAGTTTCTTGACACTTCAAGAATTGCAATAATTGTTTTTGTTGGTCTTTTCGTTCTTGTTTTGCATTAAAGTTGTACTTTTTTTTGTATATATCGGTTGGAAATAATGTAAATAACTATAATTAAGAAAAAAACATTCATTTACATAAATAAAAAGTAGTATTTTATAATTAGAAAGATGAAATATTGAATTTTTTTCCTATGTGTAAACTCATTCTTGACAGACTGTATATATATATATATATATATATATATATATATATATATATATATATATATATATATATATATATATATATATATATATATATATATATATATATATATATATATATATATATATCTATATATATAAAGAAATATGAATTTTCGGCGAAAAGAGTTTAATACTAATTTTCTTCGAAAATTAGTAAAAACTAGAACTCGATGGAAGTACATTTATCAGCTATTAAAATGATGTGTTATTTAACACTGAATTACTTATGTATTTGCGCAATATTTATGCATGCACACTACTTAACACTCAATAAAAATAAACTTACATCATCGTAGTCGTATGAAGAAAAAAGTAACTGGAACTGGACACCAACTAGATAGAATGATATAAAATAATTAGATTTGGTCATGGTTGAGTGCGTTTCCGACAAATGACGTTTAATCTATTGGTAAAGTTTTTTCAAATGACTAAGTAGTATAAAATGAATATGAATAAAACGATTGAACCAATGTTGTTTGGTGAAACTTATCCAATGCTTACGAAACATCTATACTATGAATCGAACTAAAATGGTAGATATAACCAAGAAATTGGTCATACTTAAGCTGATTAGTCGGAATGTTCTCAAGAGTGGGACTCAAATTGATATACGGCTAGGACCTGGCATTTCAATGAGCTATTGCTGTCGTCATTAGAGACGCCTAACTTGTTTTAAGAGCCTGTTTTTACTGAAGTTTCTCGAGTAAATTATAACGGTATTTTCAACGCGTCAAAAGTGGAGATATGATCGTCTGAAAACAACTAATAGAAAATTACTGACCTGTACAAAAAGACTGTACATAAAATCGAATTAAGAAAGTTACTGGTAAATTTTGAAACTTGTAGTTCCAAAGTATAAGATAAAATTATAGTCAAAGTCGATGCGAAAAAAATCTAGCCCATGAAAAAAGATTCTTTCAGGGAAATTCAGGGTTAATCAACGATGCAGACAAGTATACTTTTTAACAAGGAAACCAAATCATCTCATTGAGCTAAGAGTTGATTAAGCACAATAAATGATCAATTGAGTTAAATTAAAGTGTTTAATGACGTGAGATCGTAAGGCAATGCACTTTCAATAGGGCATTAATCCCGACATTGAAATGGCGGTCCCGAAAATTCGGGATTAGAATTTTCGGAATCCCGAGATAGTCCCGAGATTTCGGGATTTTATAAAAGAACCATATTAAAGGAATTTAAACAGATATATTGGCTTAGTCGTACTCAATTAAAACTTTATTTCAAATGTATGTACATAAAGCCGGAAGTTAAGTACATTATAGTGTTAAATTTATGCAAATATGTACATGGGTGCTAGCAAGTAAAACGTTAATCTATAATTGCATATAATTTAATCTTATTATTTAATTTTTTCTTGTCCAATAATTTCTCCTTATTTGGTCATGATAGTTAATTATCAAATTAGTTAAAAGCGAATTGAAATTTAATCAGCATAACAGATGTCACAATAATATAATAAAAATACATTATTCTTTGTAGTTGTTTACATTTTAATTACAAAATAATATTGCTTTTCATTGAAAGAAAGATACAAAGTAACATTGCTTTTCAATGAAAGAATCCGAAATCTCGGGATTGCATGCCCTAACTTTCAATTTAAGCAATTTTAATTTATTTTAAGCATAGCAGTTTCAATTTATTTTCAGATTAGTAAAAGAGTTTAAAGTATGGTTTGGTATGAAGACGTTCTTAGAAGTGTGTAGCTCTTTCAAGAATCGCTCTGTCAATTTAAGCGACTTTCGCGTTAAAAGAATTTTTTTTCTTTCAATTTACGGGACCTATGAAAATATATACAAGTAAGTTGAGAAAATCCCATTAAAAATAATACATTGGTATACATGTGAAATAGGTCCAGGTCTCATCAAATGTTAGTTACCAGCAGGTACTTTAGTGATATTTTACTTAACTTTATAAATCTATAAAAAAATAACATTCCAAAAAACCAATTACGCAAAATGAATTTTGAATGTATTTCAAATTATGAAACGAAAAAGTTTTGAAATTTTTAACCCTATGTATTGCCTAGGTGCCTAAAAAAGATCAAGAAAACTTTTAACATTTCAAATTGCAACAACTTCCGACAGAGTGTTCACGTCATTACGAAGTTTAAAGGATATATTGATGTCATTAAAGTGTAGACTTGAGTGATTTTTTTATGAATGTTCTGGCAACTCTGTAGCAGGGGCAAGCACGGGAAGAGAAAACCTTCAAATCATCGACCCTTGAGAATTGTTTTTTTTCGATTTTACAAAAAAATGCAATTGATATATACATTTTAGGCATTGTCTATACAGTCAGACTGAAATATTTGAAATTCTGTATAGCACAAGAACGGTAACCCTTCTCTAATTTACCTATCGTTTAAGCACCTGAAGTTTTTGTTCACAGAATGTATTGAGCAGGCCCTGGTCTAATGAGCAGGCCCTGGTCTGATAGAAGTATAATTTGATCCTATAAGTTTTGACGAAAATTAATTTGGCGAAAAGCCAAAATGTGAAATTATGCATTTCCCGCGGGTGGAAACCTTCAAAATCTTTCCGCCTCAATGACTTCCAACGCAGGCATCCGATCAAAACGGAATTAGTTGTAGCGTCAGTCATGCAGACTTGGTAGACTTTTGGCTGTGATACTTAGCAACCATTTTTTATTTTCGTTATTTTCACACCATCTAATTTTCAGTTGATAAACATCTCCAATAAAAATAAGTAATCGATGTTTAAATTTCCTCAGTTCTGCAAATTTCGCGGATGCCAAATCGCAACATTTTTTTATTGCTATAACTTTCGGTGAAGTCGTCGCATAGAAAAGGAATTCATGGGTAGGTTGATTTATGGTTAATCTTCAAGTATTTATTGAGAAATTAAAATAATATTAATATTAGGCTAACGTTTCTCAAAATTATATCATAAATTAATGCCCGAGAGGCTCAAAGCGATAGAGTTCTTCAGTAAAGAAGATATTCAACGAAATATGACGACTTACAGTCCCTGGCCAAAAAATTATGAACACTTGCAAATTTCATCATTTTGCTGCATTGTCTTAAGTCTTTCTTAGTTAAAACGCATGTGGCGTTTAATTGCTGAATGTTCGGGATTACCTGATTAGTTTACCGTGAATTTATCATGGTTTGATCCTTTTTTCAGGTCAAAAAGTATAAATGCCTGGCAAAAGGTGTGAAAATTGCCAGTTTTTCAAGTGTACAAGAATCAGTGAGTGTGTTGTTTTCGTATTGTTTTCTGTGGATATTTTGTTAGTTGCGTTTGAAATTTCATATTTTAGTGAAATAAACATTAAATACTTACGTAAGTAATGCAATTGGTGATACTTGAAATTTTAGTTTAGCCAAAAAGGGACACAATTTACGAATATTTATTTATTTATGAAAATTTAGTATGGGACGTAAAGCAGATATCACTGCAGAGAAAAAATCTGCCATATCTGCACTCCTGAGATCGGGAAACCATTCCTTAAGAAAAATAGCTCGCTTGGAGGGTGTTTCGCCGGGTACTGTTAAGCACATTCAAAATAAAATGACAGAAAATCTGTCTCCCATTGGTTCGAATCGAGCAAATTGTGGGAGAAAAAAAAAGACTACGCCCAGGGGTGATCGGAAAATTATTTCCATTGCTGCTGGACACCGCAGGGCACCTTTACGTGACCTCAATAAAATGATTTCCGAGGCGGGCGTGGATATATCGGAGCGAACTTTACGAAGAAGGTTGAAAGAAGCAAGCTTCCGATGCAGGCGACCAGCAAAAAAGCCTCGTTTAAATGAAAATCAAAAAAACAAGAGACTTTTGTTTGCTAATGAGTATGCACAAAAGTCCGATGAACTCTGGAAAAAGGTATTTTTCATTGCTCTTTAAATATTTCTTCAATTTAAAACCAATTTTTTAATTTTTGTAATTTTGCAATATTTTTCAGATAGTCTTCACTGACGAATCGACCTTCCAATGCCTGACAGAAGCCAGTCAATTCGTCAGACGGCGTCCAGGAGAGAAATATGACTCGTCCTGTATTACACAGACTGTAAAACATCCACCTTCTACAGCCGACGGACCGGGACCCCTGTATTTTGTCGAGGGAACGATGCGACAAGACCAATATTTAAAGGTTTTGGAGACGGTCGCTATGCCTTATTTTGCTGAAATCGGGTTTTGGACAGTTCCATACACTTTCATGCAAGATGGAGCTCCATGTCACACAGCCAAAAGTGTAAAAAGGTTCATGTCCGACAAAAATATCCCTGTTTTACTTTGGCCAGGAAACTCACCGGACTTGAACCCAATTGAAAACGTGTGGCATGAGCTAAAGCGGCTTGTTTATAAAGAAAAGAATACCAGCCGTCCAATTTTAATTGAAAACATAAAAAAAAATATGGCATGAGGCACCCGAAATCAAAGAGTGCATCAAAGCTTGCATAGAAAGTAAGCCGAGGAGAATCGAAGCGGTTAAATCGGCTAAGGGTGGCAACACTAAATATTAATTAAGTGTTAGTTATAAAAAAGTGAATTTACTTCAAACATATTTTTCTATAATCTCTGTAAACGATTTTTTGATAAAATAAAGATTAAACGTTGAGAAATGCACTCAAATCCAAAATTTGTGAATTTTTTTAGGTGTTCATAATTTTTTGGCCAGGGACTGTATGTGTTGCCTGTTTCATAAGAGGGTGTAAGACTTTTACTGGATACGAATATGCTTTTATGTATTATTTGTGTGTGAATATAACTGTTTCGATCCGTTTACAACCGTTTTGTTGAAAGCTTTCGCGCAATTGTTTCTTTTATTTTTCAATGCATTCGGTGCTCTTTGTATTTATCTCGAAACCACAGCACCCGCCACACTGCAGAGCTTAT
Organism: Nemotelus pantherinus; assembly: GCA_963978885.1. Taxonomy (NCBI): domain Eukaryota; kingdom Metazoa; phylum Arthropoda; class Insecta; order Diptera; family Stratiomyidae; genus Nemotelus; species Nemotelus pantherinus. Next base: position 118,803,912 of record OZ022265.1, on the reverse strand, counting down.
GAGCCATCGTAATGTTCTGCTTTTCAGTCCTTCATTCTGTGATCTGAATCCATACAACTGGAAATTCAGTAAAAATTGCACTATGAATGATGAGGGTCAAGCAATTAAGGCATTACGTCATTATTATCAGTTGACCATTTTTAACGAAAGACTATTTTTAACGAAACAAAAATAGTTTTGATTTTCTTTACAACTTTTTCACGCGGTGGTAGATTCGCCAAGTGAGATGATTTACAACAGTGGCCCCACCGTACACATGTTTTTGAAGAAATCCGCATGGAAGTCTTTATTACAGTCTTCGACATTTCTTTTGCCGAAGACACTTACTCCACACTTTTCACATGGACTCAGATTCTTTGCTTTAAATTTGAGACGTTGATACACTTAATGGCACCCAACTGCTCGATTTTATATTTTTACTAATGTTCGAAGAACATTCATATTAAAATCACTTTGGCCAAAAATTAATATTTCCATACACAAGGTGGTTCAGATCAAGGTGCCTTGGGGTAAACCACGTGATTCCTTGAGGTGAGCTGATAAAAAAAATGTTGTACCAAATGTGACTTAATCGGTAAATAGCACTTTTGCTCTTATTTGCGGCCTCTGCTGACGCATCCAACGGCAAAATTCAAGTCGCCGTGCAGTATCTCCAACTTGTAATGCTTGTACAAGTGTAAAATGTACAGATACAACTGACTATCATGAACAGTACGCCAAACTCTTGTAGCGATTTAATGAATATTAGGATTGCCTGGAGGCACCTCAACTGAACCGAAGTCCAGAAGAGGACCTGCCAGGCAGGTAAAAGTTGATGGCCGAACTATCAAAAGGGCCAAATCAAAAAAAAAAGAAGTGCCCCGGGAGCAGGGTGCCCTAGAAATGGCCGTGAAGGCGCCTACTCCGCATAAGCGGAGCACCCTTTAGTCCGCCCCATTTTCAATGACCCCCCAGCCGCGTAGAGCTAGCAAAGCGGCAAACCAGCATCCGTCGGGGTCGGACTAGAGGGCCGCTAATGCGGGCGAGGGGCCTCCACGGCCATTTCTAGGGTACCTCCTTCCGGGGCACTTCTTTTTTGTTGACTTGCCCCTGATTGATGGTCCGCCATCACACCGCCAAAAAAATTTGAAAATTTTTGAATTAATCTTAAATCCTTATGAAACTTACAAGACATATTAATGTTACCAAGCTGAAGATTTATATAGTTTTAATGAAAGTATTGTGAACACTGTAGCTACGAAAGACACTGAAAGTGAAAACCTTCAAATCATCAAGTTTCCTGAAAATTTTTCGCTTTTTAGGAAAAAAGCAACTCATATGTAAATCCTATGCTTTGTCTGCACAGCCAAAGTAAGACTTTTGAAATTCCGTATCCGACAAGAACGGTAACTCATCCCCAATTTATCTATATTTTTAGCATTAGAAGCTTCTGTTCACGCGAACTGACGATCCGATAATCAAATACAACTGGAATTCACCGAATGTATTGGTTTTGCGTAGGACCAGGATAAAAGCGATTTTAAAATCAGGGCAACTCTGTGCCAATGTTGCCATCATGAAAAATCACTTAGCAAATAAACTGCTTTTTGCTAAGTGATTTTTCATGATGGCAACATTGGCACAGAGTTGCCCTGATTTTAAAATCGCTTTTATCCTGGTCCTACGCAAAACCAATACATTCGGTGAATTCCAGTTGTATTGGTTTTGCGTAGGACCAGGATAAAAGCGATTTTAAAATCAGGGCAACTCTGTGCCAATGTTGCCATCATGAAAAATCACTTAGCAAATAAACTGCTTTTTGCCTTAAAATTCTGTTCCATTCATCAAATTTTGATGGACTTCACACAGTAGCTGAACCTTACTCTAAGACAAATGTGATAAAAATTCGGTTGAAAAATTAGGTTGGTGTCTGGAATTTTTCAAAATTTGCTCAACAAAATAAAACTTTTTGCCCTATAGCTTCCACTGCAGTCATGAAATCAAAACAAAATTATGGTGAATGTACCTTACTGTAGGTAATATTGTAGGTAATATTCAATAGGATTCTGTTTGAAAAATCATGATAGACCTGCCAGTTATGATTCTTTTTGCATTTTTTTGCCATATCTGTAGTAAGCAATTTAATCAGAAAATTTTCAAATAGTAATAATCTTGTAATGACAGTAAACAACAAATTTTAAAATTTCGAAAATTTGAAAACTTTTCCGAGTTATAACCTTGAATTTTATTGAATCCCTATAACTTAACTTCAAGTGCAGTCATCAGATCAAAACGACATTCGCAGTGTAGGCTGACTTCAACGTGAAGCATACTTGAGATATGTTTGGCTTTGGTACCAGCAAAGGGTTACCAGCACGTGGCGTTTTTATTATTTCTGCATCAATAAATGCTAGTAACCAGTGTTTCGATTCTCCAAGTTCCAGAAATTTTTCAGATCTTTCTTTCGATGAAGTCACCCGATGAAAACAAGATTCATAGGGTAGGCTGGTTATGACGCGAAGCAGTTGTGGTAGACTTTTGGTTGCAGTGCTGACAAAGCAAGCACTGAGCGTTTTCTACATTTATGTTACAGGAAATGCTGTTTCCAAAATTTTGTAGCATAAGCAACCTGTATTGAATATAAGTAGCAATGTTTGACTTTCCTCAATTGTGAAAATCATGCGTGTGGTAACCCTGAAAACCTTTCCACCCTATAGGTTTCAATGCGTTCTTATGATCAAAGCAGTACATAGCTCTCGAAACAGGCTGGCTGTAATAAGGCTGATACAATATACACTCAAAATATGTACGATTCCGCTACTGCTCATCGAACATTAGCTAGCGCTTCTGATGCCCTAGGATTTTAAGTGTTTTTTTTTACTTCCATTAGCTTTTACGTTGTTCTTCTTTATTCGATGATATATAGGTTAGGAAATTCTATATTTATCGAACACTATTCCCCAGCAGCTCATGAATCCGTCTTATTGCAGCTCCCGTCAGCGATTGGAATGGTAATGTGCCAATGCATCGCTAATACAACCCTATATTATTTATTGAACCGTCAACGGGCAACTTTGCAATGATGAAAGCTATCGTTAATTTGATTCTCTTGACTTATCCAATTTGCCTAGGCTTGGTTAATGTATTAATGATATTCTTAATACTCTATTAAATCTTTGGAGGTTGAAGAGACTGTTTTTTCTATTTCTTGGTTTCTGGTTTGCAGTCAGGGAGTGTACAATTTTTTAACATCGTTTTTCAGATCTCCAAAAAAGATTTATTCTAAGATCTTTTGTTTCACTTTATCTCTAGTCAATTTTGCATTGATCGTGGAACTGGGGTAGTTTTTCCTTAAATTTGAATAAAATTCCGTACCACAATGAAAAATCCTTATGTGAACTGACATTTGGTAAACGGTTTATAGTATCTAGGCTCTCGCCTTCATAATCATTCTTGATTTTCACACTAATAGTATCCGTAAATTCGAAAAATTCAATGCGTCACCATGTTTCAGTTTGGCACCAGGTTGATATTCAATTCTGTATCCACCTGCAATTTTTATCGAGTATCTACATATTCCGCAATTTCGAGAGATAGAATTTTGTTACATATTGTATTCTGAAAGGCATGATCTGTTAAAGTCTCTTATCATTTCTTGATAATAACTTACTTTGTAGTTATATTCAATTTTACCCTCATTGAGGATGGTGTATGGTTACGAATATAACAACATTTATAACATCGAAAGCTTCCAACTGATCTTGTTCTTTCAATTTCGACCACTGGGCTCGAGTTTTTGAATTGACTAACTTATTTGTTAAGCTATGTTATTGGTCATTGAATTCAGAGAAATTTATACTTTAGTTTTCATTTTAATATGAATGTTTTTTTCTGCAGAGGACCACACGTACAACCACTTCATAACTAAAAATGATGGGGTGGAATACATGAGTGTACAAATATATTAAGCATCCGATGGAACGCTGATAAGCATAACCATAGCAATTTTTAGTAGAAAAATAAAAAAAATATAAACGTTATTTCATAAGATAGTTCTGAACAAATCAACAAAACTCAACAAATAACAAATTAGTACTTTGAAGTGTGAGCAAAATAAAACCTTAAACACTTACGTAGTTATCTCCTCCAGTCGATTGTAAGCCAAATTCAATACAACCAGCGACACAGTATTCGCAAAGATGCTCAAAGGAAGATGCGACAAATTGTTTCTACTTAAATCCAAGTTCAGTAATTTGCTTTGACTAGAAAATAGATTTTCTGGCAATGCTATAAGTTCATTCTTTACTAGTGATATTCTTCTAACATTTCCCGATCCTGCGAATAAATCCCCTGGCAAGCGAACCAATCTCGCTTTTAAACGAACATCTTCCAGATCCGGGAGATCTGCCAGGAATCGCGACGGGAGGGTCTCGATTTGAGCACGATTTTCCAATAATCGCATTAACGTTAGATTCTTGTTATTGGCAAATAGTCCTTTCGGCAAACTAGTGAAATTATTACCACTGAGATTGATATTTTTTAAATTAGTCAGAAGCTGAAATATGTTTGGGTCTATAGACACTAGCTCGTTAGTACTCAGATCTAAGGTTATTATCGATGTGACGCATTCGAATGAGTCCTGGGTAAGATTTTGTAAATTATTTCCCCGCAAAGTAAGATGCTTTAAAAGCTTCTGGTTGCGGAAGACGCCAGGTTCTAGAGTTTGCAGTTTATTGTAACCCAGCTCAAGAAAATCAAGCTTCTCCAGATTCACGAAAATATCTGGCGGCAGATGAACTCGATTATATCTTAAATCCAGCCACGTAAGTTTCTTCAGATCGGCAAATAAGTCCGACGGCAAATCGGATAAACCATTACCGCTCAGTACTAATCGATTCAGGTCACTAAAGCCTCGCAAAAGCTCTCGTCCCAGCGGACGAACCAGCGGGCTACTTCGGAAGAGCAAAGTGGACACATTGCGAGCTCCGATGCGTTCCAGAACCACTTCCAGCGACTGAAACCGGTGCCCAGGACATCTACGAAGCTGTGCCATGGGTGTGTCGCCTATGTCCATTGCAGCCAGCACTGCATAATCCTTTTTGCTAGCCTGGCCACATTCAAATTCAATGGACTTATCGGGTTGTACTGTCAGAATAATATTCAGCTCAGAATTTGGACATTCGATTTTTAGATCGCCAACTACGTGCCAGCATGGGCAATAGTTAGGAATGCATTTGCGAAATGGTGTGTAAAGACCTGAGATAGCCAAATTACAGTTACTTTTAAATATAGATAGTCTTCTTCTAAGAAATGAAGCTGTTATTATTCGGGTAACTATTAGCAGGAATATTGTTAGAAACGGCAAGGCCGCTCGACCTGCGGGGATTAATTTAATTCCAGCGAATTTCATGATGTCATACGATTTGCGACGGTGAAAGATCTTCGTTTGATGGCAACAGGATTACTATGGGGATAGATGATGGTTGCGGTGATGATGATGTTGATGATGTGATTTCTAAATCAGACGGTAACTTCGGTGGCTTTGAATGTCCTTTTGTTGGCATATATTCCAATCTGCAGTTGGCGGTACACAAGATGTGAGCTGCGGCTTATTGCAGGTTCATTGAGTGGCAGCGAATGAAGGCATCTGAAAAAACAGAGAAATTTGATCAAGAAGATTTCACAAGAAATTTCATTGGAAATTTTGATTAAAACAGAATAGTTGGGTCTTTCAGCATCTAGCATCTAAATCGAATATTTGCAAACTCTCAGAGAGTCTGAAAAAACATCCACATCAGTTTTGAATGAAATGTAGTATGTTCTCAGTGGGTTATGGTTGTGTTTTTTTCTTCAAATAATTGTTTTCGTGGCATGGACCAATTCCCAAAGTAATTCAAGTGAAGTACTCTAGACAAAAGTGTAATTCCAATTAAATTACCGAAACATTTCAAGCATAACGCTGTTCTATCAGTCTGATGGAGAACGTGAACGTCGAACGTCGCGTCTCAACAAATGGAAGTTCTATCCGACCAACACAATATCCAGGCAGCAATCAGACCCACATTGCCAATGCTAGTCACTAAACGAGATTGCCGGTCCACAGGATGGTCTTGCCAAGCGGGATTTAGATTCGGATATGTGTTCCAATTAAAGTTTGATTCGATGTTGGCATTGTTCCGGAGTGCACAGCACTATATTGTTTTTATTATTTTTTTCATTTGGATTTAGGTTCAGTCACAGTTAGGCATTCCAATCCCGGGACAGTTTTTCAATCCCGGGATCCCGGGATTCGAGATCCGACAAATCATACAACAAAATAAGGCAAGTTTTAAATAAACAGCTTATATTTTGTGCCATCATTTCAAAACTACAACAATAAGTACGCTCAAAACTGTATAAAAAATATGTTACTTCATAATTACTAATTTATATAATTGATGCAAATAAAAACAATAATTTTAATTATCCAAGACGTTGACAGTATGAAGACAAATATTTAAAATTACAACTATTACAAATTACAACAACAAAAATTGAGATACATAATAAAGAAAGATGTAAAAAATTCTGCCAAAGTTCATTGGTTCTCGTTCTGACTCGATACTTGTTATTGGGACGGTCGATAAATATTGGTACGCATGCTCCAAATTATGCGAGTGCCACCACTTTCGAAAAGATTCATTTCTTTTGCAATGGTTTTAATTAGATCAGTTTCTTGCGATATTTCATGATTAATGTTTTTCATACTTTTGCAGTCAATTGACGACCACCCTGGCCTGATTAAATATGGGTATCTACTGGGTTCTCCTCATTTCTTTGGCTACCACGCAAAGGGTTTAGCATCTAGATCATTGAAGTATTTTTTTTTAATATTTGCGTTGCCTGGTCTCAAAAATAGAGATTCTATTTCATTTCAAAATTTTTCGATCGCACAATGTGGATTCTGGAGATAGCTTAGCATACCAAATAGCTTGGTATACTGACGCTCTTTTATTCGGTCCAATATTCCAATTTCCATAGCATTCGCAAGAATGGACCGTTTTTCTCCTAACAGCCTAAATAAAAATCTTGATGAAGTATTAGCAGTGCATAAATTTGCATCTTTGCGACTTAAGGCCTCCCCGGCAATTTTACAGGGAGTAAAACTTCAATAATTTTCTAAATAGAATCAAACTCAGTTGCTTCTAATCGCTCTGGATATTATAGGTCTATTAATGCCTTCTGTATACTATTTTTCAAAATGGAAAACCCTGTAGCTAGGGCAGGCACTGAAAGTGAAAACCTCCAAATAATCGTCTCTCTTGAAAAAATGCCGCTTCTTCAAGAAAAAGCCACTCATATGTAAATCTTAGGCTTTGTCTACATAGCCAAAGAAAAAAATTTGATATGGTATAACGGGCACGCCTGGTAACCCTTGCCCAATTTACCTATATTTTTAGCATCAAAAACTTCTGTTCACGGAAACTCATGATTCGATAAGCAGAATTAATTGAAATTTGCAGAATGTATTGGTCTTAAATAGGACCAGGTCTGATAGAAGTGATTTTGAAATGCGGGAGATTCTGTGCCAGTGGTGCCATCTTGAAAAAACCACTAAAAAAGATTACTGCTTTTAGCCCTATAAATTCTGATTCAATCGTTCGATTTTGACGAAATTCTCACAGTAGCTGGACCTTACTTCAAACCATGTTTGGTAGAAATTTGTAAAAATTCGGTTGGAGCTGCCAGCTATGATAATTTTTGTGCCTGAAATTTTGAAAATACGTTAAGGAAAATAAAGCTCTTTGCCCTATAGTCATGGTATGGCATATGGCAAATTAAACTTATTGAAGAATTTTAGTTCAATACAATTATAGAAATTTTACTTCATAACAATGATAGGGTTGCAAGCTATGGTTGTTTTTGTATTTGTTGGTATACCTTTAGTAAGCGGTTTAAGCATAGAATTTTCAAATCGGAGTGACCTTATAGTGAAAATAAACACCAAATATTAAGGTCTAGAAAATTGGAAAGCTTTGCGAATGGTAACCCTAAATTTATTTGCATCCCTATAACTTCCAATGCAGTCATCGGATCAATACGAAATTAGCAGAGCAGGTTGACTTCAACGTAAGGCAGATGCGACATATTTTTGGCTGCGGTGCTAGTTAAGGGCTGCTAGCACTAGGCCTTTTTGTTCCAATAAATGCTTGCATTAAGTATTTTCATCGCAAACATTTGCAATGAAAATAAGTTAACAATGTTTAAATTTTCTAAGCTTTGGACATTTTTCGGATGGCAGCCCCAAACACCTTTCTACCGCAGTAACTTTCGATGAAGTCACTGAAATTAAAATTAGCTTAGATTCTATTATTACTTAGGGTGTATTAGTTTTAAGTAGGAAAAGTAAGTAGTGGTAGAATACACACTCAAAATCTGCACAAATGCTCTACTGTTCTTCGAACATTAGTGTTTCTAGCGGTTCTGATGCGCTAGGGTTTTTTTAAACATAAAACTACCTTGCGAACTTTCATGATGCATGCGCTGATGTCATAATCCTTTGTCAGATCTAGCGTGTCTTGCAGGCGACCGGGTTCAACGTAGAAAGTTGATTCAGAACCGTCCAAATCTTCGTGGTTGTCGTCCAGACTATCAGTTGTTTCATCACCTCCTATTATAGGACCTCCTATTATAGAGAACATCGCAAAATGCCAAGTGGATGCTATGCGCCAATCAAATATGCTGCTCTGTATCAACTAGTCTGCATACTTTTCGCATTTCGTTTTATCCATCAGTTACGATGGTAACAATGTCTTTTCCTAGAGAAACATCAAACTCAGCAAGACGTTCTTTTAATATATCTAGGCAGCTTGTAGCTATCATTGATATCCTTACTCGCACCAAGCTCCACTAAGAATTTACTAAGTGGATGCTAATATTTATATAGCGAGGTCCACTCATCAAACGTCAAACTGAACCGTTCACCTGAGATTCTAGCCTGTCTTATCTCATTTTTTATTATTTTCTTTATCCTGCTTGCATAGCCCACAACCTTATTTTTGATTGTTGTTGAGGATTTTGGTAAATCTGTGTATGCATTCGCTAGTATTGATATCCTCAAATCATTCGAAGTATCGAATACACTAAATGCGAAACAGTCCATACTTATTTATTTACAACCCCTTTGTATTCTCTGGTTAACTGTTGCATCGGTTTGTTTTGCTCTATTCTTTACGCATTTTGGTGTGAGCCTGCATGCTAATTGCTTTCTCATAAATATGGATGCTATTTGCACTGTTTGAATCTTGCCGTAATTTGATTGCCGATTATGCTTGACTCCCGGCCCCGGAATCCCGGCCAATTTCTGATCCCGAAAATCCCGGGACTAGAAACCATCAATCCCGGGATTCTCGGGACCAGAAATTGGCCGGGATCCCGGGATTGGATTCCCTAGTCACATGTCACCGTTCTGCCTTTGCTGCATATGCATACTGAGGCAAAATCGTTTTTGCATTCTGCTTCCGGAATCTTGTACCACGGCAACATTGAACTAATAGCAAGTGCAGAAATTGCCTCTTTGCCAAGAAACACTCGCGCTAATAAAGTCAAGATATACGGAGCATCGTTCTATTTCTTTTTCGAAAAGTATGTAAATAACAGTTGAATCAGGATACCATGAGAACTCTGTTGATATAGTTACCAAATAAGTACATAGTAGCGAAAGCAAGGCTTAATAGAAATTCTTGTCTGGCATTTTGAAGAATCGTTCTATTTAGCATCCTCGTATCTGGACACGCGAACATATAACAAGAATCATTGACGTCTGCCATTTAGGCAGTGTTTCAATGTTACTTGTACGTTGTCAGTAGGCAGTTTGTTAGTTTGCGAAAATAAACAGCTTTTATTTAAGGTGCATATCAATTTCGCTTGTTTTGTTTGGCACTGTGTATTAGAACATTTTGTTCATTCTTCCATTGGAAAAAATGCAATTGGACTTATTTAGATGCAAAGGAAGCTCGAGAAATTCGATTTTTTATTTGTTCAATTCTCTAATACAACAGGCTTACGTAAAGTAAACATCAGTTCACGCGAAATTAACGTTACATATGAAAAAGGATCTGTTGAACCGGCAAGATCTCGAACAGAAATTCGGCTGCATAGATCGGAATAAAGAAGGCGGTAGTGCAGTTTGAAAAGGAGACAAAAAACTCTGCGTGATTCAAGGCAAGGAATCTACAATATCGACGGTCCATGATTATAATCACAATAAGGGATGTTGAATTTGTAAAACAGAGAGCGGGTAAATCTACGTTGGACGGACTGTAAGAAATGGGGACACCACACTTGACAACAGTATTCCAGAATACTACGGATAATAGACAGGAAAAGATTCAAACATGTGGAGAGACTAACAAAGGTGTTGGAAGATTCATGGATAACGCCAGGCAATTTAGAATCCCTGGCAGTGTGTACATTATACATACTTATGTTGATCGAATTTGAATTTCGAATCAAATAACACACCATAGTCTTTGAAACTGTTTTTGTGGGATGATTAAAAATGAAAATGTTTAACAAAGTGGTTTCGAAAGTATGCACTAATTCTCGTCAGACATTAGCTCACAGCGCATACCTGACTGATGTGACCACTTGCAGTGGTTACATCACTTGGTTGAAAACAATTTTTTAATTTTAATCATCCCACAAAAAACAGTTCCATGTGAATTTCAAAGTTAAAAAAAGTACTGTTTGTGATTTCAATTACGATGAGAAAGGCTAAGAGTCGCACCCCTTTAGTTAGACAAAAGGTTTTCGATTTGAGAGAGCTAGGGCTTGTCATATTGACTAATTGCCAGCCGCCTAGAGTGTGCCATAATAATGGTCTACGGAATATTGAAACAAGTGGAAAACCACAGAGCTGTCCAGGATATTGCTCGGGTTAAAAGAGCCCGCAAGACAGCTCGACAGCTGTCGAAGCTCATCGCCGACTTTTCGGATAAAATAGCATTTGGCGAGAACAGTCAGAAAACGTTTTTGTATGGACTATGAAGATCAGGAAGGAAGAAGAAGACCAGTGAGAAGAAGGACCACAAAGAAGAAGGAACAGGAAGAAGAAGGACCAGGAAGAAGAAGGACCACGAAGAAGAACGACCAGGAAGAAGTAGGACCAGGAAGAATTCCCTGGTAACGGCAGCTAATAAGAAAAAAAGAATTCAGTTCGCACGGGAACATATTTTTTTGACAAAACTTGAAAAATCTGAAAAATCGGATTCAATTGTTGAGGAAGGAACTGAGCCAGCTAAGATCCGGCAATTCCAAAGTTTCGCAGCTTAAGGATCAAGATAGAACTGTCAACTCCGTTAAAAGCTTTGTAGGCCGTGTAAATTTGGTAACCTTTCTCCATTTTACATAAAGCACGCGAAACTAGAATTTTCAAATTTGTAGTGATTGAGCAACCTATTCTAAAACCAGGCTTATTAATTTGTTCTGTAGCTAAATTATTTTATCTTGCATAAGGAATCTTTAGCAAAGTGAAGCACTGCTGAATTTGCTTCTAACGACGAGCCACGCCTATTAGACTCGCTCCAGCTTCTTTCCATCAAAACTCTCAATCGTGTAGCTTCTTGAAAAGGAAAGCTTGAAATTTCCTTGTTTTCACGCTCTCCGCGAAAAACACCTCAGGAGAAGAGAAAATCTCAAAATGTATCCTGAAGAAATTTCCGACTTGCTTCTTAAAGCACCTCTGTGTTTTTTAACTCTGTCCTCGGCATTGGCTATTTTCCTATTGCTTGAAAGCGTGAAAAAATAGTTCTTATTCTAAACAATTATCCATGCATATCCTTGCTACTACATCTAGGAAGTAACTCGAGAGTATCATTCAAGGGCAGCAAGCGCATACCGTTGAAGAGACACGCCATCACCCTGAACAATGCGGCCTTAAGGCAAAACACTCTACTGTGGATGTCTTAGCGGTCCAGAAAAAAACAATAAAATACAAAAACCAAAACAAGAATTCAGAACCACCGAAGGCCTTCAATTTCGTATGGGTTGGGGAATATATTAATTTTAGATATCCTAGGCAAATCAAAAAGCTTTTCTACGGGCGTCACTGTCATCCTTTCCTGGACATCTCGGGACAAACTTTATTTGTTAACAGCTTACCTACAAATGTTCGTGAATGAACTAGATATCTGCTACTCGAATGGTACTAAAAAAATTAACGAAACTAAAACTGAGCTGATATTCTTTAATGATATCTTTAAGGACTTCAAAAAAGATCAAACGCTTCCAAAAAAACTAAACTTCTAATCAACAATCCTTTTCACTTGCAAAACTCTGAAATATCTTGGCATGAAGTTTGATCCGTGCAAAAAGAACCCTAGTCATCATATTCATTCCTCTTTGCACTGAATACGGCTTCACTCGATCAGCTCCAGAAACGTGATTTTTTACAATTAAATATAAAAAAAGATATAAGATAAAAAAAAAATTTAAGAGATAATTTTTCGTCCTTTTTTTCTTGACAAAACAACAAGCATTCTCTCACACTGCGCTTTTATCGCAGCCACGGTTTCGAAGCAGCATAGCCTGCAAACTGAACTCAATCAAAATGACAAAAAACTTTTATGATGAATGGTCAACAAAACCGAGGAATTGTGACATGCTTACCAATTCGCATGATGCCACCAGGCTCAGACAGTTTTGAAGCCGGAACCCGCCAGCGGTCAAGCCATTGGGCTCTAAATTATATCTATTTCATTATTTTGTGAACCTACTATACGAATTTTTGAGTTGAAATCTGGCTTCGCGTCCTCTGTCACGATTCTTATCTGAAACTACGTCCAATTTTGGCACATGAAATTTTTTGGTGGTTGTATCTACAGATAAAATTAAGGGGTTACCCCCACTTGTAGCGCAATAAAATAGGTCATTTTCATGAATTTTTTTTGACAAAACTACTAAATGGTTTTAAATGACTGTTATATTTTCTTAAAGTACATACTGTGAACACCTTTCAGTATTTTTTTTATTGAAAAATATTACATGATTTAATTACAAATGGCCGTCAAAACAATGGGATTTTAATTTTCACCTTCTGCGGTGACCAAAATTGTGTCGAACTGGATCATCTGAAACAAAAAATAGCGATGAACTTAGTTAAATAACAGTATAAGCTAGTGTTTGATCGAAGGATTTAAAACAACATCCATTTTTCACAAAATGGCGGACAGTCAAAGTTAATATTTCGATTTTCACTTAAAAATATGGTCGTCTTTTGGCTATAAAACGGCCATTTTTTATTTAAAAAAAAAATCGAACGATCAAACACTACATTTTTATGTATTAAATAAGCCTGTTAAGTTTCAAAAAGATCGGTTCAGTAGTTTTCGAGTAATTTTGGTCACCGACTTGAAAGATATCATTTCGAGAAAAACGCGTTTATAAGTATGAGTAACGGTTGTATACGCAACAGTTTCTTCTCTTTCAACGGTCATATCTCGGTTAATTATGTTTGGATCGACTTGAAATTTGAAGGACGTATTCTCAGATAGTTATACTTAAAAAAAAATGCAACAAAAAAAAACGAAAAACTTAAAAGTTTCAAGTGGGGGTAACCCCTTAATTGAAACAACCGATCCAAGTAATTCGCATTTATTTTTCATCGGCAAATAGTTGACAGCATAGTTGATCGCATTTTTTCAATTGAATTTTAGATTCCGAAATGTGAAAATCGAAAATCGTTTTTCTGCTTGACTCGAAATTAAAGCGAATCAGTGCTTTTAATGTGACCCTGGTATAATTGTCTAGCACATACGAGCGTTTGATTTTGCGTAATTTCCCAAGAATTTCGAGATAAGCACCAACCACATTAAATGTTGTGTTATATTCAATTTAACGCAAACTTGAAACTGGAATTTCCAATTGTTTTGCTGGCAATTTATTTATTTTGATCATTTTCAACATACATATGTATGTACATGCTTGACAGACGTGCATGCCAAAACGTATGCAGAGCAATTGTCGATGATTATTTTTTTTCGACAATTTATCAAGTACATATTTCTGCGGAGGCGATTTAAAGAGTCACAGGCCTTGTTTATGCCGTAGCTAAAATAGCGTTGTCAAACTGGCGCTGCTATAGTAGCAGCGTTTACACCGTACAGCTTATTAACCAAAGCGAAAATGGCATAATATCTGAAAGGAGCTGAACAAAAACACCCTGGCACCAAGGCTTCCAGATTGCGAATGTCACTGGAGACCAGTGATGCCAGATCCAGATTTAAGTCTGGAGATTGCCAGACTTTCACAACGTTTTCCAGATATCCAGATTTTATTCAAAATTTCCAGATTTTTTTACACTTATACTGAAACTTTTATGGTATAAATGTTTAAGAAAAAGTTTGAAGAAATCACATATCGCAAATCAAAACGTCAAACAAAAAGGTACAGAGTTTGAAAAGCGCAGCCTGCGGCTAGCCTTTTGTCAAATTATGCAATTAAATAAGCTCTTTCAAAGTGAGCCTATAAAAATATTTTGGCTTAATTTGAAAATATCAAGATTAACGAAAATAATGCTCAATAATTATATTCAAAGGGATTACTTGGAGAAAACTAAAATAATGGATGTAAAATTTTGAATTGAAATGTAATTTTTACCATAGAATAACCTTTACTTGGGGGCTGCAGTGAATGCCTAGTTAAATGGACTTAAAGATTATATTTTTGTATTTAAAACGCAATGTTCAAAATTATGTTGTGCTTCTGAACCAAATATGTCAGTATCAGTTTCATGGATTCTGAAAATGTTGTTTCGAAAAGACAACCTTCAACTATCGCACTTTGTCAATGTTTTACAAACTTAATAAAAATATCAGAATTGCAGAATATAGATTCACAGTGATGGGAGCTGAGAAATATTAAATTCATCGATTTCAAAACCGGCAATGCCAAGTTATTTTGGAAAGAAGTGGCAACAATTAAATCATGAGAGCGCAAGTCTGCTTTTCCAACTTTGAGTACTTTTGTTTTTCACCTATTATCCTTACCCAATTCTTCCACGTGTGTAGAAAGAACTTTCTCTCAAATAAATCTCAATAAATGAAAAGAACAAACAATCGATTACAAATAAATACTCAAAGCGGCATACTTTTGTTTAAAGAATATTTAAAATCAGAAATGAAACTTATGTAGGTATAGAATGAACTGAAGCCCTTTTCTCCCATGGACGAACAGTCCAAATGGCCTGAGTCCATTTGGCTTGAGTCCGTTTGGTTTAAGTCCAATTTAGCTCGCCACTCACGATAGAGCCTCGGTCCAGTCAGCCCATTTCATTTTCTGTCATTAATTTAGAAAAAAATTAAGATAAACTTGAAGAAAAAATTATTTTTAATCTATTAATGAATCAGAAGCATATGGAGGAGTTTTTTGCAATTGCAACTTGTATTTACATAAAGCAACGGTAGCCAAAAAGAAAGGAACAAAAATTGTAAATTTGGTAAAAGAACTCACACTTGAGCCTTCTGATTGACAAAATTATTTAAGAATGGATGATACGACATATAACACGTTGCTATAGTTGGTCACCCCATTTATCAAATGAAAGGATACAAATATGAGACAAACTATCACTCCTCATGAAAGATTGACCGCTACTTTGTGGTACTTAGCAAGCGGTTGCAGGCTTTGGGTCAAATAATATGATATACATTCACGTGACCTATATTATCCATTATGCTGAATTTTCCGATTGAATAAAATAATCACAGAAACAATCAATGAGCTTGTCTCAGGTCAGCGTGCAAAGCAAGACTGCAACGTTGTTTGGACTGAGGCTTCAATACACACGACTAGTTCATTTTATGGATTGTCCGAATTTGCCCTACTATTTTCCCACACACGGTCGAGCCAAAAAATGGCTAGATGGTCTGAGTCCATGGACTTGGGATTGATTGGAAATTCAATTTGGTTCCATGAGTCCTTCCGAGTTCTCCCACACACGCTGAGATTTTGGCCTGGCCTCAGGCCAATTGGACTGATGGACTGCTTTCAAAAATATTTTCCTTTCAAAAATATTTTCGTAAAATATATATTAAAACATAATCATAGTAAGCTGATAATAAGTGTTATGAATTATTTTTTTGATCATGCATTGTTTTTTATGCTGGTTTTTATTCAAATGATCTCGTTTTTACTGAAACTAAGTTACGTTTTTTATTGAAACTAAAATCCCAAGATTTCTCCAGATTTTCTGAAAAAACTGCTCAAGACTCTCTGTATTTTTTTTCTGGCAACGCTGCTCGAGACTAGAAATCCAATTTACGACTGTTATAGTGTTTATACTACTGCTACCTTCACACTTATAACCGCGCTAAATTTTAGCAGCGCTAAAGTAGCGTAGCCAAAACAGCAGGCTCGGCTAATTTGAAAGTGGTTTATACCGCTGCTAAATAAGCAGAGCTCACTAATTTGGCTACGGCATAAACGCACTCATAGAGAATAAAATTGTTTTTCTATGAAAGTAATTTTAATCAAGAATATTCAGTTAATCAGAACACAGCTCAGCAGAAAGCAGTTAAAATTAATTTTTTATGATAAATAAACTTATTATTTGGATGCATTTTCGGATTAACAGCCCTTGTGACGTTAGAGATGGGAATGACCAGTCCCTGAAAGAACAACCTGCCAATGTTTCAATTTGTAGATGTAAGATGGTACAGGTTATATAGCATTCAGTTTGATTTAGGACGATTGTTCGTTATAAATGATTTTAAGTCAAGTGTGGGAAAATCCTGACTTACTGTGTTTTAACTTTAAAATAAAATAAAATACAGATAAATTGTTTTGATTGCCATGAAATTG
The DNA here is from genome assembly GCA_963978885.1 of Nemotelus pantherinus. Classification (NCBI taxonomy): domain Eukaryota; kingdom Metazoa; phylum Arthropoda; class Insecta; order Diptera; family Stratiomyidae; genus Nemotelus; species Nemotelus pantherinus. The sequence continues at coordinate 118,787,094 of OZ022265.1, read as the reverse complement.
GTTTTATTGAAAATATAATTCTCCGCCGTTTTTACTTAAATATGATTTCGGCACTGGCGCGGAGAAAGTCCAAACGAAAGCTCCAATTTTTGACTACTCGAAGCAATAATTGGGGCCGTATCCCGCCAATAACGCGGCGAATGTTGTCTTCCAAATGGTCAAGCGTCTTGGGCTTGTTGGCGTAGACGAGTGATTCGACGTTTCCCTACAAGAAATAGTCCAGTGGTGTTAAATCACAAGATTTTCCAGGCCAGTTCACAAGCCCCAAAACTACAAATTATGCGCTCATCAAATGCTTCTTTCAATAAGTCGATGGCTGTACGAGCTGTATGGTATGGCGCGCCATCTTGTTGAAACCAAAGGTCCCCTGCATTACGGCGAGTCAATTCCGGAACGAGAAAGTCATTGATCATGGCTCGATAGCGGTCACCATTGACTGTAATGTTATTCTCAGCAGCATTTTTGAAGACATATGGACCAATTATTCCACTGGCCCATAAAGCAGACCAAACAGTGAATTTCTCCGCAGGTAACGGTGTTTGGACAACAGCCTGTGGCTGCTCATCACTCCAAATGCGGCAGTTTTGTTTATTGACGTAGCCATTCAACTAGAAATGAGCCTCATCGCTAAACAAAATTTTCTCATGAAATTCGGGATCTGCAGCCATTTGTTCTTTGGCCCATACACGCCCATACAAGTCGTTCGGCTTCAATTCCTGCACGAGTTGGGTTTTGTAAGCTCGCAAACCTAGATCCTTCCGGAAAATCTTCCATAATGTGGATGTTTTAATTGTTCATATGTCTATAGCATAGGTTTAACTGTTGAGCACGATGTCGAATGGACTCACTTGGGTCTTCATCGATACTACGATCTACAGCTGCTTTGGTTTCTTCATTACGCACTGCACGACGTCTGGATGGGTGCATATTATCAATGGGCATTTTTACACTTGTATTTTTGATGCACTCCTCAAACTGGTTTTACAACAATCAACATATCCACACTTGTATTCTTCAGCAACGGAACCGTTCATATACCGATTATGCATATGAATGTGTGCGTGTTGTTGTTTTCTCATTTTGACATGAAAAATTCCTGACCCGTGAACTATGTTTATAGTTGTGTTAGTGATTTGCATAAGTTTCAATCAGTTTCAAACGTGAGGAAAAATGTTCTCCAAGTGCATCACTTTTTGTAGAGATTTCCCCTCGATTCTTCTGCCTCTTGCCCAGAAAACCGGTTATAGGACTGCATCAAGAATACAAGTCTAAAAAGGCCCAATGAGAGTAAACGTGGTACGGAAACGATCCATGGTAAGTTGAATTAATTGCTCTGATGAACGATTATGTCGGCCATAAAATTAAGGGGGTGCGCTATGAACAAAATTAAGGGAATGCGCTATGCTACAAACAGAATCATTTTTTTTTTCGAAATAAATCTGCACAATTTGCAGACGTCGCTCATAGCGTCAGCCTATTTGTGATATAATGGCAAACCAAACTAACCATTAAACGCATGACAGCTGTTACACCACACGTAGCATTAAAAAGTGTGGCCAACTTAAAATTCTATCCCTCTAAAAAAACATCCTGTATTAGGATGTATCCAGTTATGAATATTTTGAAAAAAAATTGACTTTTGAAGGTGTAAACTCTCAAGTAAACTCTCTCAGTAACATAAGTTTGCGTTCAGGCATAGCATTTGAGATTAATACTATTGATATTGAATTTTATCTAATAACTAATTTATTCCAAGGATTTTTACGGTTTCTTGTTCTGAGAATCAGAAAGGACTTCGATATTTTAAAAAAAAATCCTAACAGACTATTTTATGGTATGTGAAATCGCATGGTTTTCGACACCAATACGGGATGTTAAATGTCTTGATGATAGTACAGCCCGCAACATAATCATTTTGCAGTCATCAACTGCTAAAATATTGTCGTCAAAGGATTAAGAGTTTTTCATAATGAGTGCCAAAGCTTTGATTACATTGTCAGCCCAAATACATCTATATTGTTTGACGGGACCATTTAGTTAGTTTGTCAAGTTCATTTTTGAATTAAAGGAACATGCTACTGCAGTTTGAATCAATCTGGGTTTGTATGATCAAAGAGAAAACGTTTAAGTTGTATATTTTGGATTTGAGAATTTTTTTGAGTCCTTGTAGACAAGCTCTAGTTAAGGCTGGCAATTCATTAACTATAGCCATGGTAACTAAGTAAGAGACATTGATAGAAAGCTCAAGACATATTTTCAAGGATTAGCATTTGAGTGAGTCTCTTTTTGAAAAGAAATATTTACAAGCACTAATGAAAGTCCTTATTTGAACTTCAATCTTATATCTGATAAACGCTTTGTAAACTTAGTGATTAAAGATAATAAAAAGACAGCCCCCGAGTCTTTGCCACAGCAGCCTTTCTGAAAAAGAGCGTCCACCGCAGGGTCATAATCCAGCACATTAATTTAAAATAAGCACTTTTTTTTTGTAAAATTTCCCGCTCATATTTCATTTTGACATAAGTGATTGAATAGTAATGTTTTTGATGATTAAATCTACTCGTCAATAAGCCCGTCATTATATCGCTCACGTCCAGCTCTGTTGAAAATTCATGATATTCATACAGCATGATATTCAAAAACTCTAGCGCACCTGAACCGCTAGAAACACTAATGTTCGAAGAACAGTAGAAGAATCGTGCAGGTTTTGAGTGCATATTCCACCACATGAGCTGCTTATTACGGCCAAACTGTTTCAAATGCTACGTTTTACTTTGGTCTCAAGAATGCATTATAGCTCATATGGTGGAAGGTTTCAGATATTACCACTGGCATGAATTTCAACGTTTATGAGAGCAAAACACGGGTTAATTATATTCGTTATCAGTTGCTTATTTCACATAAATTTTGAAAGCAGCATCTCATATAACATCAATGAAGAAAATGCTCAGTGCCTGCTGCCTGTAAATGAAGTTGGTGTTTGGGGCTGCGATCCGAAAAATTTGCAGAGCTTTGGGAATCGAAACATTGATTATTTATTATCATTGTAAATGTTTCCGGTATGAATACTAACTGTAAGCATTTATTGATACAAAAGTAGCACAACCGACTCGTGCTGGCAACCTTTCGCCAGTATCAAAGCCAAGAATACATCACATCTGCTTCACGTTGTTATACTACATTCGAAGTAATAGGAGTATAAAGAAATTTAGGGTTACCTGCAGCGAGTTTTTTCAAATAATCGAAAGCTTAATATTTGCTGTTTATTGTCACTACAATATCATTATCAATTGAAAATTCTACGATAAAACCGCTTAATAAAGATATTGCAAACAAACACAAAACCAACAAGAGCTGGCAACCCTATCGTGGCTTTTCAACCAAACTTGGCCTGAATAATGTTTATAGTAGGTTCCATTAATTGTATGAAATTCGAATTGATTTCATGACTGCACTGGAAGTTATAGGGCAAAAAGTTTTATTTTCCTGAGCGAATTTTCAAAACCAAAGATACAAAAATTACCATAGCTGGCAGCACCAATCGAGTTTCGCAACCAAATTTCTATCAAACAGAGTCTAAAGTAAGGTTCAGCTACTGTGTCAATTTCATGAAAATCTGATAACTTATTCACATTTCACAGGGCAAAAAGCAGTTTTTTTTCTTTGTAATTTTTCAAGATGGCACCACTGGCACAAAGTTGCCTACAATTCAAAATCGCTTCTATCAGACCTGGTCCTACTTAAGTCCAATGCATTCTGTAAATTTCAATTGTATCCGATTATTGATTCGTGAGTTCCCGTGAACAGAAGTTTTTGATGCTAAAAATATAGGTTAACTGGGAAAGGGTTACCGTTCTTGTCCGACATGAAATTTCCAAAGTTTTACTTTGAACGTGTAGACAAAGCATAAGATTTGTATACAGATTGGGTTTATTTTAAGAAACGGACATTGTTTAGGATTTTTATTTTATATAATTTTTATTTTTTCAAATTTAAGACACCAAAATTATCATAGCTGGCAGTTCCAACCGAATTTTTAAACCACCACAACTTACTTTAAACCACCAAACGTGGTTTAAAGTAAGATTCAACTACTGTATGAATTTCGTCAAAATCGAACGATTCAATCAGAATGTATAGGGCTAAAAGCAGTTATCTTTTTTAGTGATTTTTCAAGATGGTACCACTGGCACAGAATCACCCGCATTTCAAAATCACTTCTATCAGACCTGGTCCTACTTAAGACCAATACATTCTGTAAATTTCAATTAATTCTGCTTATTGGATCGTGAGTTTCCGTGAATAGAAGTTTTTGATGCTAAAAATATAGGTAAATTGGGCAAGAGTTACCAGGCGCACCCGTTATACCATATTAAATTTTATTTTTAGTCTATGTAAACAAAGCACAAGGTTTACATACGAGTGGCCTATTTTTGAAGAAACGGCATTTTTTCACGAGAGACGATGATTTGGAGGTTTTCACTTTCAGTGCCTGCCCTAGCTATAGGGTTGCCAGCACGCTCATTAAAAGCTACACGCATCTACAACTAAATAATTTCAATATGTTCTGAAAATTTCGTAATGATTGAATAGCTCTGTCAAAAGTTATCACAATTTAAAAATTTTCAAGTTTTCCCGTTCTCTTTTTAGGCACCCAGCGCACACATGGGGTTAAAAAATTCCGAAACATTATCCGATTCACATGTAAAATACGTTCGAAATTTATTTCGTCAACTTTATTTTTGCAAAAATTATTTGTGTACGGAATAATAGGTATATTAAAAATATCGCTAAAATGGCCGCCGGCGCCAAAGGGTTAAAGATTTTTATTATTTTGTGAAACCTGGCACTGTTTTGCATATACACCAATGTGTCCTGAAAATTTCAGTTCAATCGGATGGTGCGTTCCTGAGATTTTTTCACAGAAATTTTTTGATGATATATATATATATATATATATATATATATATATATATATATATATATATATATATATATATATATATATATATATATATATATATATATATATATATATATATAGAAATATGAATTTTTGGCCAGAGTTATTTTAATACTCATGTTCTTCTTCGAACATTAGTAAAAAACATAAAGACCACAGAACAAATGAAGTGGATCGCAACCACTCCCGCTTCAATGCTTGGTGTATCCTGAATTCGACAGTCATCGTATGCATGCATTTTATCCTCATGAACGTTATTCACGAAGTAATACATGCTTAAAAATACACGAAGGAAACCTGACTATGAGCAAACGCACGAATTGCTGAGCAAGCACAACAAAAATACTTTCAATAAAAAAATCCTGTTCAGGATAAATAAAGAATTGATTCGACAATATCAATTCAGCGCAAGGGGAATTTATACTAATGTTCGAAAAACATTAGTATTAAAATCGATTTGGCCAAAAATTCATATTTCCATACATATATATATATATATATATATATATATATATATATATATATATATATATATATATATATATATATATATATATATATATATATATATATATATACAATATATATATATATATATATATATATATATATATATATATTTATATATATATATATTTATGTATATATATATATATATATGTATATATATATATATATATATATATATATATATATATATATATATATATTTATATATACATATATTTATAAATATATCAGCAAAAAAAATCAGTGACTATATCTCGGGAACGCGCCATTCGATTGAGCTGCAACTTTCAGGGTACATTGATGTATATGCAGACTAGGCTCAGGTCTCATCAAATGTTAATTATATATAATCCTTTGGCGCCGGCGGCCATTTAAGTGATATTTTTAATATACCTATTATTCCGTCCACAAATAATTTTTACAAAAATCAAGTTAGCGAAATGAGTTTTGAACGTATTTCAAATATGAATCGGATAACGTTTTGGAATTTTTTAACCCCATGTGTGCGCTAAGTGCCTAAAAAGAGATCGGGAAAGTTTGAAAATTTTCAAATTGCGATAACTTTTGACAGAGTTATTAAATTTTTATGAAATTTTCAGGACGTATTGGTACTATTAAGTTGTTGTAGTTGTTGCTTTTGATGAGCGTGTTGGCAACACTATAGCTAGGGCAGGCGCTGAAAGTGAAAACCTTCAAATCATCGACTCTCCTGAAAAATTGTCGCTTTTGGGAAAAAAAGCAACTCATATATATATGTATATATTTGATGCTTTGAAATTTTGAAACATTTGAAATTTTACGGTGGGGACGCCTAATAACCGTTCCCCAATTTACCTATATTTTTAGCTTCAAAAACTTCTGTTCACGGGAACTCACGACCCACTAATCAGATACAGGTGAAAATTACAGAATGTATTGGTCTTAAGTAGGACCAGGTCTGATAGAAGCGATTTTAAAATTTGGGCAATTCTGTGCCAGTGGTGCCATCTTGAAAAATTACTAAGAAAAATTACTGCTTTTGGCCCTATAAATTCTGATTCAGTCATCAGATTTTGAAGAAATTCACACAGTATCTGAATCCTACTTTGAGCCAGATTTGATAAAAATTTGGTTGAAAAATTTTGTTTTAAATTTTGAAAATTAGCTCAGAAAAATAAATTTCTATGCCCTATAGCTTCAAGTGCAGACGTGAAATCATAACGAAATTCATATGGCAAATTGAACTTGTTGTGGACAATACTCAGCAGAAATTTAATTGGAAAAAAATGATAGGGTTGCCAGCTATGGTTGCTTTTGTATTTATTTGCATATCGTTAGTAAGCAATTTGATCATAAAATTTTCAAACCATAGTGATCTTGTAGTGAAAATAAACAACATATATTACGATCTAGTGATGGGCTCAAAAACGCCAAACAGTTTGAAAAAAACGTTTGGGTGCAAAAAACGAACAAACAGTTTTCCCCAAATAGCGACAAACCCTTTTTCTAAAACGAAATTTTTTTCTAAAACGAACAGCATTTTTAAAACGAAACATTTTTCTACAACGAATGGTATTTCTAAAACAAATTATTCCAACTATTCTACTGCGAATAGTTTTTCTAGAGCCAATCGTTTTTTTCAAACGAATCGGTTTTCTTTTTCTAAAACGAATCGTTTTTTTTAAACGATCTGTTTTTTTAAACGAATCGTTTTTCTCAAACGAAACGATTTTTTAAAGCATATCGTTTTTGGTTTTTTTTTAAACAAATCGTTTTTCGTTTATTTTAAACGAACCGTTTTTCGTTTGTTGAAACGAACTGTTTGGCAGTGGAAAACTGTTTAGCTGCGGAAAACAATATTTTCGTACTTGCGAGCATTTTCGTACTTGCAAGTATTTCATTCAAATATTCAAAAAGTTTTTAGGGCAAAAGGAGCTGAAATCGGACAAAATCGGCCAATTTTGGGTTAGAGTGGTTTGGGACATAACGGGCCAAGACCTCTTGCTGTGATACAAAAATTTCGGTTTTGTAGGGGAGTAAGGGGTTTTTTGGCCATAGTTTGGCAAAAACTAACTTTACGGCACTTTCGATGACTGAAGGTGGTCGGGGAGTACAATAGTCATAATTTAAGGACAAAAAAAATTTTTCTAGGGGAAATTAGCATGAATTCGGGGACCTTTCTAAGTTGTTTGTCTGTGAAAAAGCGGCCTAGTTTCGAAGATACGGCAAAATGAAATCCGGCGGAAAAACTAAAAGTAGCACTAAAAGTGCACTAAAGAGCACTAAAAGGTTGAGATCCTTTTTGGCTCACCAGTAGACGTCTTCTGCAGGTCGCCACGAGGGTGTCATCGAAATTTAATAGGCTTAGGGTTTATTATTACTTAGGGTGTCCTTAAGTAGCTAGTGGTAGAATACACACTCAAAATCTGCACAAATCCTCTACTGTTCTTCGAAAATTCCTCATTAAAAAAAAAGAAGAAGCCAAAATCAGAATCAGACGAGGAATATCTTTCCCATGCTTTCTGTATCAAATTTTTGAGTTGATTTTCAATTTCGATTTCCGTGGAAAATTTATCATTTGAGAAAAATACTGGTACACAGCGAGCAACGTATTCAACGCTTATAGATAAATGTACGCTTATTATCCGAAAAAAACAGGGCCAATCATGCGAATATCACGCTAAAAGCTAGCCAATACAGAAACAATGAAACTGTCAAAAACCAGTGCCATTTAAACAGTTTTTTTCGATCATGGATTTCCTTTGCCGGGCCAAAATAATGCCGAAGAATGTTATTTAACTGTTAAGAGTCGTCTGCGTAAAGCTATTAATAAAAATAGACCGAAAGTATGGGCCGAGAGGTAATCGTTTTTGCACTTATATTATCTCGCAACGAAGTTACTCAGTTGAAGTGATTTCTTGTGACTTTCGCCTATTTCCTCGGCACAAAACATCACTTCAAAGCTATCATTTTGAATCTATGAAAGAGATTCAGCGAGATTCGTTGCACCACTTGAAGACGATTCCGGAAACGAAATTTAATCTGGAACGTATTGGTATGTGTATCGTCTTTAAAAAAAAGTACTCTCAAGAAGTGATATAACTTTGGAAAAATGAAGAAATTATTTGTGTTATATTCGATCAAATCAAATTTTAAGAAGGCGGGGTGCATTGATTCGTGTAGGGTCACATTCTTTTTTCCTCATCTTTACAGATGTTGCGGCAAATTTTTGATTTCGTTACACGAATGAGGTATTCTGAACTTTCTTCTGCGATTATACTGGCGTCAAGGTATAATATTTCTATGCTTTAAGCCTGATTTTTTTTTTTTTAAATGACAAACTTTTTTATGGGGTAAGCATTGATCATGCCAGTGTTCAGTGCATTTCTATATTTGCAAATTTCTTAATTATTTACAAGTTAAAAGTATATCAATGTTTATCATATTATTTTACTCAATTTTTCAAAAGTTGAGCTCACACTAAGTTATTTGTCAACTCATTCACTACTATTAAACATCTTCTCACAATCATTCAATGCCCACCTACACATGCTTGTGCATACCTACATATTTGCAAACAAAGGAATAGTACACATGTCTTGTTTAGCTTTTCATTGAGTTCATAACGTGTTATGTTTTCATTTTACTGTGGAAACCTGTCTGCGATTCTCGGCTTCTTCTTGCACCATATGAATTGTCAAGCAATGCTGAAGAAGCAATTTTACGCTTTCGAAAAGAAATCAAAATCATATCATTGATTTCCTTTCTCACTTTACTTAAACAGTGACAACAATAATGATGGCATTAAAGTTTTCATAACAATCAATCACACATGAACATACATTATCTCTACGAAATATCAATCTTCAACCACTTTACACTAGAAATATGTAGGAGTATACATAAACGATCGACACTAAATAACCAGCGTTATGGATATCAGAGCAAACTTTCATTGTTATCCAGAGTCGTAGAGGAATTGGTTAACATACTCAGTAGTATTTTGGTCAGAATTTCCAACTTTTTGTTCCAGGTCCATCTCTCCTTACACCAACTCATTTGAAATTCCATTTTAATCATTGAAAACAAAAGCCGGTTCAACGAAACGGAACGGAAAATTGACACTATTGTTCGTACACACAACAGGTGGATAACATTTGACCATATATTAACCTGGGAAGAGACGGGGAAACCGAATTATTCAAACTTCGCACACCCATTTTGGATTCCCCAGCATCTCTATTGATGGATGGTCTTTCATCACCAAGCAAAGATGCAGCATCTAGCTACTAACGTGAGTATTTGTTTCAAAAGTGAATGCAGTGACAAAGCACAAAGTATCTCTAGCAAAACAGCGGGTCATTAGTGTCACCGGAATTGGCAAGCTTTGTGCCGCTCTGGCAGACATATGCAATATGTTTGCCAGAGTTTATGGCTAGACAGTTCCAAATTTGGCTGGAATTACAGTCTGGCCTAAATCATTATGGTAACTACTGCTCTTGCATTACTTTAGCGTGATGTCTGAAACTCATTTCGTGGTTAGTAACTGTTTAACTACAGCTTTAACTTCGATCTAAATAAAAGGTTTGTTCCGTATAGTAGATTTATGTATATGAATCTCTACCTTAATGAGCCAATTAGTTGTAACAAGCAGTATCCCTTCCATGCATGCGAGATGCGAAAGAAAAATCAACAGAACACAAAAATCACTTTGTCACTTCTTCACACACAAAATAAACAATTGATGCACTAGTTAAACAAATTCACTTGCAAGTTTACGCACTATTTTGCAACTGTGAAACATCCCGTCATGACAAAGGTGTCATAAAGCCATAACTTGTCTATTAAAACTGCAAAATAATAAACTTCGGGCTGATATTTATTAAAATCTTAATTCAATTACTATAATGACACTAAACTGATTCACTGTATTAATTCACAAGAGTAGTGTTATCTACAGATTCACGTCTGTGAAGTTGACAGACCTAAGTCTGATTGAAATGAAAATCACTTCATAATAAAATTTCGGTAATCTGATTGCTCTCAAACATAGCAAAACGTTGTTCTTATCAATAATTTAAACGAGTACGAAACATAATGGACCACTAAAAAATCGGAAGCTCACGATATCAAAGCAAAATTCTCCATTCGTCACCGCCGTTATTCGTCTTTTTTGTGTTAATTGCACTGAAACAAGTTCACGCCACTTGAAATTCCGAAAACATCAAAGTGTATTATTTAGTTATAGTTATGCCAAAATATGGCCAAAAAACCTCTTACTCCCCTACAAAATCGAAATGTTTGTATCACAGCAATAGGTCTTGGCCCGTTATGTCCGAAACCATTCTAACCAAAAATTGGCCGATTTCAACTACTGTTACCCTAAAAACTTTTTTGATGTTTGAATATTTAAAAACATACTACTACTTAGCATAAACCTTCTATCTGCAGCAGATTATTTTATCGCTATCATTTTATCGTTGTTACGACAAAACCCTTCTATCTGCTCAAAACCTATTTTCCACAAATATTTTCAACGTGAAAGCATTTTTTTCAGATGTACCGCAAATAAACGTATTTGTATCTGTGTTTAAACTTTCATCCCGTTTGAAGACGTTCGCAGCATTCAGAAAAACACAAATCATCGGTAGTGTACTCAAAATTAAAACTTTCACCCAGAAACTATACGAATAACAAATCTTATCTGCCTTTTTTCGTTCCCTAATTATCTCATTCATCAGCTAATGCATTCAATAGCTAATGCTTTCGAATCCGCAAAATGTGTACACATTCTACAATGCAAACAACGCCTTGTTACCGAAACACATCATATTAATGGGCAAAATCAACGCCACTCGTACAGTGAGCAAGCACATCAGTGAGGAGTGTGCCTGCCAGTACAAGTGTGCCGATAGTGTCAGTGTGTCGGCAGTGTCAGTGTGTCGGCACTGTGACAGTGTGTCGGCAGTGTCAGAGTGTCGGCACTGTGTCAGCGTTCGGCAGTGTCAGTGTGTCGGCACTGTGTCAGTGTGTCGGCACTGTGTCAGTGTGTCGGCATTGTGTCAGTGCTGGGAGAGTAGTGCTAGCATACTTAAGTGTGGTGTGCGAAGTGTGCTAGCACAGCAAAGTGTGCTAGCTTTGCCCATCACTATATGTATAGTATTCAATATTATTTTTTATTGGAAGTTACTTATTTAAATTTGAATGACGGTGAATCTTTTAAAATCTTTCAACAGAAAACGAAAAATACATAGATCTGTAAAACAGAAAATATCATTCTGAAAAAATAAGCACATTCTGACATGCAAACGAATAATAGGTAAATTGTGGTAAAGTATCTATGTAGTAAATAGAATTTAATGTCAACAATGTAAATAGTGAATTAAAGTTGTTGCGAAACCGCGCCGCCATCTACAAACATTCGATTTGAGTGTTTTACAATACGCTGAGAACGGTACCCTAAAAACTTGGAAAAAATTGTCTATTTACTAGTTTTCAGTCAAATGCTCCTTATAATATAAAAAGCTGAAAATTCAGAAAACATACAGCTTTTATTCGATGTTTTCAAAGTATGATAATAATTGTCAAAGCATGATAAAATCGTTTATTATTCTTCAAATTAAAAATGCGTGTTGTATCGAAGCGTTACAAAATGGAAGGATCAGCAATGCCAGTACTAAATGAGTCGGCTTTTGATATTTTCATTTTCTGCCAACATTTTTGATGTTAGAAGCATAAATCCTAAAAGCTCGTAATTTTGAAATTAATTATTTGGTGGAACGTTGTTTTATTTCATTCACGAATAACGGAGTCCACATCTTTGAGCAAACGCTGAAAATGTACAGCAATTTCCGATCTGTTAGGCTTCATGTAACCTCTGACTCTGAAACCGCTGAACAACAAACTTTAGAAGTTCCATACAAATTTTTTTTTTTTTTAAAATGGACAATTTCGTTCAACTTTGGAAAGTGAAATTGTCATTACTTGTTTATTGAAAACGCAACCCAAAGCTGATTAACACAGATTAACTTGAAAAATCGACTGTGCTCAAAAACTCCCAGATTAGGGTCAAAGTCCCCCAATATGACAAAACTGACTCGAAAACGCCGAGAAGATTGGTGATTCGTGTGGAAGAATTGAAGTGGAGTTGAATGGTCTTACGTTGGTATATAATATTTAAATCTTCGACATATTGCAAAGACCACACCGTAGTGATAGGGAATTTTCATGCGAGATTGCATTGAGAACGCAATTATACTTTTTTTTGCATGTCTGTCTTTTTTGTGTCTCTGCTTTTTGTAAATAATCTGTATGGGTCTTGTTTTCTCTAATACTCCTTATGTAGGAGCTGATTCGCGTAATCCTGCTTTAGAAAATATGATTCGGATTTCCCTCTTAAACTTTGCTTCTGCACCTCAAAGTCCTAAACATAACTTTTTTCGTTATGACTACGTCGGCTTGAACTGCTTGTAGAACTCATTCGATTGGGCCAATATCTTGCCACCGGCATCTTGTGATGTTTCTGTTGATTATTTTTATAGCATTTTCGAAGCTATTTTTTTACCTCCTCCCTTCCACTCCCTCCACCACTCAATCAAAATGCATGGTCCGTGTGCATCAAAACTTCTCAACATATGTTACTTTCGTTCTTCCTAGACAATTATATATTAGGGAAAGATTATAAGGGAAAGATCTACAGTATACACTACTAGGTTCAGATAATATTGCCTATTTCTTGTCGTCAAGACTTGTGTCCAGAGATTAGTTTAGAAAAACTCTGGTTGGCGTCTTCATTATCTTTTTGTGAGGAATGATCGTAGACTTTCCTTAAATTTAACCAAATTCGCAGATTTTCATATATCCTCAGGTAAGGTATTGTAATACGCCAAAGACTGTTAAATTGGATCCACTTTCAAGCGATCTGTCCTAGCTTCTTTAATTGCAAGGTTATTCGTCGATCTATTGGCTGTCTGAGTTATTTCTACAACATTTCTTATAATATATAGCCATTTGAGTTTTTTTTGTTAAGTATCTTAACTATTAATTTTCCTTGTTCAAGACACATTATTTGTTGTATGCTTAGTAGTCCTGTTTCACGATACACATATGAACTTGGAGTTGTTAATTATAGTCTTGATAGCTTTAGTGATAAGTCTTCCGGTCAGATCAGGGTTTTGTATCGATGTTTGCTTCTTTAAAACTGCTCCATAAGAGACCGTTGAGAGAATAAACGCATTGTAGATGTCAAGTTTGATGTTAAGAGATAAACAGTCATAATTTTTCAGGACTCCTATCATAGGCGCCACTTTATGTTTGATGCTATTGATATGTTGTAGCCCAATACATTTTCTCATCCAGAGTTCAACCTAAGTATCTAATTGATTTGACCTTTTCCAATTGTATTCCATTTATTTGTAAGGACGGATTAATTTGCTGCTTGTTTTTTTTTTTTGGAATAATAAATATTAAGTGTTTTAGATGTTTATAATCAATTCCCTTTGTTCGAGCCAATTCCAATCGTTTCCTAGGCCATCATTTATATTTGCTGGAGGTTTAATTCATCTTTATCGCAATACAGCAGTAGTGCCTCATCAGCAAATAAAACTATTTTTCCCAAAAGATAAATGCCCTGTACGCTGTTAATGTACAGTAAAAACAGCAATGATCCAAGAACTGATCCTTGAGGAATGCCGATGTTTATAGTGCATTCCTGACTTTTATTCATGTTGTTGGTTGTAATAATACGCCTGCTAAAGAGATAATTCTTTATTAACAGCTTGAAATTGTGGTGGTTTCCGTATATTTCGAGCCTCTGAAGCAAGATGTCATAGTTAATGATGTCAAAGGCTTTTGTCAGGTCCATGAAGATTGCCGCTACATAGTCGCCCTTATCCAATCCGTTGTTGATGAACTGTACTGCATCTAATGTTGCTGCTAGTATACTAATGTTTTCTTGAAATCCATATTGAACTGGCGTCAAAATCGAGTTAGTCTTAATAAATTGCAACAATTGTTTTTGAATGGCTCTTTCAAAAATTTTACTAAGGATTTTTGCCAGTTTAAGGCAATCAGGGAATGAGTCAGCTGCTTGGTATTTATTTATTAATGTAGTTAGAAGCTCTAAAATATGATTGTTTAGCAATTTAATATCCTCCGATATTATACTATCCAGACCAGGAGAGACCTTTGATTTAAGGTTGTCGATTATTTCAAATATTTCAACGAGCCCAGTGGGATGTAAGTGAATTGAAGTGAACATATTATGCTCAATATGAATACTCGAACGTGATGAACGTTGCAGTTGCTCTATGACTAGTGTTCCATGGTAGCGAAGAAATTGTTTAACTGCTGTGCTACTTCTTCGGGGTCTGTAATTGATGTTTCATTTATCAACAGTTCTTTTATGTACGTTGATGATTTGCTGTGATTAGACAAGAGCTCATTTACTAGTTGCCAATATCTGGAGGTATTCCTGGCTGAATCTTCAAACTTATTCCTGTTGAAATATTTTTTGGCCTCCATGATAGCTCGCTTCGATACCTTCTTCATAGATAAGCAGATCTGCTTCTTGGACGTGGAGTTTGGATCTGCTTTATGTTTTTGTGTGAACAATTCGTTTTCAATTTGATGCATCAGTTACACCCTTAGTGATCCAAGATTGTACTCGTACACGAACTTATTTCGTTCCTGTTACTTTTGACTTAGCTTCGGTTATCTTCACATTCAGAAATTAAGAAATATTTACTATTGGTTCTGCTCATTGATATGTTTTTAGGCCGCATTTTAGCTTTGACAAAATTTTCGATGGATAAGTTGATAGCTTTATGGTCTAAGCTTGGCCAGTCAGCATCAATATAAGCCGTACGTTCACCCATGTTTGGATGTTTTATGATCACATAATCGAGTAGTGTTTTGGATGTCATAGTGATACGTGTTGATTTTATCTTGTTAAACACAACTCCATTATTTGAGGCCATTATATTCATTTTTCTATTGTTTATTCCAAAATCATATCCTCAATGTAAAAAAAAACCATCTTGTCTCAATGAATCCATAAATTAGTAATAAGTACCGAAAAAATTTGAAATATACTGATTCACCTCTTATATATGAAATATACTGATTCACCTCTGATATATACTGATTCACCTCTTATATACTAATTCACCTCTCTCTGCTTACAAATATCACTTACCACAAATAGAGTTCTCTCTACAGAGACGTAACATTAAGCTATTTTAGACCTACTGTAAGCAACTAAGCACTCTTAACTTGTGTTTTCAAAGCATCAAACTAGGTGATCAAATCTTCACTGCTCCTCAAGCACGCTCTGGCCTTCTTTCTTTGTATTTTTCGCCCGTTTACACTTCGTTCACTGCTTATTTGACCCCAATTGCACTTCGTGGCAATCCATCACGTTCAATTGCTTTTCTGACTCTATCGGCTATTGAAAAATTTAAAAGAAAAATTAAAACGATCTTCTAATGCTGGCTTGGATGGTTTTCAAATAGTTTTCTTGAAAACGACCAAAATTTTTTTGAGTCTTCCACTATCTATTATCTTCAACAAAAGAATTTCTGAAAACATATTTCTTGCCTCCTGGAAAGCAGCTCTTATACACCCTATTCCTAAATCTGGAGATCTATCTAGTGCTGCTAGTCACCGTCCGATATCACTTCCAGCTTTTTCCAAAGTTCTGGAGCGCCATATTCACGATATTACCGTAGAATATTATCTTTTTCGCTGGATGGATTCTCAAACATCACTCTACATCCACGAACTCAGTATGTTTCACGTATTTCTTCTCTATACATTATATATACTACTGACTTTTCGAAGTCATTTAAGAATGTGGACCATAGCACCTCCTGTCCAAATTACAGCAAATTGAATTTACCTCGTCGATAATACTATGGCTTGAATCAAATCTTGATGCGCTCCTGCCGTGTTCGATGCAAGTTCTGCTTGTAAACGCCGTTTAAACCCAAAACTGATGTTTCTCAGGGATCTATACTGGGTCCTCTTCTGTTATTATTTTATGTAAACGACCTATCATTACTTATTTCATATGAGTGTCTTCTTTACGCTGATGACTTGAAAGATCATTCCAAGAATGCTGCTTCGTTCAATCGAAACTACTCCTATTAAAAAAAATGGTGTCAATGACTCGACCCTGTGTTGTAGCGGTGAATGCTCACAGCTGTTCCACAACAGATTAAAATAAGTTTTCCCCAAAGGCATATCTTACCCAGTCTCCACTGTTATTCGTTTTTAATCTAACTTTGGGGAGCGCCTTTTCTAAATCCGGAGGGCATTTTAAAAATCATAGCACAAATATCATTATAATTATTTCAATTTATTTCCATTATTCTTAATCTAGTATTTGTAAAAAAATTGTGTATACGCATTTACAGAATCCGATATTTATTTATTTATTTTCTTTCAATCGTGCCTAACATAAAAATTGAACTGAAAGTAAATAATTGTCAGCATATCAAAATATATATTTATTTTTTATTTTCTTAACTTTTAAATAAAAATTGTCTCGAATTAAACTTGTATCAATTGCTACTTTTCAATATCTTAAGCTGCTTCCAATATCATGTAGATCATTAGGTACATTCGATTCTTCTTACTTTTAAATCTAAGACCATAATAAGGCCGTTTCTTATCATAGGAATTGTTTATATAAACTAAAAGTAATACATATGTATATGCATAATGAAAGTAACTTTGTTTCAAACTTGTATTTGATATACTTAATATATTATAGCTTATTTAATCTTGACGAATAGTTCGATTTTATTCAATTGGATTATATGATACATTATACTATAAATCAGTCACTTTTATCATTTCAATTATTTACGTTAGTTTAGTTGTTTGAAACTACACACGAAACATGTTGTTGTTCATATTTATTTTACATTGAGTTTATTGTTGTTATGCAGGTCGGTTTGCTATTCAACATGTAATTTTTATGTGGATTTTTTCATAGTTGACCGATTTTTTTAAGTTCTTGTTTTTTTTTCTACTTTTGTTTGTTTCATATTGATAAGAAATAATATATTAGTTTCATTTCATTTAACTTTATCACATGACGAGATTTAATTGAATTTACTAGCTAGGATGTTGAGGACTACAGAGTTTCGTAACTGAGGTTCGATAAAAATTACTAAAACTAAAAAAAATCTGAATTATTCTACGTTTAGGCATGAAAGCGCGATCGCCTTGTTTTCGAGTTATAGAATCTTTGGTGGAGACTTTCAGTCTGTTTTGTGTGTGCTTTATTGAACGTTTTAGCACTTTTTCTGAACGTCTGTAGCGATAAGTGCGATTTGAATAATATAATTGCACTGAGATTATTTTGCACGAATGCATAATTTAAACACAAATAACTTATTTTTTTTCGAATTCTCGAGAAGTGATGTGAAATTTTATGTCAGTTTATAAGATTGTGTTCAATTTCGAGTCGTGTGGATTTAATGTGGAAGTTAAATTTTAGTTTGCACGATTACAGTGATGAAGTTTGTTATCAGGTTTGCCTCAGAACAAGCTCAACGAAAAGCTCATTTGCATTGACTTCATTTTAGTAATCAATTGCATCACTGTGGGGAGTTTCTATGAACCCATAATTTCATTGCTACTAGTGTAGTTCTATTTTTCTTTACCGAATCTCCGTACTAGGCTTTGAAATTAAAACTGAACACTCATGAGCATGGAGACAAATATGATCAGAAGTATTTTTTGTAAGCACATTTAGTGTCGCCCAAAAAGTTTGATAAATGGGAGCAACTCAAACTGCAGGCTTTGGGTCAACCCAATTATCTTATAAATTGAATAGTTTATTCAAAGATGTTGCCACTTATTTAATAGCCAAAAAATATTAATTAAATTTATTAAAACTTACGTGTAGGATTACGAAATGAGTTTTGAATTTCAAATACATTCAAAACTCATTTCGTAATCCTACACGTCACTCTGTTTCGCATTTGTGTTAATTATAAAAGCACCACTTACATGCCCATTATGTCCACTATTAGCAATTTTACCATTTTGCTGTCCATACTGATTACCGATACCATTTTCAATCGTCCCATTCAATTTGGATCTCTTGATGGTGCTTTTCGACATACGTTTTCTGGTCGGATGTGGCATGGCGTAGCGCAGTTTATCCCAAAACCATGGATCGCCCCATTTGAGGTATGTATTCGTTTTCAAATAGGCTTTTAGCACAGGGTCGAGATTCTCAACATTTCCAATCTCGCCGTAAATGACAACTATGAGACGAGCTCGACCTTCTTCTAGTGCGGCTTTGTGGGCAGCTTGAAACTCCATTTGTGCCCAAACCGATTCAAGGAAGTTCTGTGAAAGGATAATAATCGTTCGACGTGAGTCTTCGACAGACCGAATGATTTGTGTCTGAATGAATTCGCCAACGACAAAGTCACGTTCGTGCAGACAAAGTTTATATTGAGCTGAATTGTTTTCCAAGAACGGTTGCAGCTTGTCGGCTATGAGATCTTGGTCCTTGTGTGAGTAGGATATAAACGCATCGTACTTCTTATCTTTGTCCAGTTCTTCCTCACTAACAAACCAGAGGCACATATTGTGAGCGTACAGCCAGACTTTAATCTCCGTTTGATACCGATAGTACAAACTGACCAGGGCTCCAAAAAGCAACCCCAAAACTGCAACTACGCAAGCCGAGATCAAAAGAGTCTTATCATCTTCACAAAGAAGGTCAGCTTGAGAGAGAACTGAGAATGCTCTTCCAGTCGAGCATTTCAGTGACGGTAGATCTGTTATTCGTTCGAGATTGTTTTGAACGAACGCCAGCAAGTACACAGCGTTACAGTCACAATGCCAAGGATTGTTGCCCAAAGACACAGTTTTCAGTAGTTTTGGCTTGTTGATAGCTTCGAAAACAGCAGCATTAATCCATGTTAGAGAATTGTTTGACAAGTCCAATGTTGTCAAACTGACTGGAATATTGTTAACTGTGAACTGTGATATGTTATTGTTTCTTGCATACAATTCCCGGACATGCGAATAGCCGGGGAAGTTGCGGTCTGGTAATCTACTGATGCTATTGTTTTCGATGTGCAGCTCAGTGAAATTACATCCTAACTGGGCGATATTCGGAAGAAGAGGAACACTCGTCAGTCCCAAGTTGGAACAGTTAATGACAACCGCCAAATCAATGGATCGAACTTGACATGTACAGCCTTCCGGGCACCTCTTAATTTTGCTGTATGTGGAATCAAGTGGGCATACAAGCTCTCGATATTCAAGGCTAGTGATATGTCCTACAAGGTTTTCTTTCGTATAGCATTTCGTATTTTCAGTTTCAATTTCTAGATTCTGGCTTCGAAAACTTTGTTTGTCGCCCTTGATAAAAAGCGGAAACGAGAGCATAAAACAATTGCACAGAACTGGATTATTATCGATTTTGACTGACGGTTTCTTGTGTTGGAACTCGATCACTTCGATGGCGTTGTGAGATAGATCGACGAAGACGCTACGCGCTGAAAACTGTAGATAGAAAAGACTGTGTACGTCAACGTTGTTGTAACTGAGGTCTAGTCGCTCCAAATGCGAGAGTGTGAGCATCCAATCTCCGAATATACTGGTGATTGAGTTGTTTCGGAGATTCAGGAACTTCAGCTCGCGTAGGTTTTGGAGTGGTGATGATGGGTTGAAAGGATCCGTCTCGTCCCAGCCGATAGCTACATCATTAAATGAAATGTGATTGTTTTGAAGGTTGATCAGTTGTAAATGCTGTTGTCCTAGGAATGCGCGGGAGTGAATGTGGTAGATGTTGTTGTCTTGTAGATACAACTCTTCGAGTGCACGTAGATGATCGAAAATTGTGCTGGAATGACAAAGAAGGAAACAACCTTTTTTTTATCGTTGAAGAATTAATTTGATGAAAAATATTGGAAATTGTTGTTTTTAGTAAAGATAGAGAGGACGGATAGTAAAGAAGAGTTTCACACCTCGTTAATGAGAAAAAGTCGGAAAAAGTCTAGCGCATCAGAACCGCTAGATAACTAATTTTCGAAGAAATTATCTTTGAGGGATTTAAAAATGTGTGAAGATGTTATACCCTTCTTTGTATTATCATATGAACCATTTCTTACTCAAAGCAACAAATATCATTTTCTGACAGCATTTCCTATAACACAAATGATGAAAATGTTCAGTGCTGGCAACATTTGTCCAACACAGCAGCAATAAATCTACCATAACATGCTTGTGCTTAATCAACCTATCCTTTGAATTTCGTTTTCATCCAAGGATATCATCGAATGTTTCAGCGATTAAACTATGTCTGGGGTTGCCATCCGAAAAATTTCCAAAACTCGGAAAATTTAAAAATCGGTTGCTTATATTATTGTAAATGATTTGCTTATGAATACAAAATGGAAGCATCTGTTGGTGCAATATTTACGAAATTGCCTGGTGCTGGCAATCATGTGCTAGCACCATAGCTACTTCACGTTGTATTAAACCCACCCTATGAGTTTCGTTTCGATTGAATGGCTGCGCTGTAAGCTATAGGAGTGAATATAATTTTAGGGCTACCACCGATCAAACTTTTGAAATTTTCGAAACGTTAATATTTTTTGTTAATTGTCATTGCAGGATCATTCCCATTTGGAAATTTTATGACAACATCGCTCGATAAAGAAATGTAAATAAATTACGAAATTCATCATAGCTGGCAACTCTTTCACAATTTTTCAACGAAATTCCCACAGAATTAGATACGCAACATGATCCACTTATCACATGAATTTCGTTTTGATTTTTTACTGCATAGGAAGTTATGGGGGAAAAACCTTTATTTTCCTGAGCAAAGTTACAATATTTAGGAGACAAAAATTGCCATAGCTGGCGACTCTATACTAATTTTTCAACCAAACTTCTATGAAACCTATCTTAGAGCAAGGTTCATCTACTGCATGAATTTTGTGAAAATCTGGTGGCTAAATCGGAAGCTACGGGCCAAAAATCTGTTTTTTTTCTTAGTGATTTTTCCAAATAGCACCACTACCACAGTGTTGCCCGTATTTCAAAATCACTTCTATCAGACCTGGTCCTAATTAATACCAACATGTCCTGTAAATTTCATATTGATCGCATTATCCGATCGTCAGTTCTTGTGAACAGAAATTTTGAGTGCTGAAAATAGAGGTAATTTGATCACGGGTTGCCGTTCTTGTTTACCGCGGAATTTTCAAAAATTTTATTTGACTTGGTGGACAAAAGTCAAAATTTATTTATTATTTGAATTTATTTTCAAAAATCAAAAATTTTTCAGGAAGGTCGATGATTTGAAGGATTTTTTTTAAGGAGCCTGCTGTAGCTACAGAGTTGTCCACACAGCTTTAAAAGTCCATGTGTGTTAGATTCTAGTCTATATCAATACGCTCTGAAAATTTCACGATGATCTATTGTTTTTCTTAGAAGTTATGATTAATCGAAATTTGAAAAAAATCCTTGGCTACTTCTAGGCACTCAGCGCTTACACCAGGCTCAAAATTTCCAACACTGTCATATACAAACTAAAAACATAATAAATTTTCATTCTTTATATTTTTTTTAACAAAAATTTACACTGCTTGGAAATATAGGAGTAAATTCACTAGCAAATCATGGACCTACCTGTTATATACATCAATGTCCTCCGAAAATTTCAGCTCAATCGGATCGGCCACTCCAGAGATTATCTCCCTTAATCATTTTGATGATATATATATATATATATATATATATATATATATATATATATATATATATATACACCCTGTATATATATATACATATATATATATATATATATATATATATATATATATATATATATATATATGTATATATATATATATGTATATATATATATATATATATATATATATATATATATATATATATATATATATATTTATATATATATATATATATATATATATATATATATATATATATATATATATATATATATATATATATATATATATTTATATATATATATCTATATATGTATATATATATATATATATATATATATATATATATATATATATATATATATATATATATATATATATATATATGTATATATATGTATACATATATATATATATATATATATATATATATATATTTATATATGTATATATATATATATATATGTATATATATATATATATATACATATATATATATATATATATATATATATATATATATATATATATATATATATTAATATATGTATATATATATGTATATATATGTATATATATGTATATATATATATATATATATATATATATATATATATATATATATATATATATATATATATATATATATATATATATATATATATATAAATAAATGTGAATTTTCGGCGAAACGAGTTTAATACTAATTTTCTTCGAAAATTAGTAAAAACTAGAACTCGATGGAAGTACATTTATCAGCTATTAGAATGATGTGTTATTTAACACTGAAATACTTATGTATTTGCGCAATATTTATGCATGCACACTACTTAACACTCAATAAAAATACACTTACAATTATAATCAAATGCAATTTCATAGCAATTTCATTTTTTTCTTCTGCTTCGTACGTTCTACTGATTTTATTCGATCATAAATTACTAGTGATGGGCATTTCTGTTGTTTTCAGAAAACGGAAGCTATTTGGAAAAAAGCAGTTTGACAAAAACAGTTGGAAAAAAACAGTTTTTTTCAAACTGCTTTTTTTCAAATAGCTTCCGTTTTCTGAAAACAACAGAAATGCCAATCACTAATTGTAACACCCAGTATCAATCTGCTGCTGGTCGAGTGAAAAAAGTTTTCAAAAAGTTTTAAAAAACAGTTATTTTTGGAAAAAAACAATTCGTTTTCGTTTTCTGAAAACAACAGAAACGCCCATCACTATAAATTACACAGAAATTGAGCAAAGAGGCCAATGGCACTTGGAACGCGGAGCTGCATAAACTCATCTTCATCGTAGTTGGATGAAGAAAAAAGTAACTGGAACTGGACACCAACTAGATAGAATGTTATAAAATAACTAGATTTGATCATGGTTGAGTGCGTTTCCGACAAAGGACGTTTAAGCTGTTGGTAAAATTTTTCCACATGACAAGGTAGTATAAAATGAAATGGTGAAACGGTTGAACCAATGTTGTTTGGTGAAACTTATTCAATGCTTACGAAACATCTATACTATGAATCGAACTAAAATGGTAGATATAGCCAAGAAATTGTTCATACTTAAGCTGAATAGTCGAAATGTTCTCAAGAGTGGGACTCAAATTGATATACGGCTAGGACCTTGCATTACAATGAGCTATAACTGTCGTTATTAGAGACTCCTAACTTTTTTTAGAGAGCCTGGTTTTACTGAAGTTTCTCGAGAAAATTATAGCGGTATTTTCAACGCGTCAAAAGTGGAGATATGATCGTCTAAAAACAACTAATAGAAAATTACTGACCTGTACAATTGAATTAAGAAGGTTACTGGTAAATTTTGCAAACTTTTCTGTAGTTCCAAAGCATAAGATAAAATTATAGTCAAAGTCGATGCGAAAAAAATCTAGCCCATGAAAAAAGATTCTTTCAGGGAAATTCAGGGCTAATCAACGATGCAGACAAGTATACTTTTTAACAAGGAAACCAAATCATCTCATTGAGCTAAGAGTTGATTAAGCACAATAAATGATCAATTGAGTTAAATTAGAGTGTTTAATGACGTGAGATCGTAACGCAATGCACTTTCAATAGGGCATTAATCCCGACATTGAAATGGCGGTCCCGAAAATTCGAAATTAGAATTTTCGGAATCCCGAGATAGTCCCGAGATTTCGGGATTTTATAAAAGAACCATATTAAAGGAATTTAAATAGATATATTGGCTTAGTCGTACTCAATTAAAACTTTATTTCAAATGTATGTACATAAAGCCGGAAGTTTAGTTCATTATAGTGTTAAATTTCTGCAAATATGTACATGGGTGCTAGCAAGTAAAACGTTAATCTATAATTGCATATGATTTAATCTTATTATCTAATTTTTTCTTGTCCAATAATTTCTCCTTATTTGGTCATGATAGTTAATTATCAAATTAGTTAAAAGCGAATTGAAATTTAATCAGCATAACAGATGTCACAATAATATAATAAAAATACATTATTCTTTGTAGTCGTTTACATTTTAATTACAAAATAATATTGCTTTTCAATGAATTTTTTTTTTTGAATTTTGAAAAATATTTTATTTTAAATTAACGGTACATTCTTAGCCTAACTTAAAGTTTAATTAACAAGAAAACTTACAATCTAGCGGCTATACTATTTTAGCCTGCTGGCTCTGGTTGGTTTTTTTTTTAATTTTTTTTCGGCACAATTTTTATTTCCTTACACTCTAATGGTATTACCCAGCCTGTACAGCAGCTGGGATCGCCCTGACAATGCTTTTCTTAAAAACTACCTTACGCTAAAACTACGATCTAACTTATACCTACGGTCTAACTTATACCTAATTATAGCTAACTTAGCCTAATTAGACCTAAATCTTAACCTAGGTATTAAGTCTAACCCCTTCTGTCCGTCGGGTGGCCTGCATAAGTGAACAGCACATCCGTGAGCCACCGCTGCACTGCTATCTTCGCGGCGCGGATAAATGGCTCATTAGAACCACCTGTACGCCCTAGTGACCGAATCAGTCCGTTCTCATGTCCGTCTGTTTGTCTGTAGAATCGTGTCGTCAATTCCACAACACGGTCCCTAAGTGGCTTCAATCCTGACTCCTGATATAGGAGAAGGTTCTTCGGCTACTTTTTAATTACCGGGTTGTAGAACCTGCTAATGCAGAAGCGGAGGATTCTTCTTTCGAAGATCTCCGCTTCGGCCATGACAGTCTTTGAGCAGGTAATCCAGGATGGGGATGCATAAGTCAGGATGGGCCGGATGAGGGTTTGATAGCAAATGGATTTAGCTTTGGTGGTCATGCCCATCTTTTTGGCGAAAAGAGGTCGGATGCGTTGAAATGCGGATTTGGCAGCTTTGATTTTTCGCCGCACAAAAGGATTAAACTTTAAAAATTCCTGGAAATCGATTCCGAGGTACTTTAGAGATGAACTAGGAGTAATCTTAGATGTTCCGAACGAGACAGCGAGTTTTTTTGGCCTTGTTGCGGATAGTTTGAGATCCCCGATACTTGGAAGGATTGCGAAATACACATAGCTGAGTCTTTCTGCTGTTTGGTTTGATGCCCCATTCGTCCAAGTAAAGGCTTAGTTCTACCAAGTAGTACTACAGGCTCTTCGCTGCTTTGAGCGGGTCTTGGCTCGACGCGAATAAGAGCGTGTCATCGGCATATTGGAGGATTTGAACTTGGGGTTGGCCCACTGGAATAGGTAGATCAGCGGTGAATATGGTATAAAGAACTGGTCCAGTGACAGAACTTTGTGGCACTCCTGATGTCACAAGCTCTATGAGAGAATCTGCTCCATTAACACTGACATAGTATTGTCTGTTGGTAAGAAAGCTTGCGGCGAGTCTTATTACCTCTTTTGGGAATCCAAACTTGATCAACTTAAATAGAAGGCCTTCGTGCCAAACGGAATCGAAAGCCTTCTCGATATCTAAGGCACACACTACTGTCGGAATGTTTCGCTCATTCAAGTGAGACACAATTTGATCATGCAAGTACGAGATGGCGTGCTGAGTGCCGTGCCTGCGCCTAAAGCCAAACTGGTGGTTAGGTATTACCTGTGTGAGCTCACAGTGGTTTTTAATTATTTCCATCCACATTCTCTCAAAAAGCTTCCCCAAATTAGGAAGCAAGGAAATTGGACGGAAATTGTTGGCCACTTTAGTTTTGCCCTTCTTATGAATGGGAACAATCTTTGCTACTTTCCATGTGTTCGGAAAGTAGCCATTGTTCAGGGCGTTGTTGAAAATAATGGCAATAATTCTGAGCATAGAGATTGGTAGATGTTTAATAATGAAATTAGACATTCCATCATGCCCAGAAGACTTCTTGCTCTTTATACTGCGCAGCAGTTGCACCAAGTATTCACTTTTGGCAAAGTGAAACCGGTCATCTGCATTTTGCGGATCATCCGAAGGGTTTTCAGATGAAAATGTGGCCAAAGGCTAATTATGTGTATTGAGGAAGCGATTAACTTCCTCTTTTACTATTTGGCTGTTAAGAGCAGAACTGTCGGGCGGAACGGCATTCAGCTGCGATTGGAATGTCGATGCAAATAACTCTGCCTGACGGTCAGGGTTGCGTACAGCGACATTTTCAATCGTTACCACCATCTCCTGCCGTTTGAATTTGCCAGAAAGCAGGTTGATTTCTTTAAACATGTCGGGGCCTGGTTGGATGTCAGCCAGCCGCTGCACAAGGCACTCACTGCGAAATTTACCAACCATCTCAGCAATTATTTTGCTAAGACAGTTGATACTCGAAAGTAGTGACCTGTACGACGGGCGATCCCTCCGATGCCTATGGAAAATCTGCTTTAACTTGCAGCGCCAAATATGTCTCACTTTCATGTGCTTAACGATTTCCGGCGGTAGCGCGTGATCCTGATATTTGTTAAGTGTGATCAAGCGTGTATTGTGGACAACGGTTTCGTTTATGACGTCATTGACGGACTCTATTAGATTATCAATCTCACGGTTTGTTAAGTTTGCCGTCACAGAAACCTCAAGATTTCCTACCGCAACTTCTATGTCGCGCTGAAATTTGCCCCAATCGGTGTCTTTAAAAGATCTTATTGTCTTTGGGGTCTTTCCATGAAGCTGAAGAAGGAGCGGAACTGAAGTCGAAGCTTCACGGCAAAGTGATCAGACATACCAGCTTGCGTCCAGCAGTGTGGTAGATCAATACTGCTGCACAGGTCATCTGACAGGAGAAAGAAGTCTATGGTTGAGTTACTACTTGGTCTGGTTGGTGAGTTCGGAGCAACTACTTGCAAGGGAATGGGAAGATTGCTTAGTTGCAGCCATTCGAGCAACACTCTGCCGTTTCCATTTGTTACGGAATCTCCCCATTGTGGATGTCTCGAGTTCAAATCGCCACCGATAAGCGAGTATTTATATTGAGATATGATTGAGTTAATGACTCCGAAATCATGCAACAGACTTGACTTGGACGAACTACATCGAACGTACAGAGATGCTGCGAGGATTCGCCTATGGTCCGTTGTTTTGACTACAGCTGCAGCAAACGCACAGCACTTCAGATCGGGGACCGCGACAGGTTCCATGTCCAGAGTACTCCTAACCAGTAGTGCTGAACCTCCATTTTGGTGGTCGAAGACGGTGGTAAATCCTCTAAAGCTGACTCTGTGGAATTCTGAGAGTCTGGTTTCTGTTATAAACGCAATTTCTGATTTCAACGCATCAAGGAGGTGTTGAGCTGCTTTTCAATGAAAGATTCCGAAATCTCGGGATTGCATGCCCTAACTTTCAATTTAAGCAATTTCAATTTATTTTAAGCATAGCAATTTCAATTTATTTTAAGATTAGTAAAAGAGTTTAAAGTATGGTTTGGTATGAAGACGTTCTTAGAAGTGTGTAGCTCTTTCAAGTATCGCTCTGTCAATTTAAGCGACTTTCGCGTTAAGAGAATTTTTGTTTTTTTCAATTTACGGGACCTATGAAAATATATACAAGTAACTTGAAAAAACCCCATTAAAAATAATACATTGGTATACATGTGAAATAAGTCCAGGTCTCATCAAATGTTAGTTACCAGCAGATACTTTAGTGATATTTTAATTAACTTTATGAATCTATAAAAAAATAACATTCCAAAAAAAACCAATTACGCAAAATGAATTTTGAGCGTATTTCAAATCATGACACGACAAAATTTTGAAATTTTTAACCCTATGTGTTTGCTAGGTGCCTAAAAAAGATCACGAAAACTTTTAACATTTCAAATTGCAACAACTTCCGACAGAGTGTTCACGTCATTACGAAATTTATAGGATATATTGATGTCATTAAAGTGAAGACTTGAGTGGTTTTTTCATGAATGTTCTGGCAACTCTGTAGCAGAGGCGAGCACGGGAAGAGAAAACCTTCAAATCATCGAACCTTGCGAACTGTTTTTTTTTCGCTTTTTACAGAAAAATGCAATTGATGTATACATTTTATGCTTTGTCTATACATTTTATGCTTTGTCTATACAGTCAAACTGAAAAACAGGAACGGTAACCCTTCTCTAATTTAAGCACCTGAAGTTTTTGGTCACAGAATGTATTGGTTTAGAGCAGGTCCTGGCCTGATAGAAGTATGATTTGATTTGATTAATGCTTTACATCCTATAGCTTTTGACGAAAATTAACTTGGCGAAAAGCCAAATTTAATAGAATTTCAGTTGAAAAATTAGTTTAGGGAGCTATCCATGTCCATTTTTGTCGTTTTTTCAAATTGATACCATCTAAATTGTCAAGCGATATTGAAAGTAAACAACGATTATGTAAAAATTGAAACTTATGCATTTCCCGCGGGTGGCAACTTTCAAAATCTTTCCACCTCAATGACTTCCAACGCAGGCATCGGATCAAAACGGAATTAGTATTAGCGTCAGTCATGCAGACTTGGTAGACTTTTGGCTGTGATACTTAGCAACCATTTTTTATTTTCGTCGTTTTCACACCATCTAATTTTCAGTTGATAAACATCTCCAATAAAATTAAGTAATCGATGTTTAAATTTCCTCAGTTTTGCAAATTTCGCGGATGCCAAATCCCAACATTTTTTTATTCCTATAACTTTCGATAAAGTCATCGGATTGAAAAGAAACTCACGAGGTAGGTTGATTTATGGTTAATCTTCAAGTATTTATTGAGAAATTTGGGCTAAAGTTTCTCAAAATTATAGCAAAAATTAATGCTCGACAGGCTCAAAGCGATAGAGTTCTTCAGTAAAGAAAATATTCAACGCAATATGAAGACTTATGTGTTGCCTGTTTCATAAGAGGGTGTAAGACTTTTACTGGATATGAATATTATTTTATGTATTATTTGTGTGAATATAACTGTTTCGATCCGTTTACAACCGTTTTGTTGAAAGCTTTCGCGCAATTGTTTCTTTTATTTTTCAATGCATTCGGTGCTATTTGTATTTATTTCGAAACCACAGCACCCGCCACACTGCAGAGTTTATGAGCCATCGTAAGGTTCTGCTTTTCAGTCCTTCATTCTGTGATCTGAATCCATACAACTGCAAATTCAGTAAAAATTGTACTATGAATGATGAGGATCAAGCAATTAAGGCATTGCGTCATTATTATTAGTTGACCATTTTTAACGAAAGACTATTTTTAACGAAACAAAAATAGTTTTGATTTTCTTTACAGCTTTTTCACGCGGTGGTAGATTCGCCAAGTGAGATGATTGACAACAGTGGCCTCACCATACACATGTTTTTGAAGAAATCCGCATGGAAGTCTTTATGACAGTCTTCGACATTTCTTTTGTCGGAGACACTTACTCCACACTTTTCACATGGACTCAGATTCTTCGCTTTAAATTTGAGACGTTGATACACTTAATGGGGCCCAACTGCTCGATTTAATATTTTTACTAATGCTCGAAGAACATTAATATTAAAAACACTTTGGCCAAAAATTAATATTTCCATACACAAGGTGGTTCAGATCAATGTACCTTGGGGCCACGTGATTCCTTGAGGTGAGCTGATAAAAAAAATGTTCTACTAAATGTGGCTTGATTGGTAAATAGCACTTTTGCTCTTATTTCCGGCCTCCGCTGACGCATCCAGCGGCAAAATTCAAGTCGCCGTGCAGTATATCCAACTTGTAATGCTTGTACAAGTGTTTAATGTAAAAATACAGCTGACTATCATGAAGAGTACGCCAAACTCTTGTAGCGATTTAATGAATATTAGGGTTGCCTGGAGGAACCTCAACTGAACCGAAGTCCAGAAGAGGGCCTGCCAGGCAGGTAAAAGCTGATGGTCGAACCATCAAAAGGGACAAATAAAAAAAAAAGAAGTGCCCCGGGAGCAGGGTACCCTAGAAATGGCCGTGAAGGCCTCTCGTCCGCATAAGCGGAGCACCCTTCAGTCCACCTCATTTTCAATGACCCACCCCAGCCGCGTAGAGCTAGCAAAGTGGCAAACCAGCATCCGTCGGGGTCGGACTAATGGGTGCTCCGCTTATGCGGACGAGAGGCCTCCACGGCCATTTCTAGGGTACCCTGCTCCCGGGGCACTTCTTTTTTGTTGACTTGCCCCTGTTTGACGGTCCGCCATCACACCGCCTAAAAAATTTGAAAAATTTAGAATTAATCTTAAATCCTTATGAAACTTACAACACATTAATGCTACCAAGTTCGAGACTTATATATGTAGTTTTAATGAAGGTATTGTGAACACTGTATCTACGGAAGACACTGAAAGTGAAAACCATCAAATCATCAAATTTCCTGAAAAATTTTCGCTTTTTAGGAAAAAAGCAACTTTTATGTAAATCCTATGCTTTTTCTACACAGCCAAAGTAAGACTTTCGGAATTCCGTATCCGACGAGATAGGTAACCCTTCCCCAATTTATCTATAGTTTTAGCATCAGAAACTTCTGTGCGCGAGAGCTCACGATTCGATAATCAAATACAACTGAAATTCACAGAATGTATTGGTGTTGAGTAGGACCAGGTCTGATAAAAGCAATTTTAAAATCAGGGCAACTCTGAGCCAGTGGTGCCACGATGAAAAATCACTTAGCAAATAAATTGCTTTTTGCCTTCAAATTCTGTTTCATGCATCAAATTTTGACGGAATTCACACAGTAGCTGAACTTTACTCTAAGACAAATTTGGTAAAAATTCGGTTGAAAAATTAGTTTGGAGCTGTCAGCTACGGTAATTTTGGTGTCTAGAATTTTTGAAAAATTGCCCAGCAAAATAAAACTTTTTGCCCTATAGCTTCCACTGCAGTCATTAAATCAAAACAAAATTATGGTAAATGGACCTTATTGTAGGTAATAGGCGTATTTTTTGCTCCTCTATCCAGCAGAGAGTAGAGCATATACATTGAAAACAACAATACTCCTGCACCAGTGAATTCACTAGTACAGATATTCTATTCCTCATTTGTAGTGCACGTGTTGAAGTGTAGAATGTGCTGATAGAAAAAAAGAAAAGCTTATGAGAAGTTGTCTTTTTTGCTGTGAGCTGGCTTTGGGTTTTTCATGGTTATGTTGAATGTTTTGGTAGTTACGAAATTAGAAAAAGCTCTCATAATGTGTAGAAAGTAAGAAGTAATTTTCTGTTAGTTCTTTTTCTATTTTCTATCGATTGTGATAGTGTATATTCGTTATTGTCTCCCTTTATTTTCAGCTGTTGCGTGCTACCACAGCAAATACAGCAACCTATGTCAGTCTTAGCGAATGCACTGTTGTTTTATACTGGATTGTTGTTTTTGCGGCATAGTTGTACTCTGCTCTGCATCGGAGCAAAAAAACACGCCTAATATTCAATAGGATTCTGTTTGAAAAATCATGATAGGCCGGCCAGTTATGATTCATTTTGCATTTTTTTGCCATATCTGTAGAAAGCGATTTTATCAGAAAATTTTCAAATGGTAATGATCTTGTAGTGACAGTAAACGACAAATATTAAAATTTCGAAAATTTCAAAACTTTTAGGAGTGATAACCTTGAATTTCTTTGAGTCCCTATAATGTCAAGCGCAGTCATCCGGTCGAAACGAAATTCGCAGGGTAGGTTGACATCAACGTGAAGCAGATTTGAGATATGTTTGGCTTTGGTACCAGCAAAGGGTTACCAGCACGTGGCGTTTTTATCATTTCTGTATCAATAAATGCTAGTAACCAGTGTTTTGATTCTCCAAGTTCTGGAAATTTTTCATATCTTTCTTTCGATGAAGTCACCGATGAAAACGAGATTCATAGGGTAGGCTGGTTTTGATGCGAAGCAGTTGTGGTAGACTTTTAGTTGCAGTGCTGACAAAGCGTAGCAAGCACTGAGCGTTTTCTTCATTTATGTTACAGGAAATGCTGTTTTCAAAATTTTGTAACATAAGCAACCCGTATTGAATATAAATAGCAATGTTTGACTTTCGTCAATTGTGAAATTCATGCGAGTGGTAACCCTGAAAACCTTTCCACCCTATAAGTTTCAATGCATTCTTGTGATCAAAGCAGCACATAGCCATCGAAACAGACTGGCTATAATAAGGCTGATACAATATACACTCAAAATCTGTACGATTCCGCTACTGCTCATCGAACATCAGCTAGCGGTTCTGATGCCCTAGAATTTCAACTGTTTTTTTTACTTCCATTAGCTTTTACGTTTTTCTTCGATGATATATAGGTTAGGAAATTCTATATTTATCGAACACTATTCCTCAGCAGCTCACAAATTCGTCTTATTGCAGCTCCCGTCAGCGATTGGAATGGTGATGTGCCAATGCATCTCTGATACAACCCTTTATCATGTATTGAACCGTCAATGGACAACTTTGCGATGATGAAAGCTATGGTTAATTTGTTTGTCTTGACTTATCCAATTCGCCTAGGCTTGGTTAATGTATTAATGATATTCTTAATATTCTATTAAATCTTTGGAGGTTAGACTGCTTTTTCTTTTTCTTGGTTTCTGGTTTGCAGTTAGGTAGCGTACAATTTTTTAACATCGTTTTTCAGATCTCCAGAAAAGATTTATTCTAAGATTTTTTGTTTCACTTTATCTCTAGTCAATTTTGCATTGATCGTGGAACTGGGGTAGTTTTTCCTTAAATTTAAATGAAATTCCGTACCACAATGAAAAATCCTTATGTGAACTGACATTTGGTAAACGGTTTATAGTATCTAGGCTCTCGCCTTCATGATCATTCTTGATTTTCAGAGTAATAGTATCCGTAAATTCGAAAAATTCAATGCGTCACCATGTTTCAGTTTGGCACCAGATTGATATTCAATTCCGCATCCACCTGCAATTTTTATCAAGTATCTACATATTCCGCAATTTTTAGAGATAGAATTTTGTTGCATATTGTATTCTGAAAGGCATGATCTGTTAAAGTCTCTTATCATTTCTTGATAATAACTTACTTTGTAGTTATATTCAATTTAACCCTTAATTGAGGAGGATGTATGTTTACGAATATAACTACATTTATAACATCAAAAGCTTCCAAGCGATCTTGTTCTTTCAATTTCGACCACTGGTTTCGAGTTTTTGAATTGACTAACTTATTTGTTAAGCTATGTTATTGATCATTGAACTCAGTGAAATTGTATACGTTAGTTTTCATTTTAACATTAATGTTTTTTCTGGAGAGGACCACACGTACAACCACTTCATAACTAAAAATGATGGGGTGGAATACATGAGTGTACAAACAGATTAAGCATCTGATGGAACGCTGATAAGCATAACCATAGCAATTTTTAGTAGAAAAATAAAAAAAATATAAAAGTTATTTCATAAGATAGTTCTGAACAAATCAACAAAACTCAACAAATAACAAATAAGTACTTTGAAGTGTAAGCAAAATAAAACAAAAACTTAAACACTTACCTAGTTATGTTCCCCAGTCGATTGCGAGCCAAATTCAATACAACCAGCGACACAGTATTCGCAAAAATGCTCAAAGGAAGAGACGTCAAATTGTTTCTACTTAAATCCAAGTTCAGTAATTTTCTTTGACTAGAAAATAGATTTTCTGGCAATTCTATCAGTTCGTTCTTTGCTAGTGACATATTCCTAATATTTCCTGATCCTGCGAATAAATCCCCTGCCACGCGAACCAATCTCGCTTTTAAACGAACGTCTTCCAGATCCGCGAGATCTGCCAGGAATCGCGACGGGAGGGTCTCGATTTGAGCACGATTTTCCAATAATCGCATTAACGTTAGATTCTTGTTATTGGCAAATAGTCCTTCCGGCAAACTGGTGAAATTATTATCGCTGAGATTGATATTTTTTAAATTAGTCAGAAGTTGAAATACGTTTGGATCTAAAGACACTAGTTCGTTAGTACTCAGATCTAAATCCATTATCGATGTGACGCCTTCGAATGAGTCCTGGGTAAGATTTTGTAAATGATTTCCCCGCAAAGTAAGATGCTTTAAACGCTTCTGGTTGCGGAAGACGCCAGGCTCTAGAGTTTGCAGTTTATTGTAGCCCAGCTCAAGAAAATCAAGCTTCTCCAGGTTCGCGAAAATATCTAGCGGCAGATGAACTTGATTATATCTTAAATCCAACCACGTAAGATTCTTCAGATCGGCAAATAAGTCCGACGGCAAATCGGATAAACCATTACCGCTCAGTACTAAGCGGTTCAGGTCACTAAAGCCTCGCAAAAGCTCTCGTACCAGCGGACGACCCAGCGGGCTACTTCGGAAGAACAAAGTGGACACATTGCGAGCTCCGATGCGTTTCAGAATCTTTTCCAGCGTCTGATCCCACAGCCCAGGACATCTACGAATCCGTGCCATGCCTATGCCCATTGCAGCCAGCACTGCATCATCCTTTTCGCTAGCCTGGCCACATTCAATATCAACGTACTTGGGTTGTACTTTCAGAATAATATTCGGCTCAGAATCTGGACATCGGAGTTTTAGGTCGCCAGCTACATGCGAGTATGGGCAATTTCTAAAATGGAATGACCGATCGATAAGCGACTCGAATGTACTTGTCGACCTAGCTGTTATTATTTGGATAACTATTAGCAGGAATATTGTCAGAAACGGCAGGGCGGCTCGGCCCGCGGGGATTAATTTCATTCCAGCGAATTTCATGATGTCATACGATTTTCGACGATGAAAGATCTTCGTTTGATGGCGACAGGATTACTATGGGGATAGGTGATGGTCGTGGTGATGATGATGTTGATGATGTGATTTCTAAAACAGACGGTGTTTTCGGTGGTTTTGAATGTCCTTTTGTTGGCATCTATTCCAATCTGCAGTTGGCGGTACACTAGATGTGAGCTGCGGCTTATTGCAGGTTCATTGAGTGGCGGCGAATGAATGCATCTGGAAAAAGAGAGAAAGTTGATCAAGAAGAGTTCACAAGAGATTTAATTGGAAATTTTGATTAAAGCAGAATAATTGGATCTTTCAGCATCTAGCATCTAAATCGAATATTTGCAATTTCTCAGAGAGTCTGAAAAAACATCCACATCAGTTTTTAATGGAATGTAGTATGTTCTCAGTGGGCTATGGTTGTGTTTTTTCTTCAAATAATTGTTTTCGTGGCACGGACCAATTCCCAAAATAATTCAAGTGAAGTACTCTAGACAAAAGTGTAATTCCAATTAAATTAACAAAACATTTCAAGCATAAGGCTCCTTTCACATTATACGGTTCCGACCGTACGGCAAAAAACCGTACGGTGAAAATTCGGATGAGCAACATGTTCACACTAAACGGTTTATGCGCGGTGTTTTTTCGTCAGAAGCTCAGTTTGTGATTAAATGTTGTGCTGTTTAATGGTCAAATAGTGTGCTGTTTAATTAAATAGTGTAAAATGAACCGCAAAAAGACGATTGCATTGTGCTTATGGCTATGTAATCGTCACCAGAAAATACGACAACGCAAACGCCGTGTTTGGGTGCATTGTATCAACAAAAAACAGAGAAGAAGTGGGATTATTTCGTACCTTACATGAGGATCTACGGAAAAATGAAAATAAATTCTTCAATTACTCTCGAATGTCTACTGCTTCGTTTGATGAATTGCATGGAAAACTCAAGGATGCACTTCAGCGCCAAAACACACAATTTAGGAATTGTATACAGCCAATTGAGATGCTGGCCATTACATTAAGGTAAATATAAATATATGCTGTATTCATGTAAACATTAGTTTATACGTTTTTGTACTGTAGCCTTCAACTATATTAAGATGTTGCAAACGGAAAAAATACAAATTAAATCCATATGCTTTTATTGAATAATGTAACATTGTGATGTGACTAATGTAACAGTTTCTCGTGAATCAAAGATTTTGTTTAAAAACGTTAACTGATCAAAATAAACATATTTTTTGAATTTTATAGCTTTTGATCCACTTGTTTTGCTGGCTTTGATCTTTTTTTGACTTCGAAAAAGAATCTCGAAGATTAGTCCATCTCCTTATTACTTCTTTATCTGAAACAAAAGTGGTTTTCATAATAAATGCTAGTGGAAATTCAAAGCTTTTTACATCATTTTTTTTCTAGGTATCTTGCATGCGGTTGTACTTTTACTGATTTGCATTACAATTATCGAATCGGAGTTTCAACGGCAAGTAAAATAGTACATGATGTATGTAAAACAACTTGGTTTGTATTGAGAGAAGATTGCATTCCATCACCAACGCCTGAGATGTGGAATTCCATAGCTTCTGGATTTGAAGCAAAAGCTAATTTTCCACATTGCATCGGGGCAGTGGACGGGAAACATATCCGTCTTACCTGCCCGTTTAACGCAGGGTCTATGTATTTTAACTTCAAAGAATTTAATTCTTTGGTTTTGATGGCAGTAGCGGATTCCAAATATAGATTTATATATGTTCATGTAGGAAGCTATGGTAAGGACTGCGACTCATCAGTATTTAAGAGGTCCAGTTTGTGGGTTACATAAACACATGCTGAGGCCTTTTGGAGGAACACATTTGACATTGAATAAAAGGATATTTAACTATCGGCTGTGCAGAGCAAGAAGATATGTCGAGTGTGCGTTTGGCATTCTTACTAATAAGTGGCGCATATTTCATCGGCCCATTAATGTGCAACCAGACTATGCTGTCATTATTGTAAATGCTTGTATTGTATTACATAATTATGTGCTTCAAAGAGACGGATATAGCGATGTAGATACAATGTCGATCACAGGTTTGGAAGAGTTACCACAAGACGCAACCATAAGAGGAGGACTGACTGCAAACAATATTAGAAATGTACTTTGTAATTATTTCGTTTCTAATGCCGGAAGTGTGCCATGGCAAATGGCAAAAATACAAACTGTACAAAATAAACTGTAAACAAAACATGTAAAAGGGTATTTCTACATTAATTCTATCTTTCAAGGAAATAAGTGCAAACCTATGTAAGAAAAGAAGGTAAAATTTAATTTACTTACCAAACGCATTTTTATCTATGGCACTAAGAGCACCAAAATCTGGGTGCATTTCTATGCAGACTTTTGGTTGCATTTCTGTCTTTGTAGGTGTCCAGAAATTTATCCCACAGCTCAGGTCTGGCCTCCACAAGTGTAATCAAAACTGCTGCATCTATATCTGTCATTATTCTTTTGTCATTTTACATTTTACACTTTTAAACTCAGTTGCTTCTAATCGCTCTGGATATTACAGGTCTATTAATGTCTTGTGTATACTATTTTTCATATAATAGGTCTATTAATGCCTTCTGTATACTATTTTTTAAAATGGAAAACCGTTTGAGCATTGTCAAGAGACTTTTTTATCTTGTTTTGCAATCCAGTAAAAGAGACAGTTAAATGCCTTGCTCGGATTTGACATAGTTTTGAAGAGCGTTATTATTTTTCGTTGGAGATTTTTTTAACTATAAAACTACCTTACGAACTCTCTTTATGCATGCGCTGATGTCATAATCCTTTGTCAGATCTAGCGTGGCTTGCAGGCGACCGGGTTCAACGTAGAAAGCTGATTCAGAACCGTCCAGATCTTCGCGGTCGTCGTCCAGACTATCAGCTGTTTCATCAACTCTGTAATCTGGAATGAACATCGCAAAATGCCAAGTGGATGCTATGCGCCAATCAAATATGCTGCTCTGTATCAACTAGTCTGCCTACTTTTCGCATTTCGTTTGACCCATCAGTTACGATGGTAAAAATGTCTTTTCCTAGAGAAACATCAAAGTCAGCAAGACGCTCCTTTAATATATCTAGGCAGTTTAGATATATCCTTACTCGCACCAAGCTCCACTAAGAATTTACTAAGTAGACGTTAATACTTCTAAAGCGGCTATTTGCAGTCGAGGTCCACTCATCAAACGTCAAACTGAACCGTTCACCTGAGATTCTAGCCTGTCTTATCTCATTTTTTTCATTTTCTTTATCCTGCTTGCATAGCCTACAACCTTATTTTTGATTGTTGTTGAGGATTTTGGTAAATCTGTGTATGCATTCGCTAGTATTAATTTCCTCAAATCATTCGAAGTATCGAATACACTAAATGCGAAACAGTCCATACTTATTTATTTACAAACCCCTTAGTATTCTCTTGTTAACTGTTGCATCGGTTTGTTTTGCTCTATTCTTAACGCATTTTGGTGTGAGTCGATTATGCTTGACTCCCGACCCCGGAATCCCGGCCAATTTCTGAACCCGAAAATCCCGGGGTTAGAAACCATCATTCCTGGGATGTTCGGGACCAGAAAGTGGCCGGGATCCCGGGATTGGATTCCCTAGTCACAGTTCACCGTTCTGCCTTTGCTGCATATGCATACTGAGGCAAAATCGTGTTTGCATTCTGCTTCCGAAATCTTGTACCACGGCAACATTGAACTACTAGCAAGTGCAGACATTGCCTCTTTGCCGCTAATAAAGTCAAGATATACGGAGCATCGTTCTATTCCTTTTTCGAAAAGAATGTAAATAACAGTTTAACCAGAATACCATCAGAACTTTGTTTAGATAGCTGCCATCCAACTATCATCCTCGTATCTGGACACGCGAACATAAAACAAGATTCATTGACTTCTGCCATTTAGGCAGTGTTTCAATGTTATTTGTACGTTGTCAGTAGGCAGTTTGTTAGTTTGCGAACATAAACAGATCGGAATAAACAAGGTGGTAGTGCAGTTTGAAAAGGAGACAAAAAACTCTGCGTGATTCGAGGCAAGGAATCTGCAATATCGACGGTCCATGATTATAATCGCAATAAGGGATGTTGAATTTGTAAAACAGAGAGCGGGTAAATCTACGTTGGACGGACTGTAAGGAATGGGGACACCACACTTGACAACAGTATTCCAGAATACTACGGATAATAGACAGGAAAAGATTCAAACATGTGGAGAGATTAACAAAGGTGTTGGAAGATTCATGGATAACGCCAGGCAATTTAGTATCCCTGGCAGTGTGTACATTGTACATACTTATGTTGATCGAATTTGAATTTCGAATCAAATAACACACCATAGTCTTTGAAACTGTTTTTGTGGGATGATTAAAAATGAAAATTTTTAACAAAGTGGTTTCGAAAGTATGCACTGAATCTCGTCAGACATCAGCTCACAGCGCATACCTGACTGGTGTGCCACTTGCAGTGGTTACATCACTTAGTTGTAAAAAAATTTGAATTTTAATCATCCCACAAAAAACAGTTCCATGTGAATTTCAAAGTTAAAAAAAGTAGTGTTTGTGATTTCAATTACGATGAGAAAGGCTAAGAGTCGCACCCCTTTAGTTAGACAAAAGGTTTTCGACTTGAGAGAGCTAGGGCTTGTCACATCGACTAATTGCCAGTCGCCTAGAGTGTGCCATAACAATGGTCTACGGAATATTGAAACAAGTGGAAACCCACAGAGCTGTTCGGGATATTCCTCGGGTTAAAAGAGCCCGCAAGACAGCTCGACAGCTGTCGAAGGTCATCACCGAGTTTTCGGAGAAAAAAGCATTTTGCGAGAACAGTCAGAAAACGTATTTGTATGGACTATGAAGATCAGGAGGGAAGAAGAAGACCAGGGGGAAGAAGGACCACAAAGAAGAAAGAACAGGAAGAAGAACGACTAGGAAGAATTCCTTGTTAACGGCAGTTAATAAGAAGAAAAGAATGGAGTTCGCACGGGAACATATTTTTTTGACAAAACTCTCTGAAATTTGAAAAATTGGATTCAATTGTTGAGGAAGGAACTGAGCAGTGACGGCTCGTGACATAAATATTTGGGTCGGCCGAAAAGAAAGTTATAATTTGTCAACTTAATTTTTTGGTGCTTGGTGCTAAGAAATTTCTGAACGAACAATAAATATCTTATCTTAAAAAAAAATTAAATCGTCCAGCAAGAACCACGAGGAGGTCTACAGCACTCTCGCTAGGAAAGGAAATGAATGTACAAGTGGTTATTGGTATGATTGGTAAAAATGAAAACAATAAAGAGCAGTAGAAAAACCATGCCAAGTACGAACTATGATCAAAGGGATGGTTGAAGAGATAGAAGGAATTGTACAAAATAGGGCATTGTTACTCATAACTATTACTTAAGTATATCGATTAGAAATTTACCTTTTAGAAAAAAATTAAAATAAATAATACGTGCACAAATCATTAATCTTGAATCACTTAATTCATCTTGAGTGCATAACAATGTATAAACAATTCTTGATGAGCAATTGATTTAATTTTGGATTGCGATTTGCTTATTTCTTCAGCCATAATCAGGGCTCCGTCTAAAGTCTGACCAATCAATTTTTTTCTTCAATATTGAATTGCCCCAATTGTTCAATCCAAATATTAAAAATGTATTTTTGCACGGCGACCATTACTGATATTCAAGAAAAGGAATAGCCGTTCGGTTTTGCACACTTCTCAATTCTAAATATATTCAAAGTTATTTTAATTCAAATTTTTATCTAGCAATTCAAACCCACTATTTACCTAAAAACAACTACGAAAATTACACTCTTTTAAACAAAATACAGAATCAATTAAATCACTAATATAACACATAAGACCACCACCGTTCTACTATTAAAAGAAATGCTTTCTACTATGAGTAAAAACGTACTTGACTTTCATCTCAGTACGATCCGATTTTAAAAAAATGTATTCCCTTTGCCATTTTTCTTGCATTTTGCTTATTTCTTTTTATTTTCCACCTGAATGCGGCTGGCCGCCGAGTCTCTTGCATTGTCTCATCCATGTGCGGGGTGTAAAATTCTATACGAAACACCCAAATAAATAGTTGGTATGGAAACGAAGTCTCGAATGGAGGCTATCTGAAAAGTTTTGAGTACCCTAGACTGTGCTTGGATACCGCCAATTTTCTTCGGCCGCGATTTCAGCCGTCAATTCGCTCGGTTCTCGCTTGCACTTGCTAGACATGTTCGCTGGGTACGATGCGGCCGCCGTTTCGCTGGGTGGATGATGCATTGTACTCGTATGTACATATGCTTGAATGCAATGATTTAGATTAGGACTGTTGACCGGCCGTCGTATGAACGAAATTTTTTATTGATGATTTGCTCTCCATAGCCGCGTATATTAACTAGGATTTAAATGTGATTGAGATCAAAACAGTCCAACGCAAACGGGGTTTTTATCCGTTTACATACTACCGCTTCGATCTTATTTCTGTTGTAGTCCAGTACTGTATACGTGGCTTATGGCAAACTAAAGATTGAATGAGGTAAATATAGTTAAGAGGAAGCTATATGTAGTAGCTAAGGGCTTAATTAAAATCAATTATTCATCCTATTGATATTTTTCATAATAATTTCCTACTTATGATAATTTTCTTGGTACGGCCGGGCCGACCTTGCCGCCCCTGACGAGCCGTCACTGGAACTGAGCCAGCTAAGATCTGGCAATTTCAAAATTTCGCAGCTTTAGGATCAATATAGAACTCTCAACTCCGTTAAAAGCTTTGCTTAAGTCTGTGTAGGCCGTGTAAATTTGGTAACCTTCCTCCATTTTACATAGAGCACGCGAAAATAGAATTTTCAAATTTTTAGTGATTGAGCAACATGAATCAAAGACTACTAAGATTACGCTGATCGCTGTACAAAAATGAGTTGATGTGCGCACCTACGTCACACGTGACATGGATGGCTACTAGTCGTTCGAACATACGTCGATAATTAACGAGTATGTTACACGTTTTAAATATACGCAAAAGATAATTGCGGCAGAGAACTAAATACAATCTTAGTGATTATGTCCAAATGTATGAGGACAATTATAGGCATATATATCACGAAGAAAAAGAAATTGACTCGAAAGCAAATCAGTGCTCTTAATGTGACCCTGGTATCATTCTCTAGCACATACGAGCGTTTGATTTTGCGTAATTTCGCAAGAATTTCGAGATAAGCGCCAACCACATTAAATGTAGGGTTATATTCAATTTAACGCAAACTTGAAACTGGAATTTCCAATTGTTTTGCTGGCAATTTATTTATTTTGATCATTTTCAACATACATATGTACGCTTAACAGACGTGCATGCCAAAACGTATGCAGAGCAATTATCGATGATTATTTTTTTACGACAATTTATCAAGTACATATTTCTGCGGAGGCGATTTAAAGAGTCATAGGCCTTGTTTATGCCGTAGCTAAAATAGCGTTGCCAAACTGGCGCTGCTATAGTAGTAGCGTTTACACCGTACAGCTTATTAACCAAAGGAAAAATGGCGTAATATCTGAAAGGAGCTCAATACTAAGAACAAAAACACCCTTGCACCAAGGCTTCCAGATTGCGAATGTCACTCGAGACTAGAAATCCTATTTATGACTGCTATAGTGTTTATACTACTGCTACCGTCACACTTATAACCGCG
Organism: Nemotelus pantherinus; assembly: GCA_963978885.1. Lineage (NCBI taxonomy): Eukaryota > Metazoa > Arthropoda > Insecta > Diptera > Stratiomyidae > Nemotelus > Nemotelus pantherinus. The sequence goes on along the minus strand of OZ022265.1, from coordinate 118,744,078 downwards.
CTAAATTTTAGCAGCGCTAAAGTAGCGGAGCCAAAACAGCAGGCTCGGCTAATTTAAAAGTGGTTTATACCTAAAGTGACCATACGTCCCGTTTTGAACGGGACTGTCCCTTTTTCGGTCACCTGTCCCGTTGTCCCCAGACAAAGCTCCGGGATGCAAAATAGTCCCGTTTTCCGAAACCGCGCGAAAATTTCAAATTATGACACTATACAAGAAAACCACAGTTTTCGCTCCAAAGGTTGCGGGTCGATATTTATCCAAACATGTTTCGATCCGAAATTCACATGCACGCGTTCGAAAACAGAAGCTATTGTAGTAAATGTTTTAGCACGTACAGCGATCGACAAATTAAAAATAAATCCAATTCTCAATAAATCCAATTGTATTACAATTTTAAACAACGCTTCAAACCACGGTAACAAGAAAATATCTCCTCTTGTAGTGCGCTTTTTTCAATCTTACGAAGGTGTGCAAAAAAATGTTAGACCTCCAAGACCAACCAGGTGCAACTTCTGATATCATTGTTGATTATTGACACCAAGTGTTATACAGATAATAATTTGACAAAAAATGTGTGGCATTTTGTGGCGACAATGCCAATGTTAATTTTGAGGGTATAGATAGGCGAGGAATTAATAATGTGCTCGCAAAATTACAATCATCTCTGAAAAAATCGTTGATAGGTATTGGATGTGGAGCCCATATAATTCACAAAGTAATAACAAGTGCTGCAGATGGTCTACCTTCAGATTACGAAAGCGTTATTGTAAAAATATATTAATTTTTTTATATTTCTACCGTTCGAGTTGAAGCTCTAAAGGAGTTTGGCGCTGAACCTGAAATAAAACATCACCAAATACTCGGCTATAATAAAACCACATGGCTTGTACTTATGCCTGCCTTGGAGAAAGTTTTAAAAATATACCAGCTGTTGAAAGATTATGTTTTGAGCATTGCAAAATGTCCCAAATTATTTTTAAAAAAAATTTTTTTAAGATCCTACAATATGGCTTCAATTTTTCCACGCTCAGTCAGCAAGTTTTCACCAAGCTGTATTGCAGGTTGAAGATCAGACTTTGTCGGCAATAGAAGCTGCAAAAAAAAAACTGATCATCTCAAAGACAATTTGGCTCAAAAACAGATGAATTAGTTTCTTCCATTTACTGTTCGTAGTTTAATTGTGAAACTAAAAGATAATGACACTAATATTGATGAAGAGTTTGTGAAAAGTATGGATACATAATTTTATAAAGCAAGCCGTGAATATCCGGAAGAGTGGACTCGCTTTCTTACTAAAGAAATTGAGATATTTGATTGTACCTGCATGGGAAGACATTCAAAAAGCACTAGATGTATTGATTGAAAAGGTATATATTGACTGTAATAAAGATACAGAAGTATTTGACGAATTTACATTAATTTTAAGCTACGTCACTTCTCAAAAAAATAACCGAATGCGATAATTTTAAAGTTTCCACAGAAACTGGTTGGGTCGAAGTATTCAAACACTTTCGCACCAATAACCTTCAACATTAAAATTTTTGTGTTCTAATGGAATATATTTTATGTCTACCTGGTACAAATGCTCCAGTAGAAAGAGTTTTTTCTCTAATGAATAAATTAAAATCTTATTTAAAATCATCTCCAACTTTATCAAAACAAATTTGTTCCCCTGAGAAATATAAATATAATTTTAAAAAATATATTGCATATAATTTAATAATTACTGTCAAAAGAACTTTGCTTTATGATTTTTACTAAGTTGGTGAGTCAGTGATTGATTTAATTATTCACAATTTGTTATAAAAAAATAATTCTAATGAATTTAAATATAATTATAGTGAACATTAATTGTATTAAGTTACACTTGTTTTAAATAAAGAACATTAAAAAGTGGTGTTTATTTTCAATGTTACCCTGCTAACTGACGTATATAAACCCATGTCCCGTTTTGAGTTTTAAAAAAAATGGTCAGTTTATTTATACCGCTGCTAAATAAGCAGGGCTCACTAATTTGGCTACGGCATAAACGCACTCATAGAGAATAAAATTGTTTTTCTATGAAAGTAATTTTAATCAAGAATATTCAGTTAATCAGAACACAGCTCAGCAGAAAGCAGTTAAAATTAATTTTTTATGATAAATAAACTTATTATTTGGATGCATTTTCGGATTAACAGCCCTTGTGACGTTAGAGATGGGAATGACCAGTCCCTGAAAGAACAACCTGCCAATGTTTCAATTTGTAGATGTAAGATGGTACAGGTTATATAGGATTCAGTTTGATTTAGGACGATTGTTCGTTATAAATGATTTTAAGTCAAGTGTGGGAAAATCCTACTGTGTTTTAACTTTAAAATGAAATAAAATACAGATAAATTGTTTTGATTGCCATGAAATTGGTTTTATTGAAAAGATAATTCTTCGCCGTTTTTACTTAAATATGATTTCGGGCACTGGCGCGGAGGAAGTCCAAACGAAAGCTCCAATTTTTGACTACTCTAACCAGTAATTGGGGCCGTATCCCGCCAATAACGCGGCGAATGTTGTCTTCCAAATGGTCAAGCGTCTTGGGCTTGTTGGCGTAGACGAGTGATTCGACGTTTCCCCACAAGAAATAGTCCAGCGGTGTTAAATCACAAGATTTTGCAGGCCAGCTCACAGGCCCAAAACGACAAATTATGCGCTCATCAAATGCTTCTTTCAATAAGTCGATGGCTGTACGAGCTGTATGGTATGGCGCGCCATCTTGTTGAAACCAAAAGTCCCCTGCATTACGTCGAGTCAATTCCGGAACGAGAAAGTCATTGATCATGGCTCGATAGCGGTCACCATTGACTGTAATGTTATTCTCAGCAGCATATTTGAAGATATATGGACCAATTATTCCACTAGCCCATAAAGCAAACCAAACAATGAATTTTTCCGCAGGTAATGGTGTTTGAACAACAACCTGTGGTTGCTCAGCACTCCAAATGCGGCAGTTTTGTTTATTGACGTAGTCATTCAACCAGAAATGAGCCTCATCGCTAAACAAATTTTTTTTTATGAAATTCGGGATCTGCAGCAATTTGTTCTTTGGCCCATACACCGAATCTACGCCGTGCCCGGTGGTCGTTCGGCTTCAATTCCTGCACGAGTTGAATTTCGTATGTTCGCAAACCAAAATCCTTCCGGAAAATCTTCCATAATGTGGATGGGCACAGGTTTAATTGTTGAGCACGGTGTCGAAAGGACTCACTTGGGTCTTCATCGATACTACGGTTTACAGCTGCTATGATTTCTTCATTACGCACTGCACGACGTCTGGATGGGTGCGTATTATCAATGAGAGTAAACGTGGTGCAGAAACGATCCATGGTAAATCGAATTAATTGTTCTGATGGCCGATTATGTCGGCCATAAAATTAAGGGAGTGCGCAATGAGTTTCTCGAACAAAAACGTGTTTTTTCGAAATAAATCTGCACAATTTGCAGACGTTGCTCAGGTCAACCTATTCATGATATAATGGCAAACCAAACCAACCATAGAACGCATGACAGCTGTTACACCATACGTAGCATTAAAAAATGTGGCCAACCTAAAAATCTATACCTCTAAAAAAACACCCTGTATTAGGATGTATCCAGCGTTTTTCTAAAACGAAACGTTTTTTTAAAACAAATCGTTTTTCGTTTGTTAAAACGAACTGTTTGGCAGTGGAAAACTGTTAAGCTTCGGAAAACAATATTTTCGTACTTGCGAGCATTTTCGTACTTGCAAGTATTTTAATCAAATATTCAGAAAGTTTTTAGGGCAAAAAGAGCTGAAATCGGACAAAATCAGCCAATTTTGGGTTAGAGTGGTTTCGGAAATAACGGGCCAAGACCTATTGCTGTGATACAAACATTTCGGTTTTGTATGCGAGTAAGGGGTTTTTTGGCCATAGTTTGGCAAAAACTAACTTTACGACACTTTCGATGACTGAAAGTGGTCGGGGAGTACAATAGTCATATTTTAAGGGCGAAAAAAAATTTTATAAGGGCAATTAGCATGAATTCGAGGACCTTTCTGAGTTGTTTTGGGTGAAATTTCCATACAAGTCTGGGAAAAAGCGGCCTAGTTTCGAAGATACGGCAAAATGAAATCCGGCCGAAAAACTAAAAGTAGCACTAAAAGTGCCAAGGAGGAAAAGGTTGAGATCCTTTTTGGCCCAGGAAAAGTTTGGTATCAGAGATCGCTCGATGAAAAGTCATATAGATGGCAACAGGATTAGTTGGTCCTATCTTAGTAAATTTTTCGACATTGGTAATTTGAAGGAATAGAGGAGGTGTTTTGTGCATATAATAAAAAAAACTCTAGCGCACCTGAACCGCTAGAAAACTAATTTTCGAAGAAATTGTCTTTGAGTGACAAAAAAGTGTGGAAACACGTAATACACTGTTTTGTAGAATCATATCAACCATTCCTTATCCAAAGCAGCAAAACTCAACTATAACACAAATGATGAAAATGTTCAGTGCTGGCAACATTTTCCCAACGAAGCAGCAATAAGTTCACCTTAACAAACTCATACTTAAATCAATTTATCCTTTGAATTTCGTTCTCATCGGAGGATTTCATCGAAAGTTTTAGCGTTTAAACGTTGTTTGAGGCTGCCATCCGAAAAATGCTCAAAACTGGGAAAATTTAAAAATTGGTTTTTTTTTTATCGCGAATGCTTTGCATATGAGAACGTAATTTGAAGCATCTGTTGGTGCAATATTTACGAAAATGGCTAATGCTGGCTACCCTGTGTCAGCAGCAAAACAAAAATATACCAAATCTGCTTCACGTTAAGTTAAACCCAACCAGTAAATTTCGTTTCGATTGAATCACTGTGCTGGAAGGTATACGGGTGAAAAGAATTTTAGGGTTACCACCCTCAAAACTTTTCAAATTTTTAAAACGTTAATATTTGTTGTTTATTTTCATTGAAGGATCATTCTCAATTGCAAATCGAATGACTTAATCGCTCTGTAAATACATTTCACAAAATTACTAAAATGGTAATAGCTGGCAGCACTTTCATGACTTTTGTACGAAATTCCTACGACATTTACTTCACATTAAGGTCCATTTACTGCATGAACTTCGTTTTGATTTCTACACTGGACTGGAAGTTATAGGGAAAAAAGCTTTATTTTGCTGAGCAAATTTGCAAGATTCATGAGACAAAAATCACCACAGCTGCCAGCCCTATACTAATTTTTCAACCAAATTATCACCAAATGTTACATAAAGTAACATCCAAGTACTGTGTGAATTTCGTTAAAATCTGATGGCTGAATCGGAAGTTATAGGCCAAAAACCGGTTTTTTTCTCAGTGATTTTTCAAGATGGTACCACTGCCACAGGATTGCCCGCGTTTCAAAATCACTTCTATCAGACCTGGTCCTATCTAATCCCAACATGTCCTGTAAATTTCATTATGATCGGATAATTCGGTCGTCAGTTCTCGTGAACAGAACTTTCGAGTGCTGAAAATAGAGGTAATTTGGTGATGGGTTGCCGTTCTTGTGCAAATCGGAATTTTGAAAATTTTATCTTGACATGAAGGACAAAGCATAAAATTTATCAAAAATTTGAAATTTTTGTCAAAAATCAAAAATTTTTCAGGAAGGTCAATGATTTGAAGGATTTTTTTTCAGCAGCCTGCCACAGCTACAGGGTTACCCGCTTTATGTTGAAAATCTATATGTGCTAAATTTTCAACATCAATACGCTCTGTAAGTTTCACGATGATCCATTGTTTTTCTTACAAGTAATGACAAATCAAAATTTGAAAAAAAAATCCTTGCCTAGTTTTAGGCACCCTGCACCCACACACGGCTCAAAATTTCCAATTTTTTATCATTGACAAGCTTAAAACATAATTAATTCTCATTCCCAATACTTTTCTTTAACAAAAATTTACACTGCTTGGAAATATAGGAGTACCTCAAAATTCACTAAAACGCTCGCCGCCGCAAAAAGGTTTAGGATACCTGAATTTGAGAAAGTTATGGACCTACCTACTATATTCATCTACGTTCTCCGAAAATTTTAGCTCAATCGGATAGGCCACTCCAGAGATTATCTCCCTTAATCATTTTGCTGATATATATATATATATATATATATATATATATATATATATATATATATATATATATATATATATATATATATATATATATATATATATATATATATATATATATATAAAGAAATATGAATTTTCGGCGAAACGAGTTTAATACTATTGTTCTTCGAACATTAGTAAAAATGAATGTTGATGTTGAGCTCTTACATTCAGTTATTTGTCAACGCATTCACTACTATTAAATATCCTCTTCTCACAATCATTCAACGCCCACCTAGTCATATCGATGTACACATGCTTGTGCATACCTACATATTTGCAAACAAAGGAATAGTACACATTTATTGTTGAGCTTTTCTTTGAGTTCCTAACGTGTTATGTTTTCATTTTACTGTGAAAACATGTCTGCGATTCTCGGCTTCTTCTTGCATCATATGAATTATCAAGCAATGCCGAAGAACCAATTTTAGGCTTTGAATAAGAAATCAAAATCATATCATTGATTTCCTTTCTGACTTTACTTAAACAGTGACAACAATACTGATGATTGCATTAAAGTTTTCATAACAATCAATCACGCATGAACATACATTATCTCTACGAAATATCACTCTTCAACAACTTTACACCGGAAATGCCTGTGTACATAAACGATCGACAGTAAATAACCAGCGTTATCGATATCAGCGCAAACTTTCATTGTTATCCAGAGTCGTAGAGGAATTGCTTAACATACTCAGTAGTATTTTGTTCAGGATTTTTAACTGTTTGTTCCAGGTCCATCTCTCCTTACGCCAACCAATTTGAAATTCCATTTTAATCATTGAAAACAAAAGCCAGTTCAACGAAACGGAACGGCCCACCAAAAGGAGTGTGCTTTCACTTAGCAGCCTGTCAGTGAGCAGCTGATTGACCCTATTAGGTCTGTTCCCGTACTTGAATCTATTATAATATATTAAAATAGATTCGCAGCAAGTCGTTTTCGTACTTTTGCTGCAAGCCAAATGCAAGCCAAATGCAAGCCAAATTTTGCAGCAAAAAGAAGCCAGCTGCCAAATTCTGTTACTGCTGCAGTTAGCTGAAGTACGGGAACATACCTATTGTTCGTACACACACCAGGTGGATAACATTTGACCATAATTAACCTGGGAAGAGACGGGGAAACAGAATTATTCAAACTTCGCACACCTATTTTGGATTCCCCAACATCTCTATTGATGGATGGTGTTTCATCATCAAGCAAAGAGGCAGCATCTAGCTACTAACGTGAATATTTGTTTCAAAAGTGAATGCAGTGACAAAGCACAAAGTATTTCTAGCAAAACAGCGGGTCATTAGTGTCACCGGAATTGGCAAGCTTTGTGCCGCTCTGGCAGACATATGCAATATGTTTGGCAGAGATTATGGCTAGACAGTTCGAAATTTGGCTGGAATTACAGTCTGGCCTAAATCATGATGGTAACTACTACTCTCGCATTACTTTAGCGTGATGTCTAAAACTCATTTCGTGGTTAGTAACTGTTTAACTACAGTTTTAACTTCGATCTAAAGTTTCAACCGTGTAGTAGATATATGTATATGAATCTCTACCTTAATGAGCCAATTAGTTGTAGCTAGCAGTATCCCTTCCAAGCATGCGAGATACAAAAGAATAATCAACAGAACACAAAAATCACTTTGTCACTTCTTCTTCACACACAAAATAAACAATTGATGCACTAGTGAAACAAATTTACTTGCAAGTCTACGCGCCATTTTGCAACTGTGAAACATCCCGTTATGACAAAGGTGTTATAAAGCCATAACTTGTCTATTAAAATTGCAAAATAATAAACTTCGGGCTGATATTTATTAAAATCTTAATTCAATTACTATAGTGACACTAAACTGATTCACTGTATTAATTCACAAGATTAGTGTTATCTACAGATTCACGTCTGTGAAGTTGACAGACCTAAGTCTGAATGAAATGAAAATCACTTCATAATAAAATTTCGGTATTCTGATTGCTCTCAAACATAGCAAAACGTTGTTCTTATCAATAATTTAAATGAGCACGAAACATAATGGACCACTAAAAAATCGGAAGCTCACGTTATCAAAGCAAAATTCTCCATTCGTCACCGCCGTTATTCGTCTTTTTTGTGTTAATTGCACCGAAACAAGTTCACGCCACTTGAAATTCCGAAAATTGCCGCCACGAAAACACAAACGCTCAGTCGAATCGAAACCTTTAAAGAGCCGTTTACTTTCAATTGTTGCAATCTCAATTCCTAAATCAGTCCGCGCAATATGTACGTAGCTTATGAAAGAAGGCAATTTCGAACATGTATTTTTTGGAACAGCCAGTACCTAGTACGAAATTCAAAAATACTAGGTACGAGTGTTTTTGTGAACTATACATGTAATCAAGAATTTACCCAATAAATTTCGTCCATTTGATTCATTTCAATCCAACAGTGACGTAATAGTATCCTAATATTAATATGCACTCGTATTTCCTACTTGCAAGTGCTTCCATATTCACGAGTATCTCGTACTTTCAGTTTTTCCGGCGGATTTCGTTTTGCCGTATCTTAAAAACTAGGCCGCGTCTCCCAGATTTGTATGGAAATTTCGCCCGAAAAAACTCAGAAAGGTCCGCGAATTCATGGTAGACCTAAACAATTTTTTGACCTAAACAATTTTTTGGGAAACTTGGACGTTTTTGCCCAATGTTCCGTATCATAAATTATTTCGCCCTCAAAATATCACTATTGCACTCCACGAACACTTTCAATCATCGAAAGCGCCGCAAAGGCAGTTTTTGCCAAACTATGGCCAAAAAACCCCTTACTCCCCCACAAAACCGAAATGTTTGTATCACAGCAATAGGTCTTGGCCCGTTATGTCCGAAACCATTCTAACCAAAAATTGGCCGATTTCAGCTACTTCTGCCCTAAAAACTTTTTTGATATTTGAATATTTAAAAACATACTACTACTTAGCATAAACCTTCTATCTGCCGCAGATCATTTTATCGCTATCATTTTATCGTTGCATGTTACGACAAAACCCTTGTATCTGCTCCATACCAATTTTCCACAAATATTTTCAACGTGAAAGCATTTCTTTCAGATGTACCGCAAATAAATGTATGTGTTTAACGTATGTGTTTAAACTTTCATCCCGTTTGAAGACGTCCGCAGCATTTAGAAAAACACAAATTATCGGTAGTGTACTCAAAATTAAAACTTTCACCCAGAAAATACATATACGAATAACAAATCTTATCTGTTTTTTTTCGTTCCCTAATTATCTCATTCATCAGCTAATGCATTCAATAGTTAATACTTTCGAAACAGCAAAATGTGCACACATTCTGCAATGCAAACAACGCCTTGTTACCGAAACATATCATATTAATGGGCAAAATCAACGCCACTGGTACATAATTCGTTCCCAAGGACATCAGTGTGGAGTGTGCCTGCCAGTACAAGTGTGCCGGCAGTGTCAGTGTGTGGGCAGTGTGTCGGCAGTGTCAGTGTGTCGGCACTGTGTCAGTGTGTCGGCACTGTGTCAGTGTGTCGGCACTGTGTCCGTGTGTCGGCAGTGTTAGTGTGTCGGCAGTGTCAGTGTGTCGGCAATGAGTCAGTGTTCGGCAGTGTCAGTGTGTCGGCACTGTGTCAGTGCTGGGAGCACAGTGGTAGCACACTTAAGTGTGGTGTGCGAAGTGTGCTAGCACAGCAAAGTGTGCTGGCTTTGCCCATCACTATATGTATAGTATTCAATATTATTTTTTATTGGAAGTTACTTATTTAAATTTATTCGGACAGCGTAATACTGTTTGATAGGCGGTTAGACGGTGAATCTTTTAAAATCTTTCAACAGAAAACAAAAAATACATAGATCTGTAAAACAGAAAATATCATTCTCAAAAAATAAGCACATTCTGACATGCAAACGAATAATTGGTAAATTGTGATAAAGTATCTATGTAGCAAATAGAATTTAATGTCAACAATGTAAATAGTGAATTAAAGTTGTTGCGAAACCGCGCCGCCGTCTTCAAACATTCGATTTGAGTGTTTTCAAATACGCTGAGAACGATACCCTAAAAACTTGGAAAAAAATTGTCTATTTACTATTAATTTTCAGTCAAAACCTTTTCAAAGTGATAATAATTGTCAAAGCATGATAAAATCGTTTATTATTCTTCAAATTAAAAATGCTTGTTTTATCGAAGCGTTACAAAATGGAAGGATCAGCAATGCCAGTACTAAATGAGTCGGCTTTTGATATTTTCATTTTCTGCCAACATTTTTGATGTTAGAAGCATAAATCCTAAAAGCTCGTACTTTTGAAATTAATTATTTGATGGAACGTTGTTTTATTTCAGTCACGAATAAAATGGAGTCCACATCTTCGACCAAACGCTGAAAATTTACAGCCATTTCCGATATGTTAGGCTTAATGTAACTTCTGACTCTGAAACCGCTGAACAACAAACTTAAGAAGTTCCATACAAATTTTTATTTTTTTGAAAAATGGACAATTTCGTTCAACCTTGGAAAGTGAAATTGTCGTTACATGTTTATTGAAAACGCAACCCAAAGCTGATTAACACAGATTAACTTGAAAAATCGACTGTGCTTAAAAACTCCCAGATTAAGGTCAAAATCCCCCAATATGACAAAACTGACTCGAAAACGCCGAGAAGATTGGTGATTCGTGTGGAAGAAATGAAGTGGAGTTGAATGGTCTTACGTTGGTACATAATATTTAAATCTTCGACATATTGCAAAGACCACACCGTAGTGATGGCGAGTTTTCATGCGAGATTGCATTGAGAACGCAATTCTACTTTTTTTGCATGTCTGTCTTTTTTGTGTATCTGCTTTTTGTAAATAATCTGTATGGGTCTTGTTTTCTCTAATACTCCTTATGTAGGAGCTGATTCGCATAATCCTGCTTTAGAAAATATGATTCGGATTTCCCTCTTAAACTTTGCTTCTGCACCTCAAAGTCCTAAGCATAACTTTTTTCGTTATGACTACGTCAGCTTGAACTGCTTGTAGAACTCGTTCGATTGGGCCAATATCTTGTCACCGTCATCTTGTGATGTTTCTGTTGGTTATTTTTATAGCATTTTCGAAGCTACTTTTTTTACCTCCTCCCTTCTACTCCCTCCGCCACTCAATCAAAATGCATGGTCCGTGTGCATCAAAACTACTCAACATATGTTACTTTCGTTCTTCCTAGACAATTATATATTAAGGAAAGATTATAAGGGAAAGATCTTCAGCATACACTATTGTGTTCAGATAATATTGCCTATTTCTTGTCGTCAAGACTTGTGTCGAGAGAAAAGTTTAGAAAAACTCTGGCTAGCGTCTTCATTATCTTTTTGTAAGGAATGATCGTAGACTTTCCTCAAATTTTAACCAAATTCGCAGATTTTCATATATCCTCAGGTAAGGTATTGTAATACGCCAAAGACTGTTAAATAGGATCCACTTTCAAGCGATCTGTCCTAGCTTCTTTAATTGCAAGGTTATTCGTCGATCTATTGGCTGCCTGAGTTATTTCTACAACATTTCTTATAATATATAGCCATTTGAGTTTTTTTTGTTAAATATCTTAACTATTAGTTTTCCTTGTTCAAGACACATTATTTGTTGTATGCTTAATAGTCCTGTTTCACGATACACATATGAACTTGGAGTTGTTGATTATAGTCGAGATAGCTTTAATGATAAGTCTTCCGGTCAGATCAGGGTTTTGTTTCGATGTTTGCTTCTATAAAACTGCTCCATAAGAGACGGTTGAGAGAATAAACGCATTGTAGATGTCAAGTTTGATGTTAAGAGATTAAAAATCATATTTTTCCAGGACTCCTACTATAATAGGCGCCACTTTATGTTTGATGCTATTGATATGTTGTAGCCCAATACATTTTCTCATCCAGAGTTCAACCTAAGTATCTAATTGATTTGACCTTTTCCAATTGTATTCCATTTATTTGTATGGATGGATTAATTTGCTGCTTGTTTTTTTTTTGGAATAATAAATATTAAGTCTTTTGGATGTTTATAATCAATTCGCTTTGTTCGAGCCAATTCCAATCGTTTCCAGGCCATCATTTAAATTTGCCGGAGATTTAATTCATCTTTATCGGAATACAGCAGTAGTGCGTCATCAGCAAATAAAACTATTTTTCCCAAAAGATAATTGCCCTGTACGCTGTTAATGTACAGTAAAAACAGTAATGGTCCAAGAACTGATCCTTGAGGAATGCCGATGTTTATAGTGCATTCCTGACTTTTATTCATGTTGTTCGTTGTAATAATACGCCTACTCAAGAGATAATTCTTTATTAACAGCTTGAAATTGTGGTGGTTTCCGTATATTTCGAGCCTCTGAAGCAAGATGTCATAGTAAATGGTGTCAAATGCTTTTGTCAGGTCCGCGAAGATTGCCGCTACATAGTCGCCCTTATCCAATCCGTTGTTGATGAACTGTACTGCATCTAATGTTGCTGTTAGTATACTAATGTTTTCTTGAAATCTATATTGAACTGGCGTCAAAATCGAGTTAGTCTTAATAAATTGCAGCAATTGTTTTTGAATGGCTCTTTCAAAAATTTTACTAAGGATTTTCGCCAGTTTAAGGCAATCAGGGAATGAGTCAGCTGCTTGGTATTTATTTACTAATGTAGTTAGAAGCTCTAAAATATGATTTTTTAGCAATTTAATACCCTCCGATGTTATACTATCCACACCAGGAGAGACCTTTGATTTAAGGTTGTCGATTATTTCAAATATTTCAACGAGCCCAGTGGGATGTAAGTGAATTGAAGTGAACATATTATGCTCAATATGAATACTCAAACGTGAAGAACGTTGCAGTTGCTCTATGACTAGTGTTCCATGGTAGCGAAGAAATTGTTTAACTGTTGTGCTACTTCTTCGGGGTCTGTAATTGATGTTTCATTTATCAACAGTTCTTTTATGTACGTTGATGATTTGCTGTCTAGACAAGAGCTCATTTACTAGTTGCCAATATCTGGCTGAATCTTCAAACCTATTCCTGTTGAAATATTTTTTTGGCCTCCATGATAGCTCGTTTCGATACCTTCTTCATAGATATGCAGATCTGCTTCTTGGACGTGGAGTTTGGATCTGCTTTATGTTTTTGTGTGAACAATTCGTTTTCAATTTGATGCATCAGTTACACCCTTAGTGATCCAAGATTGTACTCGTACACGAACTTATTTCGTTATTGTTGCTTTTGACTTAGCTTCGGTTATCTTCACATTCAGATCACCAAAGTTGGAAGTTGGAAACTTTTGAAGATTATTTATGCAGTTCCTTAAGAAATCTTTAGTATTGGTTTTGCTCATTGATATCTTTTTAGGCCGTATTTCAGCTTTGACAAAATTTTTGATGGATAAGTTGATAGCTTTATGGTCTAAGCTTGGCCAGTCATCATCAATATAAGCCGTACGTTCACTCATGTTTGGATGTTTTATGATCACATAATCGGGTAGTGTTTTGGATGTCATAGTGATACGCGTTGATTTTATCTTGTTAAACACAACTCCATTATTTGAGGCAATTATATTCATTTTTCCATTGTTTATTCCAAAATCATATCCTCAAAGTAAAAAAAATCATCTTGTCTCAATGAATCTATAAACTAGTAATAAGTACCGAAAAAATTTGAAATATGCTGATTCACCTCTTATAAATAGAGGTCTGCCACAAAAAGGCTAATTGAGGATGCTTACAAATATCACTGATCACAAATAGAATTCTCTCTACAGACACGTAACATTAAGCTATTTTAGACCTACTGTAAGAAACTAGGCACTCTTAACTTGTGTTTTCAAAGCATCAAACTAGGTGATCAAATCTCCACTGCTCCTCAAGCACGCTCTCGCCTTCTTTCTTTGTATTTTTCGCCCATTTACACTTCGTTCACTGCTTATTTGACCCCAGTTGCACTTCGTGGCAATCCATCACGTTCAATTGCTTTTCTGACTCTATCGGCTATTGAAAAATTTAAAAGAAAAATTAAAACTATCTTCTAATGCTGGCTTGGATGGTTTTCCAACAGATTTCTTGAAAAGGCCAACAATTTTTTGAGTCTTCCACTATCTATTATCTTCAACAAAAGAATTTCTGAAAACATATTTCTTGCCTCCTGGAAAGCAGCTCTTATACATCCTATTCCTAAACCTGGAGATCTATCTTGTGCTGCTAGTCACCGTCCGATATCACTTCCTGCTTTTTCCAAAGTTCTGGAGCGCCATATTCACGATATTACCGTAGAATATTGTTATCTTTTTCGCTGGATGGATTCTCAAACATCACTCTACATCCACGAACTCAGTATATTTCACGTATTTCTTGCCAAATCTCTTGGTTTGGTTTTATGTATACGTTATATATACTACTGATTTTTCGAAGTAATTTAAGAATGTGAACCATAGCACCTCCTGTCCAAATTACAGCAAATTGAATTTACCTCGTCGATAATACTATGGCTTGAATCAAATCTTTATGCGCTCCTGCCGTGTTCGATGCAAGTTCTGCTTGTAAACTCCCTTTAAACCCAAAACTGATGTTTTTCAGGGATCTATACTGGGTCCTCTTCTATTATTATTTTATGTAAACGACCTATCATTACTTATTTCATATGAGTGTCTTTTTTACGCTGATGACTTGAAAGATCATTCCAAGACCGCTGCTTCCTTCAATCGTAACCACTCATATTTAAAAAATGCTGTCAATGACTCGACCTTCTGTTGTAGCGGTGAATGCTCACAGCTGTTCCACAACAGATTAAAATAAGTTTTCCCCAAAGACATATCTTACCCAGTCTCCACTATTATTCGTTTTTAATTTAACTTTGGGGAGCGCCTTTTCTAAATCCGGAGGGCATTTTAAAAATCATAGCACAAATATCATTATAATTATTTCAATTTATTTCCATTATTCTTAATCTAGTATTTGTAAAAAAATTGTGTATACGCATTTACAGAATCCGATATTTATTTATTTATTTTCTTTCAATCGTGCCTAACATGAAAATTGAACTCAAAGTAAATAATTGTCAGCATATCAAAATATATATTTATTTTTTATTTTCTTAACTTTTAAATAAAAATTGTCTCGAATTAAACTTGTATCAATTGCTACTTTTCAATATCTTTAGTTGCTTCCAATATCATGTAGATCATTAGATACATTCGATTCTTCTTACTTTTAAATCTAAGACCATAATAAGGCCGTTTCTTATCATAGGAATTGTTTATATAAACTAAAAGTAATACATATGTATATGCATAATGAAAGTAACTTTGTTTCAAACTTGTATTTGATATACTTAATATATTATAGCTTATTTAATATTGACGAATAGTTCGATTTTATTCAATTGGATTATATGATACATTATACTATAAATCAGTCACTTTTATCATTTCAATTATTTACGTTAGTTTAGTTGTTTGAAACTACACACGAAACATGTTGTTGTTCATATTTATTTTACATTGTGTTTATTGTTGTTACGCAGGTCGGTTTGCTGTTCAACATGTAATTTTTATGGGGAATTTTTCATAGTTGACCGATTTTTCTTAAGTTCTTGTTTTTTACTCTACTTTTGTTTGTTTCATATTGATAAGAAATAATATATTAGTTTCATTTCATTTAACTTTATCACATGACGAGATTTAATTGAATTTACTAGCTAGGATATTGAGAAATACAGAGTTTCGTAACTGAGGTTCGATAAAAATTACTAAAACTAAAAAAAATCTGAATTATTCTACGTTTAGGCATGAAAGCGCGATCGCCATGTTTTCGAGTTATAGAATCTTTGGTGGAGACTTTCAGTCTGTTTTGTGCGTGCTTTATTGAACGTGTTAGCACTTTTTCTGATCGTCTGTAGCGATAAGTGCGATTTGAATAATGTAATTGCACTGAGATAATTTTGCACGAATGCATCATTTAAAAACAAATAACTTAAATTAATTTCAAGTGGCAGTTTTTTCGAATTCTCGAGAAATGATGTAAAATTTTATGTCAGTTTATAAGATTGTGTTCAGTTTCGAGTCGTGTGGATTTAATGTGGAAGTTAAATTTTAGTTTGGACGATTACAGTGATGATGTTTGTTATCAGGTTTACCTCAGAATAAGCTCAACGGAAAGCTGATATGCATTGACTTCGTTTTAGCAATCAATTACATCACTGTGGAGAGTTTCTTTGAACCCACAATTTCATTGCTACTATTGTAGTTCTATTTTTCTTTACCGAATCTCCGTACTAGGCTTTGAAATTAAAACTGAACACTCATGAGCATGGAGACAAATATGATCAGAAGTATTTTTTGTAAGCACATTTAGTGTTGCTCAAAAAGTTTGATAAATGGGAGCAACTCAAACTGCAGGTTTTGGATCAGCTCAATTATCTTATAAATCGAATAGTTTATTCAAAATGTTTGCCACTTATTTAATAGCCAAAAAAATATTAATCAAAATTATTAAAACTTAACATACGCATATATTTGAAATTCAAAACTTATTTCGTAATCCTACACGTCACTCTGTTTCGCATTTGTGTTAATTATAAAAGCACCATTTACATGCCCATTAAGTCCACCATTAGCGATTTTACCATTTTGCTGTCCATACTGATTACCGATACCATTTCCGATCGTCCCATTCAATTTCGATATGAGTGGATTCTTCGTAGCTTGTTCTGCTGGCGGTGTAGTGAGTGGTGGAGGTGTAACTGGAATCGGTTTGATTAATTCGAGTTTATCATCGACAGAACTCTTGATGGTGCTTTTCGACATACGTTTTCTGGTCGGATGTGGCATGGCGTAGCGCAGCTTATCCCAAAACCATGGATCGCCCCATTTGAGGTATGTATTCGTTTTCAAATAGGCTCTTAGCACAGGGTCGAGATTCTCAACGTTTCCAATCTCGCCGTAAATGACAACTATGAGACGAGCTCGACCTTCTTCTAGTGCGGCTTTGTGAGCAGCTTGAAACTCCATTTGGGCCCAAACCGATTCAAGGAAATTCTGTGAAAGGATAATAATCGTTCGACGTGAGTCTTCGACCGAGCGAATGATTTGTGTCTGAATGAATTCGCCAACGACAAAGTCACGTTCGTGCAGACAAAGTTTATATTGAGCCGAATCGCTTTCCAAGAACGGTTGCAGCTTGTCAGCTATGAGATCTTGGTCCTTGTGTGAGTAGGATATGAACGCATCGTACTTCTTATCTTTGTCCAGTTCTTCCTCACTAACAAACCAGAGGCACATATTGTGAGCGTACAGCCAGACTTTAATCTCCGTTTGATACCTATAGTACAGACTGACCAGGGCTCCAAAAAGCAACCCCAAAACTGCAACTACGCAAGCCGAGATCAAAAGAGTCTTATCGTCTTCGCAAAGGTCAGCTCGAGAGAGAACTGAGAATTCTCTTCCAGTCGAGCATTTCATTGACGGTAAGTCTGTTATTCGTTCGCGATTGTTTCGAACGAACGTCAGCAAGTGCACAGCGTTACAGTCACAACGCCAAGGGTTGTTACCCAAAGACACAGTTTTCAGTAGATTTGTCTTGTTGATAGCTTCGAACACAGTAGCATTAATCCATGTTAGAGAATTGTTTGACAAGTCCAATGTTGTCAAACTGCCTGGAATATTGTTAACTGCGAACTGTGATATGTTATTGTTTCTTGCATACAATTCCCTGATGTGCGAATAGCCGGGGAAGTTGCGGTCTGGCAATCTACTGATGCTATTGTTTTCAATGTGCAGCTCAGTGAAATTACATCCAAACTGGGTGATATTCGGAAGAAGAGGAACACTCGTCAGTCCCAAGTTGGAACAGTCAATGACAACCGCCAAATCAATGGATCGAACTTGACATGTACAGCGTTCCGGGCACCTCTTAATTTTGCTGTTTGTGGAATCAAGTGGGCATACAAGCTCTCGATATCCAAGGCTAGTGATATTACGTCCTACAAGGTTGTCTGGTGCAGAACATTTAATATTTTCAGTTGCAATTTCTAGATTCTTGCTTAGAGAACTTCCTCTGTCGCCCCTGATAAATTGCAGAAACGAGAGCATAACACAATTACACAAAACTGGATTATTATCGATTTCGACTGATACTTTCTTCTGGGGTAAATCTAAAAGATCAATGTTATGGAACTCGATCACTTCGATGGCGTTGTGAGATAGATTAACGAAGACTCTAGGCGCTGAAAATTGTAGATCGAAAACACCGAGTGCGTCAATGTTGTTGTAACTGAGGTCTAGTCGCTCCAAATGCAAGAGTGTGAACATCCAATCTCTGAATATACTGGTGATTGAGTTGTTTCGGAGATTCAGGAACTTCAGCTCGCGTAGGTTTTGGAGTGGTGATGATGGGTTGAAAGGATCTGTTTCGTCCCAGCCGATAGCTACATCATTAAATGAAATGTGATTGTTTTGAAGGTTGATCAGTTGTAAATGCTGTTGTCCTAGGAATGCGCGGGAGTGAATGTGGTAGATGTTGTTGTCTTGTAGGTACAACTCTTCGAGTGCACGTAGATTATCGAAAATTGTGCTGGAATGAAAAAAAAGAGAACCCTTTTTTTATCGTTGAAGAATTAATTTGATGAAAAATACTGGAAATTGTTATTTTTTTAGTAAAAATAGAGAGGACGGATAGTAAAGAAGAGTTCCACATCTCGTAAATGAGAAAAAGTAGGAAAAAACTAGAATTCGATGGAAGTACATCAGCTATTAGAATGATGTGTTATTTAACACTGAAATACTTATGTATTTGTGCAATATTTATGCATGCACACTACTAAACACTCAATAAAAATACACTTGCAATTATAATTATATGCAATTTCATAGCAATTTCATTTTCTTCTTCTGCTTCGTACGTTCTACTGATCTTATTTGACCATAAATTACACAGAAATTGAACAAAGAGGCCAATGGCACTTGGAACGCCAAGCTACGCAACTCACCTTCATCGTAGTTGTACGAAGAAAAAAGTAACTGGAAACTGGACATCAACTAGATAGAATGTTATACAATAACTAGACTTGGTCATGGTTGAGTGCGTTCCGACAAAAGGTAAAACATAAGAAACTATGCTAGAGTAGCTCTTGTCCAAACATAGAAACTTGAACAGTTAATTTAATGTGCATCATTATTGAAACTCATTTGTATTCATTAGCAATAATTATGCCTTTTGATATTTGGTCGGTAAACGTGTGAATTGTGCAGAAGAATTCAAAACTGAATGATAGTGGAAACTAAAGGGGAATTTATTAATTTGTTGATGCACGCATATAAAGTGCGAATCAATAAAAAAGAACGTAGCTTCAAGTAGAATTCTGCAATGCATGCATGAAAAAATGACGTTTAATCTATTGGTAAAGTTTTTTCACATGACAAGGTAGTATAAAATGAAATGGTGAAACGGTTGAACCCTTTACGCCATTTCGACCTCATTGTCAAATTGGAGGGGAACTACTTGGATTTGACTCGATTTGACAATGAGTAGCTACAAAATTACTACCATCCCCTTCAATCTTAAATCTTATGGGCATGTCCACTCCATTTCTACTACCTCACTGGTTGAACCAATGTTGTGTGGTGAAACTTATCCAATGCTTACGAAACATCTATACTATGAATCGAACTAAAATGGTAGAAGTAACCAAGAAATTGGTCATACTTAAGCTGAATAGTTGGAATGTTCTCAAGAGAATTGATATACGGCTAGGACCTGGCATTTCAATGTGGTATTGCTGTCATCATTAGAGATGCCTAACATTTTTTTATAGAGCCTGGTTTTATTGAAGTTTCTCGAGAAAATTTAAACGATATTTTCAACGTGTCAAAAGCGGAGTTATGATCGTCTAAAAACAACTAATAGAAAAGAACTGACCTGTACAAAAAGACTGTACATAAAATCGAATTGAGAAAGTTGCTGGTAAATTTTGAACCTCCTCTGTAGGTTTTTTTTTCTATGATAATGCCAAAGCTCAGGGAATTGCACTTTGAAGCGAATGCTTAGCGACAGCGGTAGGACACATGGGAGAAGCCGATATCAATTATTCCATTATTCTTTTAAGTGCCACATTTATTTCTCATTTTCTAAAACGCTAGGGTTATGCCTAGTCGCTACTAAAGCTTTAATTTGCCACTTAATTAATGGAGCGCTGGTATTATGCCCAGTCTTGTGTTGCCTTAACAGTCGGCGGTTAAGGCAACACAAGACGAACAAATACAGCCATGGGCACGGCGGGATTCGAACCCGCGGGCAGTAGATCGCTGCTTCGGACTGACGCGTTAGTTAGCTAAGATGCCTATCAAAGTATAAGATAAAATTATAGTCAAAGCCGATGCTAAAAAACCTAGCCCATGAAAAAAGATTTTTTCCAGGGAAATTTAGGGTTAGGGTTAGGGCGCTCCGCTTATGCAGACGAGGGGCCTGCACGGCCATTTCTAGAGTATCCTGCTTCTGGGGCACTTCTTTTTTGTTGACTTAACCCTGTTTGATGGTCCGCCATCACACCGCCTAAAAAAATTGAAAATTTTTGAATTAATCGTAAATCCTTATGAAACTTACAAGACATATTAATGCTACCAAGTTGGAGACTTATATAGTGTTATTGAAGGTATTGTGAACACTGTAGCTACGGAAGACACTGAAAGTGAAAACCTTCAAATCAAGTTTCCGAAATATATTTCGCTTTTTAGGAAAAAAGCAACTCATATGTAAATCCTATGCTTTGTCTATACAGCCAAAATAAGACTTTCGGAATTCCGTATTCGACGCGAACGGTAACCCTTCCCCAATTTATCTATATTTTTAGCATCAGAAACTTCTGTGCACGAGAACTCACGATTCGATAATCAAATATAACTGAAATTCACAGAATGTATTGGTTTTGAGTAGGACCAGGTCTGATAAAAGTGATTTTAAAATCTGGGCAACTTCGTGCCAGTGGTGCCATCATGAATTATCACTTAGCAAATAAACTGCTTTTTGCCTTCAAATGCTGTTCCACTCAACAAATTTTGACGGAATTCACACAGTAGCTGAACCTTATTCTAAGACAAATTTGGTAAAAATTTGGTTGAAAAATTAGGTTGGAGCTGCCAACTACGGTAATTTTGGTGTCTGGAGTTTTTGAAAAATTGCTCAGCAAAATAAACCTTTTTGCCCTATAGCTTCCATTGCAGTCATGAAATCAAAACAAAATTATGGTAAATGGACCTTATTGTAGGTAATATTCAATAGGAATCTGTTTGAAAAATCATGATAGGCCTGCTAGTTATGATTCTTTTTGTATTTTTTGCCATATTTGTAGTAAGTGATTTTATCAGAAAATTTTCAAATGGTAATGATCTTGTAATGACAGTAAACAAAAAATATTAAAATTTCGAAAGTTTGAAAACTTTTAGGAGTGATAGCCTTGAATTTGTTTACATCCCTATAACTTCAAGTGCAGTCATCAGGTCGAAACGAAATTCGCAGGGTAAGTTGACTTTAACGCGAAGCAGATTTGAGATATGTTTGGCTTTGGTACCAGCACGTGGCGTTTTTAGCAGTCCTGTATCAATAAATGCTAGCAACCAGTGTTTTGACTTTTCAAGTTCTGGAATTTTTTCGGATGTCAGCCCCAAACATCTTTCTTTCGATGAAGTCACCCGATGAAAACGAGATTTTTAGGGTAGGCTGGTTTTAACGCGAAGCAGTTTTGGTAGACTTTTAGTTGCAGTGGTGACAAAGTGTAGCGAGCACTGAGCGTTTTCTTCATTTATGTTACAGGAAATGCTGTTTTCAAAATTTTGTAACATAAGCAACCCGTATTGAATATAAGTAGCAATTTTTGACTTTCCTCAATTGTGAAATTCATGCGAGTGGTAGCCCTGAAAACGTTTCCACTCGATGGGTTTCAATGCATTCTTGTGATCAAAGCAGTACATAGCCCTCGAAACAGGCTGGTTGTAATAAAGCTGATACAATATACACTCAAAATCTGTACGATTCCGCTACTGCTCATCGACCATCAGCTAGCGATTCTGATGCCCTAGGATTTTAAGTGTTTTTTTTTTCTTGCATTAGCTTTTAGGTTTTTCTTCCTTATTCGATGATATATAGGTTAGGAAATTCTATATTTCTCGAACACTATTCCTCAGTAGCTCACAAATCCGTCTTATTGCAGCTCCCGTCAGCGATTGGAATGGTGATGTGCCAATACATCACTGCCAATACATCGCTGTGCTAATTGAGCCGTCAATGGACAACTTTGCGTTGATGAAAGCTATCATCATCATCGGGGCATTACAGCCCGAATCGAGCCTTAGCCTCCTTAATGCTTTGTCTCCATTCGTCTCGGTTCAATGACCGCGTCCTCCAGTTCGGTGCTCCCAAAAATGACGTGCTGTCAGCATCGATCGAACCCTCCCAGCGCTTGCGTGGCTTACCGACTGGCCTGGTTCCCCTTGCTCGCCCCTTGAGAAATCGTTTGGGGATTCGATTGTCGCTCATTCGTTCGACGTGGCCAGCCCATTGTAGTTTTTGGAGTCGTATGACGGTAGAAACTTCAGGCTCGTCATATATGGTATACAGCTTGTTGTTGTATCGGATTCGCCATCCATCTTCTTCCCGTATTAGACCGAGGATCCTTCGCAATACCCTTCTCTCAAACGTATTCAAGGCTTTTTCAGATGCCTGGGTCAGCGTCCAGGTATCGCTTCCGTAACATAGCACAGGTCTAATAATTGTTTTATAGATGCGAAGCTTCGTATTCCTGTGTACGCATCGAGATTTCAAAGTGGGAAGCACCGAAAAGAATGTCTTATTGGCTAATTGAATCCGTCGTTTGGTTTCGTCAAGCTCGTTCCCATCCTTCGAGAGGTTCGTCCCTAGCTAAACGAAATTGTCTACGTTTTCAAGGTTATAGTCCCCTAGCTATGGTTGATTCGATTCTCTTGACTTATCCAATTTGCCTAGGCTTGGTTAATGTATTAATGATATTCTTAATACTCTATTAAATCTTTGGGGATTAAAGAGACTGCTTTTCCTTTTTCTTGGTACCTGGTTTGCAGTCAGGTAGCGTACAATTTTTACACATCGTTTTTCAGATCTCTAAAAAAGATTTATTCTAAGATCTTTTGTTTCATTTTATCTTTAGTCAATTTTGCATTGATCGTGGAACTGGGGTAGTTTTTCCTTGAATTTGAATGAAATTTCGTACCACAATGAAAAATCCTTATGAGAACTGACATTTGGTAAACGGTTTATAGTATTTAGGCCCTCGCCTTTATGATCGTTCTTGATTTTCACAGTAATAGTATCCGTAAATTCGAAAAATTCAATGCGTCATCATGCTTCGCTTTGGCACCTGATTGATATTCAATTGTGTATCCACTTCCAATTTTTGTCCAGTATCTACATATTCCGCATTTTTTAGAGATAGAATTTTGTTACATATTGTATTCTGAAAGGCATGATTTGTTGAAGTCTCTTATCATTTCTTGATAATAACTTACTTTGTCGTTATATTCAATTTAACCCTCATTGAGGATGGTGTATGGTTACGAATATAACAAAATTTATAACATCGAAAGCTTCAAAGCGATCTCGTTCTTTCAATTTCGACCACTGGGTTCGATTTTTTGAATTGACTAACTTATTTTTTAACATCCACGTTTTTTCTTGAGAGGACCACACGTACAACCACTTCTTAACTAAAAATTATGGGGGTGGAATACATGAGTATACAAATATATTAACCATCCGATGGAACTCTGATAAGCATAACTATAGCGATTTTTAGTAGAAAAATAAAGTTAGTTAGATAATGAAAGTTGTTTTATAAGATAGTTCTGAAGTAAATATACTGAACACTCAACAAAAAACAAATTAGTACTTGGAATAGTGTTGGCAGAATCAAATAAAAAATTAAACACTTACCTAGTTATGTTCTCCAGTCGATTGTAAGCCAAATTCAATACAACCAGCGACACAGTATTCGCGAAAATGCTCAAAGGAAGAGACGTCAAATTGTTTGTACTTAAATCCAAGTTCAGTAATTTGCTTTGACTAGAAAATAGATTTTCTGGCAATGCTATAAGTTCGTTCTTTGCTAGTGACATATTCCTAATATTTCCCGATCCTGCGAATAAATCACCTGGCAAGCGAACCAATCTCGCTTTTAAACGAACATCTTCCAGATCCGGGAGATCTGCCAGGAATCGCGACGGTAGGGTCTCGATTTGAGCACGATTTTCCAATAATCGAATTAACGTTAGATTCTTGTTATTGGCAAATAGTCCTTCCGGCAAACTGGTGAAATTATTACCACTGAGATTGATATTTTTTAAATTAGTCAGAAGCTGAAATACGTTTGGATCTAAAGACACTAGCTCGTTCGTACTCAGATCTAAATCCATTATCGATGTGACGCCTTCGAATGAGTCCTGGGTAAGATTTTGTAAATTATTTCCCCACAAATTAAGATGCTTTAAACGCTTCTGGTTGCGGAAGACGCCAGGTTCTAGAGTTTGCAGTTTATTGTAGCCCAGCTCAAGAAAATCAAGCTTCTCCAGATTTGCGAAAATATCTAGCGGCAGATGAACTCGATTATATCTTAAATCCAACCACGTAAGATTTTTCAGATCGGCAAATAAGTCCGATGGCAAATCGGATAAACCATTACCGCTCAGTACTAATCGATTCAGGTCACTAAAGCCTCGCAAATGCTCTCGTACCAGCGGACTACCCAGCGGGCTACTTTGGAAGAGCAAAGTGGACACATTGCGAGCTCCGATGCGTTTCAGGACCCCTTCCAGCGACTGACCCCGCGGCAAAGGACATCTACGAATCTGTGCCATGGGTGTGTCGCCTATATCCATTGCAGGCAGCACTGCATAATCCTTTTCGCTAGCCTGGCCACATTCAATTTGAACGTACGTATCGGGTTGTATTTTCAGAATAATATTCGGCTCAGAATATGGACATTGGATTTCCAGGTCGCCAAATACATGCGAGCATGAGCAATTGCTCGGAATCAATGGGCAAGCGAAACGCGATTTATATTTACTTGTCGACCTAGCTGTTATTATTCGGGTAACTATTAGCAGGAATATTGTCAGAAACGGCAGGGCGGCTCGGCCCGCGGGGATTAATTTCATTCCAGCGAATTTCATGATGTCATACGATTTTCGACGATGAAAGATCTTCGTTTGATGGCGACAGGATTACTATGGGGATGGATGATGGTCGTGGTGATGATGATGTTGATGATGTGATTTCTAAAACAGACGGTGATTTCGGTGGCTTTGAATGTCCTTTTGTTGGCATCTATTCCAATCTGCAGTTGGTGGTACACAAGATGTGAGCTGCGGCTTATTGCAGGTTCATTGAGTGGCAGCGAATGAAGGCATCTGGAAAAAGAGAGAAAGTTGATCAAGAAGAGTTCACAAGAGATTTAATTAGAAATTTTGATTAAAGCAGAATAATTGGATCTTTCAGCAACTAGCATCGAAATCGAATATTTGTAAACTCTCAGAGGTCTGAAAAAACATCCACATCAGTTTTGAATGGAATGTAGTATGTTCTCAGTGGGTTTAGGTTGTGCATTTTTTTTTTTCAAATAATTGTTTTCGTGGCACGGACCAATTCCCAAAATAATTCAAGTGAAGTACTCTAGACAAAAAGTGTAATTCCAATTAAATTACCAAAACATTTCAAGCATAACGCTGTCCTATCATTCTGATGGAGAACGTGAACGTCGAACGTCGCGTCTCAACATATGGAAGTAAGTTTAGTTCTCGCTAAGGTTCTATCCGACCAACACAATATCCAGGCAGCAATCGGACCACATTGCCAATGCAAGTCACTAAACGAGATTGCCGGTCGACAGGATGGTCTTGCCAAGCGGGATTTAGATTCGGATATGTGTTCCAATTAAAGTTTGATTCGCTATTGGCATTGTTCCGGAGTGCACAGCACGATGTTGTTTTTATTATTTTTTTTTTGTTTGGGTTTAGATTCAAGCACAGTTCACTGTTCTGCCTTTGCTGCATATGCATACTGAGGCAAAACTGTTTTTACATTCTGCTTCCGAAATCTTGTACCACGGCAACATTGAACTAATAGCAAGTGCAGACATTGCCTCTTTTGCCAAGAAACACTCGCGCTAATAAAGCCGAGATATACGGAGCATCGTTCTATTCCTTTTTCGAAAAGTATGTAAATAACAGTCGAACCAGAATACCATGAGAACTTTGTTTAGATAGCTGCCAAATAAGTACATAGTAGTGAAAGCAAGGCTTAATAGAAAGTCTTGTCTGACATTTTGACGAATGGTTCTATTTAGCATCCTCGTATCTGGACACGCGAACAGATTACAGAATCATTGACGTCTGCCATTTAGGCAATAGTTTGCTTTGCTCTATTCTGTTCCCACAGTGTTTCAATGTTATTTGCACGTTGTTAGTAGGCAGTTTGCTAGTTTGCGGAAATAAATAGCTTTTATTTAAGTTGATTAATTTACAAAGTATTAGCTATGAAAGAGTGCATATCAATTTGTTGAATTTTTCATTGAAAAAAATGCAATTAGCCTTATTTTGATGCAAAGGAAGCTCGAGAAATTCGATTGTTTATTTGTTCAATTCTATAATACAACAGACTTACGCCCAATTACAGATTTAAGAAAAAACAAAAACAATAAAAGAAAAGGTAATCTAAGAAATAGAGCAAAACAGTGTGACAATACAGTGTAAGAAAAAAATACTGTTCAAATATATAAATAAAATAAAAAACTAAACAATCAGCAAGTTTAAAAATGTATTTAACACTT
The DNA here is from genome assembly GCA_963978885.1 of Nemotelus pantherinus. Classification (NCBI taxonomy): domain Eukaryota; kingdom Metazoa; phylum Arthropoda; class Insecta; order Diptera; family Stratiomyidae; genus Nemotelus; species Nemotelus pantherinus. Next base: position 118,717,091 of record OZ022265.1, on the reverse strand, counting down.
TGGGACTTTATTTTTCAAAGGGGTTTTTGTGCCCAGAGAATGTCAGCAAAAGAGGACCGAGTTTCGACTCATTATATTGCCTAACTATACGTAACAACGGTGATTAAAAGTAAACATCAGTTCGCGCGAAAGGAACGTTAAATATAAAAAAGGATCTGTTAAACCGACAAGATCTCGAACAGAAAATCGGCTGCCTAGATCGGAATAAACAATGCGGTAATGCAGTTTGAAAAGGAGACAGAACTTTACGTGATTTAAGGGAAAGAATTTGCAATATTGACGGTCCATGATTATAATCACAATAAGGGATGTTGAATTTGTAAAACAGAGAGCGGGTAAATTTACGTTGGACGGACTCCAAGGAATGCACAAAGTATTGGTAATGTTGGCACCATACTGGACAACAGTATTCCAGAATACTGCGGATAAATGACAGGGAAATATACATACTTGTGAGAGATTAACAAAGTGTGTGGAAGATTCAAGGATAAAGCCAGACAATTTAGAATCTCTGGCAGAGATGTACATTACATGTTGATCGAATTTGAGTTTCAATCAAATAACACACCAAAGTCCTTGAAACTGTTATTGTGGGATATTTAAAATTGAAATTGTTTTTACTAAGTGGTTTCGTGGTTTCTCATCAGACATCAGCACATAGTGCATACTTCACTGAAGGGATCACTTGCAGTGGAAGATCATTAATTTTTATCCAGCGTCATCTGCAAAAGCTGTAATTTTTCCATTGAAGTCTTGAAAAAAGAGTGAATTGATAAAGATTAGAAACAAAACTGGAGACAGAGCCGAGCCTTAAGTACACCAATTTTTATAGACGTGTCAGAACTCAATATATCGTTATGCCCCGTATTCCTGCACTATGAAGTTTTTCTACTAATATGAAGTTGGCTACCAAATCAAAGGCTTTAGTAATATCAATAAATAGAGCTGCGGTAATGTTGGACTCGTTAAGAGTTTTGTAAATTTCGCCGCAAAATTTTAATAAAGCACCTTCAGGGGATTTCCCCGACACAAAACCAAACTGACAGCTATTAAAGAAGCTAATTTTATTTAGAAATGATAGTAGTCTCGATTTGAAACCCTTTTCTATTATTTTTGGTATCATTGATATTTATGCTAGAAAGATCGCCTTTTTTATTTTTGGCTAGAATCTCATTTACAATTGCCCATTCTTTTTTAGGATTTCCTAAATTTGCGGTGAGTTTGCTGTTCAAATAGTTAGTTTTACATGTATTGACATCACGACTAATTTCACGACAAAGTAGTAAGTAGTAACGTCCCGGACTTGATTTGCTCCCTCCTAGTTTTATACTCGAATTCATGGAGTTGTTTGCCCTTGCATATAATTTTCAATAAATCACTATATTGCGGCTTTAGTGCGTTTCTTGAAAATATCTCATCTAGCGGAGATTTTTAAATGTGGCGATAGACGGTCAGTCGAAAATAAAAGAGGCATTATCATATGATCTGTCCCTCTTCCGAAAACTGTTCGAAAAAATGTTCTGTGAAAAGTTCGAAGCTCTAATAAATTCCCTTCTGAACAAATGACAACATTGATCAATTGGTCATTGGCATAGGTCATTGGTAAAAAAAGGCAGGTGAATTTCTGACAGCCACGTGACTTTTGTCTGGGATGGTCTTTGCAGTATGGGAAAAGGGATGTAAATTGATCCGACAAACTTCAGCAAAACTTTCGACCGTGTTGATCATTATATTCTTTGATTTAAACAGCATAAGCTTCATGTCTCGGGTTTCCTATTAAACTGGTTTAGTTTTATCTTCGAAATAAAACTCAGTACGTTGAATTTCAGGGTAGTTAATCCAAAAAATTAAGTTTTCACCGATGTTAGTCACTTGGGTCCCTTCTTATTCAATATTTTCATATCGAATCTTTCTGAAGTTTTAACTGAAATTCTACAATTTTTCTACGGGGGAGGAAACTGTTTTCTTTAAGCAGTTGTGCAAACAAAATAAACTCAGAATTAACGTTGGTAAATGTCAAGTTATAAGCTTTTTCCGTAAAACCAAAAATTTAAATTTGGACTATCGTCTGAGTAATATGTCGCTAAATAATAGACCTTGGTGTTACTTTAGAATAAAAGCTTACAATGATGCAAAGTCTCACGTAAAGTTAATAAGCTCTTGGGGGTAGTTAAAAGAATGTTAAGTTTAGAGTAGTATAGCAGTAGATGTTGAAAATCTAGCAAAATTTCATTATTTTATTAGGGAAAAGAAAAATAGTAAAATTTATCAAAAAACCTGTGGCATAAATCAATGAGGGTTATCCAGAAACAGAAAAACTCTGCAGATTGAAAAATTCTTTACGATACTGTAAACATTCCGCCGTGGTCGAATTCCGGGTCGAATTCCGCCGTGTGCTCATATTTGTATTTGTTCGTCTTGTGTTGTGTTAGTAGCCGGCGACTGGGCATAATACCAGCGCTCCACTAAGTGTCACATCTTAGCTTTAGCAGTAACTGGGCATAACGAAACACTTCACAAAAATAAAGTGTGGCACTTAAGGAATAGATTTAATTGAAATCGACTTCTCCCATATGTGTCTCCCTACAGCTAAGCATTCCCTTCAACGGGTAAACCCCTGTGCTTTGACATTATCATAGAAAAAAATACTTTTAGAAAAATTATAAGGTTCATAACCTGATTGAAACATATAGCACTTATCCAAAATTTCCATCCAATCGAAGCAAAAAAATTGGAATAGACTTGATCCACAATTAACGTTTAATGAGAGTGGAGAAAATTATTCTTGAAAATAATTAAAAATTATTTTATGCAACAAATGCACATAACAAATAATATATGCGACGATTTTGCAAAACGCGTTCAGAACTTGTGGAAGAAATCAAAGAACTTTCAGATTGAGTACAGGGAATGCATATTCTACTTTTCGAAAAAAAACAACACATGGCATTATCCAGCAAGAAACTACAACAGCACACTTCATTATCGCTGTACTTCATCATCCCTTTACTATCAAGTTGCATTCGAAAGCAACACTAAATAAAAACCAAAGCTTTATAATCATATTCTCGCAACATAACACATCAGGCAGGATTGTAATCTTTTGTCTATTAAATGCTTGACATTACCGCAATCTTCATTTTCGCTGACAGCATTGCTTCTGGTGTAGTACTGCTTGCTCATACTAGCTGATTCTAGTCATTCACACGACACAAGGACAGGCAAGCCAGCGCGCATACAGGTTGCAGTAGGGTCGGAGGTCGGCTCATGTTACACAGTTCTTGAACACGAGTTGCAAGGATGCAAAGTTTTTTCTTTACGTTTGTCGCGTTCACAGTCTTGTTATCTTTCTCGCAGGACTAGATTAATGCTTTGTGCATTGTGTAGGGATTTTTTCTCTGCTTTGAAGTTTTCTTTGCTTGTAAAGAATGATTGTGTTTGATGCTGGTGGTGAAAGACAATAGGTGCGTTTTTTTGCTCCGGTGCAGAGCAGAGTACAACTATGCCGCAAAAGCAACGATCTAGTATAAAACAGTAGTGCTTTCGCTAAGACTGACATAGGTTGCTGTATTCGCTGTGGTACCACTAAACAGCTGAAAATAAAGGGAGAAAATAACGAGTATACACTACCACAAACGATAGAAAATAGAAAAAGAACTAACAGAAAATTACTTTTTTTAACTTTCTACACATTATGAGGGCTTTTTCTAATTTCCTAACTACCAAAACATTCAACATAATGCCTAGTATTATACTCGAGCGAAACGAATTCAACCGTCAAATCCCATACAAAAAGAGCTTTTCAATTCGTCAGTGAACAATTCGCTGGCGAACAAGTATTATACTCTAATGAGCGAGATCGAAGGCGCAAACCGCGAATTGAAAATGCTGATAGGTGTCGGTAAGTAATATTTCGCAGCTTTTCAATGGGTCGGATCCCTTTTAATTCAGCGAAATAAGTAATGTTTGTTGGTTAAAGTGGTTGCCACTTGAAAATGAAAATGTGTAACGTTTTATTGTGTGTTCGCGTGTATTTGCTGCATTGTTTTTGTGATGGAATAACATTATTGCACTTAATATGCTAGGTGTATACGTATATATCTTGAAATATGTACGGCGATCATCAATTTTCTCCCTCAATGCTATAATGCAAATGGAATATTTATTGTTGTTACTTTTTATTCGTTTGCGGATCATATGCAATTAGTGATGGCTAGTTGAAGATATTTATTGCTGATATTTTAAACTTTTATTATATGTCCTCTGTCTTGCGTGTATTTATTCCCTATTGAAATGCCGGTGGTAGATTTGCTACAAATATATCTCTATTTAACACTACGTATAATAAGCTGAACTGACTAATAATCACTGAAAACTATAAAAGTTTTCAAACATAGATGATCGATCCGTCGACACAAAATGTGTGGAAGGTAAAGAAAGTGTACCTCTAGTCTGTGCGACAGATAAAATTTTAAATATATACTATTGCATGCCGATGAGAAATTTCTTAATTGTTTTTGAGGGTGTTACATTTATTGTTGAGGACAAAAAGTTCATTTTGACATAGTATAAACATAGAAAACTAGGCCGGTTTCCTGGAAGACTTCAGCCGTATATGTACCTATACTGAGTCGACACGCTGGTTAAGTAGCACATTACGCTATGATGATTTATGAAGGGAGAAACCAGGATATATAATTAATTTTGATACATTGGTATGCTGAATTGTTTGTAGATAGTCAGGACACTTAATTAGATGACAATATACGGAAACTATTCAAGTGTGGCTAAATGCACGTTTTGGTGCCGACATAGATATCTTGTTTCTGTTGTTTGAGACTATATGTATATGAAAATGCATCCGCTTCTCATAGTGTACATTAATTAATCATGTTCAGACATTTTTTGTAGTTAGGGACTGAAAAATACAACTGAAATCCCAACCAACATAATCTCCAGAATTCAGCTGTTGGGATGTCTTACAAGACTCTAGATGTCTTACTAAGCCACTTGAGACTCTACAAATCCATTTGAGAGTCTCCAGAGCTAAGCATTTGTCAGAACATTTCAGCTGACTTTCATAACACTCTCAGTGTGAGACTGATAATCTTTTAGAGGTGTTATGTAATGACAAGGTAAATTTATATCCATATGAGAAGAATTACAATCTAATATTATGCGGCGTTTCCAATGCTGGCTTGGAGTGAAATGTGCTTGCGTACACTTTTGCTCTCATGCACTTTCACATATCTTCCTCTCTCTCTCTAATCAATCTCTAAAATCTGTAGTTGAACTCTAGAGTGGGACCATAGAGAGTGGGACCTATTTCAACTCCAGCGTGAAGCTTTTCGGATATTTTCGAATTTTTAAATTCACTACTTTCCAATAGAAAGCGTTGCTGAAAGCTCTGTTTATGATGAAGTGTAAAGTGTTTTTTTTCCGCGTTAAAAAAAGATAATGTCATAAAAAATACAGTTAGATGAATGATTTGTGCATTGAAATCAATAATGAAACGAATTCATAACCTATCTGTGATAAGAATAGTTATTGAAAATTAAATTCAAATATGTGTTACGACAGATGTCGTTGTACCTTCGAAATTCAAATTCGAATGATTTCATGTGTTGATAGTTGTGATATTGGAGCAGGCATTGCCGGCAAATGGACAAACCAAAGGCGTATGCGATTTCAATTGGCCTTTTTTCTGCTGGGGGTCAAGAATAAAATGCGGTATTTAAAAATTTTTAAATTTTGGCTCATTAAAATTTCGAGTGAAATGTTATAATTATTACGTTCCATTAACGTTACCATAGTTTTTGATATTTTAAAGTGAAGCAAATACAGCCTTTGATAAACACAATGATACTGCTGAAAATTAAATTCACAGAATAAATGAGAATAGTTTACCTTTAAAAAACACAATCCATAATACATCGATTGAAAAAAAAATTGTTCTACATGATTATTCTATATTAGAATTTTATATTACTTTTATATATCATAATAGTACATACCATAAACATATATTATTACGTGCCCTTCGAAGAAAGTCAAATCTATCTGCTACAGACCTACTTAATGTTCAGCATCAATGATAATTTGAAAATCTGCTGAAGTATTCCTTGTAAGCTTCAGCACATTATACACATCTAAATGGTAAATGATTCGACCTTTCTTGATCGCATTGTAATAAATTCCTTGGCCATGGTGTCATGTGCATCCCAGTCAAGTAATCTGGGCAGGGTTAATTTTTTTTTGATCCAAAGTAATTCGCATCATTTAAGCGCCATTGTCAGCTAGATGCTGGATTCAAACTGACGTAGTGTACTTTTCGTTCAGCAAAAATACTGGAAATTAGTAAATGGCCAAGAGTAATTTTCCATGACATTAATACGCTCAGCTCAGTTACATCCATCTGCACATTCAACTCCAAACGTACTTTTACCTTCACCTAAACATGTCCCAAAATCATTGCTTCGAAATAATTAAGAATGGCAGCACCGATTACTGGCCACTCATTTTATTCCTACAGAAATTCCTGATACAAAACTCGCAGGATAAGTTCAGTCGATATCGAACGATCAACAAGTAAAGAAATCTAAAAAGGGTAACTTTAGTTCATGACAGCTAATGCGTACGCAGATACATCACACTCTAAGCCAGCATTGGAAACGCGGCCTAGTTTTAAAAGTGAATTTATAGTATTTCAACTCCAAGCGAACATTCAAATTGTTCATTTTTATAACATCTTAATTTATTATTTATATAACATATATATTATAAATTATTATATATATTATACAAATTACTAGCTAATTTGATCGATTTAATCTTTGTTTTCAAGAAATCTATAAAAAATTCCGATTATATTAGTTTTTCATAAAATGCCCCCAAAATAGCAATGAGTGCTACAGCTTTGAGTTTTCAAAGCACAAAATGTCATCACAATTTTCGAATTTCGAAAATCCATCATTGGGAACAGGCCAACTCTACTCTGAGATTCGGCGAAAGCTCACTCCATCATTGGAAACGCGGCCTTAAACTTTTTATAAAAACTATAATCTTATATTAGCCTTTTTTGAAACATAGCGACTCTTGTACGGAGAGTGCAACTTTTATAAAAAGACTTTTGATCTCACAATTACACGTTCACAAAAGTACTTGTGTACACTAATAAGCATGTTAAAAGTTAAACAATAAGAGCTTTATTAGTCTCATTATAAAAATTGAAACATTTTTATAAGGCTAAAATAGCTCTCATAAATTACCCATTTAATACTAGTAGCACACTAATTACCTAAGGCTGATATTACTAGAACTGTCCTCTCAGTTTTCCTCTTATAAGACTCTTGTAGTGTATTATAAGATCAAAAATGTCATTTGGTTTCTTATTCCCAAATATATTTATTACCAATATATTCCTGTTATAGTCCATAATCGCAAGAACGATCAATAGATTTTTATCATACACTTTCAAATTGTTCCCTCACTCTTGAGCTTAGAAACCAACGCTTCAATTGTCATGCAAAAAAACTGAGACTTTCGATGAAATTCCAAATTCAATGCCGTATCAAGTTAATCTGTTATTCCAGTCACGCTAAAACCTACTTTGACTTTTCAATAAATTAGTTTACTCATTTCATTAATGTTCCTCGCTAAAAAAGCTTTAATGTTTTTGTTTTATTATTGTTGAACTGATTAAAGCAAGTTCGCATAATTTACGTTTGAACTACTTTCGAGCGGACATATTCGACAATCAACTACATCCGGCCTCAAACTTGACTAGTGCTCGCATTTGACTCACAAAATAGTGCCATCTATTATCAATATCGGCATGCTTTTTCGCTGCTGCTGAAAGGGTACTTTTCGCGACAATTCGTTTCGCTCGAGTATAATACTAGGCATAACCATGAAACACCCAAAGCCACCTCACAGAAAAAAATACAACTTCTCATGAGCTTTTCTTTTTTCCATCAGCACATTCTACACTTCAACACGTGAACTACAAATGACGCATAGAATTTCTGTACTAGTGAATTCACTGGTGTAGGAGTGTTGTTGTTTTCAATGCGTCTACTCTACTCTCCGCTGGATAGAGGAGCAAAAAAACACGCCTAATATTTGTTGCATTTTCGCTATTGTTTTGAGATGATATTGTATGAAGACTTTTGTGGAGGGATACTGACTTTGAATAAGAGCAGTGCATTTTCTTTATGAACTTTCAAATGTTTATAGCATTTTTGTGCAACAATTTTTGTCAACTCATTGAGATTAATTTAAATTTAAACTTTATGAGAAAAAAAAGAAGGGATGATTTCTCATGCAAACCGAGTGACGATACACAATTCGGTGAAAACCATAGCGCGTTTATTGGCTTTTGGAAGTGTGGTAAAATTTTGTGCTTTGGCGTAAATTTGGTTATTTTTAAGATATAATCGAATCGACAACACGTTTTTCTCACAGCTTCTCTTACCTCATTGACCTTCTTTGGCTTCATGTTTATGCAAAACACTGAGTCAAAAGTACTTGTTTAAACATCTTCTCAACTTGAACCCTATACTCTTCTAAGTCAAATCGACCTTCCGATAAAAACCCTTCAATCTTCACAATAACTCTCATAGCTTTTTGTTAGTGAATCGCATACTCGTAATCTCGAATTTTTTTCGCCCTTCTCAACATATAATCGTTATTCACGTTATTCCTTATTCAAGCTGAAATAAATCCATATCAATTATTATCGCACCATGAAACCATCCTTTGCCACTTCAATAAAATTCGAAATCCTTTTTCACAAAGCCCAGGGTTAAAATCAGAAGCAAGCTGCCATTGTGTTACCTTATCGCAATGTCAAGAAAAGCTTTAGTTTCGTACAAAGTTACACACTCATACATTCATATGGCGAGAAAATGCGTAAATATATCTTGAGTTGGCAGTTGAAATCTGGAAAATCTTCGAAAGATTGAGATTTCAAAAAAAAAAAGAAAACGAATATCGAAAGAATTCCGAAAGGTAATAAGAAGTATCACATTGTATCTACGAAGGATTGCTTGCTTATATTTCGATTGTTTATCAGACACTTTATCGGTATCATATAAATTTTCTTTTGTAAATCCATGCTAAAGCGATTTTCGTTTCGAATGTTATCATTGTTAGCGGTGAAATGTTTTATTGGTTTCTTGATTGTACACACACTCGTAGCTGGAGGAGAAAGAGTGATGCGGAGAAGTATGCTTACAGAGAAATATTATAAAATGTGTTATACTTGACGGTGATATAATTTAAACATAGAGATTTGGGCACCCAAATTTCGGTCAAATGAGTTCTCAGAACATTGGGAGTAGTGGGTATTAGTTCTACTCTTCTTACCTTCTGCTATAAGAACTTGTAATGAATTCAAGATATTCTAGAGTCTGGTCGAGTCCCTTTATTTACCAAAAAATTAGAAGGAAAGTCGATGTTTTTATTAGATACGTTTCTGGTGTAAAAAAAAAACAAAGTGGTATGTGCGCTCAACCTTTTTTGCATCCATGTCCAAGCCTTTTAATGTCATATTCCTTTCGGTAAACCGGGGTTGGATTATCCTAGAATTTCTCTTTTCTTAAATTACGAGCTTGTATGATTATTTAGTGTGAGCTTCTTCACTTCTATTTTTTTTACTGATGAGCATGTTCCGGTCGCCTATTTCTATCTTAAGTATCAACAGTAAGTGACACAAAAATTTGGATGCATTTTGTCAACTGAATTTTTCGATAATTTATATCGAGGAAATTAATATTCCTTCTTCAAATAGAAAACTATAAATAATACCCGACCGTTGGTGCAAAACCAAAAACTAAATTGTTCCCAAGAACGAGGAAAAATTCTAGGACACTTTAGTCCAGAAGGATAAAGGATGAATTAAGGAGGTATTGATGTGAAAAAGTGCATATGAATTAATGAGCATTGTTTGGCGCTGCCCGCATTTATGCAAATAGAAATGCGTCATAAGCGAACTTAAGATGATTTCAAGCTGCATTGTTAACCTTCGTATTGCCATAAAAGGTCGTTGCACTCTGGAAAGGATGATGCACTTACCTGCTGATTGTATCGTTTTCTCGGCCAGTAACGGTAAAATCAGCTATGCTGTTTTGTGCAAGTTGCTGACGGCATAACGAATGACAGGGAGTTTAAATCGTCGTCTGCGAGGACTGGTCTTGGAATTTCCTTAACAGCTGTCCTCGAAAACGGTGGTTACGAACCGTAAGTAGTTGATCTTGATCAAGTGTCAAAAGCAATCAAAGGTGTATCAGCATTGAAAAGTGGGTTACAGAGTCGCAAGAGCGGTAAAGATACGAAACGGGATGCTCGAATTGTGCCGAAGGAGAAAATTTTAGTGAACAAGGTGTACAAAAGGATTGTTAATTGAACCATGCCGAGTACATTGCTCTAATTAGCTGCACTGAAGAACAAAATAGAACGATAACTTATCATCCTCGGAGTTCAATGTGAATGTATATAAATTTAGTGGTTAGAAATTCCTTAGTTTTTCGTGTTTTGGTGATTGTCGAAGATATCAACTGTCTATGGTTTACAGTCGTATCAAATGTACACAATACGCAGGACTATAAAATATAGCTCCCTAAGATATAAAGTATAGCCTGGAAAATTCACAAAAAAAACATACGTGCCATAGCGTAGCAATTATGGCCGCATGTGCTATGTAAATAGTAGCCTGAGCTATCAAATATAGCTTCTAAGTGAAAAGTCCAGCATATTTTGCAATTTTATATATATGTGTATATAGTCCCGACTCTAACGCACATAGTCTAAACTCCTATACGCATAGTTCAGATTTCTACAAATATGCAACTCAAATGTACATTATAGTGGGCTATATTGTCTCAAGATTGTGATATGCTCTGAAGGCCAATGGATAGAAAGCTCGCTCATAGGAATCCTAGCTAGGGCAGGTTGGAATTTTGATTTTTATCAGAGTCTATAAGCCACGTCGTTGAGGGATGTAATACTTGGTTTTGCAAGCTATAATACAAAGCACCTATTCCAATGAATATAGCGTTTACTTTTCAAAATTTTCGATATGCCTTATAAAGCTAGACGCTATAATTTGTTACACTGCTGAAGTCAACTATGTATATAGTGCCAAAAGTAAACGATAAATGGACTCTGACGCTATGCTTTTTCTTGGTGCAAATGAATCTGATATACACTTATCAAAATGTGGATACACAAACAAAAATATTTTCTCAATCTACATAAAACATCTTAAATAAAAACGAATATTTGGTAATAGTAAATAGATTTCCCAAACTGGCAGCCCTGACGACGGCTGAACCGCCTCTAGTCGAACGTTATAGAAGGTTTAGTAAAATTCAAAAGAAGCTAAGAGTTGTTGATGTTTTGAAACTTAACGAGGCAGGAAATTCTATCAAAACAACGTGGGAAGAGTAGAAGAGTTCGGAGTATGCTAATTCACTACCGCTCTAAAGTATTTGCCCATCCAATAAATTTACTATTTCAAACGATTGAAAGTTAGAATAACAAGTTCTTATGAGTAGTATTTAAAGTATATTTAGAGTAAATATTATATTATAAACAAGTTTTATTATTGAATCTTCGTCTCCTCAATGTGTCCACCCTTATTCGAAATAACCGCTTCACAAAGTTTTGGCATCCTACGAAGTAATTTTGTCAAGGTCCCTGATGGGATTTTTCCCCACTCTGATTGCAAAATACTCCACAGATGACGTTTCTGTCTAGCTCATCCCATAAGAGCTCTACGGAGTTGAGATCAGGTGACTGTGGTGGCCAAACCATAGCTTTAAGAGCTCCTTCAATTGATAACTGGTTTAAATACTCTCTGCAGATTTTCGAAGAATACTTCGGGCCAATATCATGCTGAAATATGAAACCTTTTCCTAAAATCCGCAGTCCAGATGGCAACATTTCGATTTCGAGAATATACCAATCGTGTTCTTTCCTCCTTACTCGTTGGATTCTGCAGCTGTAACTGAATCTATCTCCACCAAAACATAGGCTCGAGCCGAAAATTTCGAAATTTGGCTCGTCACTCCACAGAACTTTTTTTCAATCCTGAAATGTCTAATTTTTATGCTGCTTAGCCCATTACACGTTCGATCGTTGAAACACTGAGGGGCTCAGACCTCTCCACATTCACTTGTGCTGCAATTTCTGGTGCTGAAGGCATCTTTTGCGTTTGCTAGTCACCACAATCTTTCTATCTTCAACTGAAGAGCGGGATCTTAAGAGCTCTATAAAGAGCTTAATAGGGATCCTATATGACGGCTATCAGCCAGATATCCAGCAAAACTGAAGCACATGTTAAAGAACTTCAGCTTAGATGACCAGCAGCCTTTCCAGTTACTGGACAATATATATTAGACGGGAGGTTCTTCGGTGGGTAATGATTAGCTGAGGACTCTATGGCTACAACGGCTTTCGAAGCAAACACCGGTTATTGGAGGCCAGGCTTAATATAATCACACTGTCAAAGCTACCGAGGTTTTCATACTGCTCCAACAACACGAAGTCGACGTTACCACATCGCGAACGGAAGTTGTTGAGCTAACGAAACAAGTAGCCGCCTTCATCCAACTGGTTAACTGGCACGTATGAAGCACGATTCGAGTCCCGCAAAATAACCCGCCCTCAATCACAAAACTGGCAAAACACACCACAACAAGATTTTATCTACCATCTCAACTTTGGCTCAAAAACTTTAAAGGTGCAATCTGCTAAGTACTAACCTGGCTGGATCCACGAAATCAAACCAATAAATCACCATTTTCTTGAGACTAGATGACATCTTGTTGAAGCAAGTGCAGACATTTTTATACTTCTAACACCCGAAACCGGAGGGCTACTTCTTTTGGTTTTCGACAAACCACAGCAAACCAGTCGACTATTAGCACTTGCGGACAAAAGATAATTAAACTGGATCCAGGACTCCGCTGTGAGTCTTCTTGGGACGTCATTATTTTCGATGTATCTAGACCCTTTTCAGGAGCAACTATTATATATATATATAACTGTTACTAAGGGCTATTCATCCATATCCTGATTCATTCTATAATTTCCTAAGGGGACGTATACATCATACAAGCTTCCGAAATTCAGCGTTTTGATTCTCTTTTAAAAATATCAAGACCTTCACCGTTAACACAGGGTTCTCTCAACTCTGTAAACACAAGGTAACACACTACATCTTGACCACTAGCCTTCCAATAGTGTCTAGTAGTTCAAATTTCCTCTAATCTCTTGATTGTTGGCAATGTTTACTTTCCTTGAAACTGTTCTGTTTCGGTATATGCATATTTTTTTCCAAAACTCTCCACCTACCTATACAATTGCTTTTAGACCGCTCTAGTTTTTGTAGGTGGGGACTTGTGGGGATAACGTGCAATGCGATTCTAACTTTCCGCTAATGATGTCAAAAACAGTATTTCATTAAATTGTTTCCCTTTTTTACTATGTTCTCTTTCCGAACATAGCAATGTGCCCAAAATGTGGACTCTATGAAAAAATTTTGCTACAAAATGTTGGTAAGAAAGTTAAAAAAATGCTTCATTCTGGCAATCTTTTGATATAGGCGGAGAGATTTTAAGAGTTGCCACCCGCAAAAGTTTCGTTATTTTAGGTATTCACAATCACATACTTTTGTTCTTCACCAATACTATTGCATCTGCTTTGAATCAACAGGGACAAAGAGGCATTTGAATTCTTTGGCCATACGCTACTGCTTTTGATTTTGGAAGGCTATTGATTCTCCAATTCATTTTTTTCCTGGTTTTCGTCCTATATACACGACAGCATCTGTGTAGTAATGTTTTTGTTCTTCAACTCACTTTCGCCCCATATCGGAAGTTCTACAAGGATCCACTCTTGACCCCTTGCTGCTATTGATTTTTATAAATGATCTTCCTCCGTCAATAAGCTTATGTTGCCTCTTTCGTCCAGATGACTTCAAGTTGTTTAGAATGATTAGTTATCTGGAAGATTGCGAACATCTTTAAAATGACCTTTACACATTGGAAAACTGATGAGCTGCCAAATTACTCTGAATATTTGACAATACCATAAAATGTCTTCCAGAAAACCACTTTTGAGTTTTCTTTCTGGTGTATGGCTCACATGAGATGTACTTTACAGCACACCAATTCAAGTATCTATCTTCCGCTGCAAACCAAGTGGTTCGAAAACTCGTGCCTTCTTAGTTACAAACTCAAATTATGCCAGTTTTAATGGCATGTTCTAGCAAAACTTTCTATTTTCATGTAAACGATTAAGAATCACAATCAATGTTTGCGTGCTTCTTTTTTCCCCCCTATTTGAAAGAAACGATGAAACATTTCCCCAAGTAACAGAGCGTTTGTTTCACGTTTACTATGGCTTGTTTCTGGGACTAGTAAATAGTACTGGCCATTTCAGATTTAATTATACTTCGTCGTTGCTAAGGGATCGAATGCGTTGCAGCACTTTTCATCTTGAAGAATCATAGATCCTTTTTCCAGAAGCAAACATTTTAAGCAAAATACCAATTTATTCCTTATAAGCTAAATCATTCCAATTTCTTCTAAGATATCGATATTTTGATAGTAATCTACTATCTTATTTTGTGTCTACCTTAATACCAATTATCTTTCGACATAGTAAAATATTGATAACCTTCGAAATATCGACATTTGACAAGAAATGGAAATATATTTAGCTCTTTTAAAGAAAATATTGGTCTTATTCTTCTTATTACTTCCATTCAAATCAAGCGCGATTCATCGATGAATTCATCGCTGAGCGGTAATGCGCAATTCATGTATGATTCATCGCTGCGATACAGATTATACATATGTGGCAGGACTTAATACGTGTTCGCAGAAACGAAGTATATAGAGGAATTTTGTCCTAAATGGTCATCTGTTTTCAATGAAAAAGTTTCGAAACCATTCGAATTCCGAAAATACTGGAAAAAATGTATAGAAAAAAAGCTAAAGTCAATAATGTCACTTTTTTCTTAGTTTTCACCCGGTGAATTTTTTTAATATTTTTGGAATGTTTGTTAATTGCTTAAGGAATTCAACTTACTAATGCAGAAAAAATCGTATGGTAGGGAGTCTCTGCGGAAATTTCTGGACACCCTGTATATTTCGTAGCTACACCTAATTCATACCACACAAACGAACAAGCCCACATTCCCTACAGCCACGACTCTCTCGTGACACTATGTTTTTAAAAACGACAGCATAAGGTCGATTGTATTTAGGTAACACCATGGACAAAAAGGCGTAGACCTCTGCCTCTTGATCTATGTACGTATATCATCAGCAAAGACTAGTAGCTGAAGAGTACAATAAGTACCGTCTCGGGATCGATCACAACATGCATATCTAAGCGACTGTTTTTGCTGGTTGTCAGGCATTAAAAACAAAATCTGCCCTGGAGAAACGAAGAAAAGTGTGAAAATGCCGAGATGATATTAAGTGATGTAACCCATGATACGAGAGCGACTCGAGAGAAGGACTTATCTGTGCCGGTCGGGTGACAGAAATCGAAAAGGGCTATCTCCGACTACTCCTCCCTTTGAAAAAAAAAACATCTAAAGAACAGGATAATAAGACTGCTTTCAAACATCCGTATGCTGGGTCCCACATATCGTTCTCTTGTTGTGGTATTACTGGCGGCAGAAGCAAAGTACCACTGGCAGTCAAGAACAAAAAAGCTTGAACTTTACATAAAAAGGAGATGAATATCTTCAACAATGCCGTTCTATCGCACATAACAATGGCATTCAGGGTAGATGTATGGCAGCCGCAAAAAGGACGTTCCTGTCGTATGGCGAAAACGGATAACAAAAACCATCGCGAGAACAAAATTTGCATTAAGTACTTGTTCGTACCAAGTTATTGTGGCATTATCCTGCTATCGTGCCTCCTATTCCAGCTAAAGAGGATTCCGTAGAGAATAGAATAGGTGGTGGTATAATAGCGTTTCACTTGAAATTGTTAGCGGTTTGTCCGTTACACTTTCAGCAGCCGGAATGAATGAAAGAATGGATCTACGTGGACTACTGAATGGTAATTACATAAGGATATGTTGGAATTTTTTGTGGAGGGAGCATGTTCGTCATTAAGAGCGAATGTGTGAGATGGAAGAAATTAGGCTGATATATTCTCCATAATCTACATTTATTATGAACATAACTATCTTCTTTAGGTAAATTGAATGCAACAAAAGTTCACAGTGACTGCTGAAAGTATTTGCCATTATTTCAGTTGCTTTTTCAATTTCCAACCAAAAGCCGAATCATAAATCTCGTCAATAATAAACAAGATCCAAGCGAAACCAAGACTATCACCACTACAGGATACTTTGCCGCTATGAATTCAGGACTCCATTACGCGCCCTATACACCCTATTGTCTGCATCGGTTATGATTAGGTGATAGGGTGAAAAGCTATTTTGTCGACGTCGCTCCTCGTCCTTGTCGCCATCATGTTACGTTCCGCACTCCTCACCACCACCTCCCAGCTCTTTCAAGAAGGAATTCCCTGGCGAGCAGTGAATAGAGGACCATGAATAGAATGGATTCGGAATTATTTATGACACCTTTTGTATGAAATGTTCCCAACTTCAGGAAGCGCTACGTTCCTATTTTTTCTATGTTATTGTCACAGCGTGTTCTGCTATCGAGGGGATACTATAGCCTCTCTCGGAATACTTGTATATTATAGATTTGGATGGAAGTATTTAATTTATGAGAGCATATGCTATTGCTGTGATTTCTTTTCAGAGTGCTTTGGTCTTTTGAACAGGTTCCTGCTGCTGCAAGGGTGAAATAGTCATGGTGTGTTTCCTGAATTGGAAACAAGAAATGTTTGTTTTTAGATTATTCCAGTAAATACTGAATAAAGCTACGGAAGTTCATTTCAGCATTCCATATGCTTTTACGCAAACCTAAAATCAATGGTACGAGTTTGGATATTTTTCAATTGAAATTGATTGATGGTTCATTGAAATTGTATTTATCGTTGCTGGCAGTAAATCTGTCACTGACAACAAATAACAAAACTTTTTCCACTGGTTTGTCTATTATCTAGTGCGGATAGACATCCAACTCGCTTATCCAAGGATTCAGTTCAAAAGCTAGGAAAAATACTCCGTTTTTCACTGTAAAATCAATTTATCATTCACTCCCCCCGACAACTAAAAAAGTCCCAACTTGCTTCAACAACAGAACAATACAATTTACATTGCGCGCACAAACTCGTCATGGTTTCGGTTGCTTCTAATAACGAAAAAAGACATTAGAACTTTCTAAAGTCCGAGCTGATTTCAAATCCAATGGACAATGACAATCTGCAGAGGGAATCGAATCAGGCGACAAAGGACGAAAGTTTGCACATTGTAAATTCGTCTGTCTTTTCCATCTAATTTCGACTCAGTTCGATTGGATCTAGTCGCCAGGTGAAATGGGAAACGAACAGAATGTTTTCCATGAGCATAATTAAATTTCATTAATCATCAAAGAATGATGATATCTGGAGCTGTATGGATTGGCGTGGTTGCTTGGACACAGACATCGAGGTAATGGTTGCGAGTGATACAGCGAGTCGAAATGTGTTTCGAGACAGGGAGAGCTTTGATGTTTTCCAAGTAGATTTGGAGACACAGACAATACGATAGACGTTGACAACTCAATTTAATCAAAGGATAAATTTGTACGTAAACTTTGCTCTGTGTGTACATAGTATGAAAATCCCTAGTCTATGACGTTAGGTTTATTTAATTTTGATTTGATGGAGTGGTTGTTTATCAGGGGTTGGGTTTTCGAAGGAGTATGAGGAGTACGAAGGTGAAGTTCATGATTAAGAGAAGAAGTTGACTTTTGGTTTCTGTGCAATTTACCCGAGGGAAACAATTTCGACTTTGTGGAAGCGATTAATTGAAGATATTGCTACTATTCATAATTGAAGAATTTTGGGGTTGCTAAGGGTCTTTGGTAGTAATTATAAATACTAATAGTCTGTGATATTACAAATAATCTTTTGTAAATTAATAGATTTAATGTCGCAGATTTCAAAAGGTTTCAGCATTACATTATGTTAATTCGTCTCAGATTTTAGTTTACACTTTAATTTTTCAAGGTAAATGACTATTATTACAGAGCCTGTTGAGCCTGAACTATTAAAAACTAATATACAGTCTGTCACGTAAGAGCGTCGTCGCTGTTACATGTAGAAAAAAATCGTAGCGATCTATTTCTTTTTCTATGACATAGAGGGAACCTTAGTCGTTCATGCTATATGGAAGGAATCAGCTGCTAGTCGAATTCAGTCGTTCTTCGAATCGTTTTTTCGAAATAAGTGCTGCTTACGCGTCGCGCTTCGAGGCAATTTTTTTATGTTCGCATGAAAAAGGACCTAAATTAACGCAAGCAGCTGCTGCGAAATACATGGGGAAGTCAAAGCAGTTCGCAGGCAAGTGGGTGAATCGCTATAAAAAGGTCAGTAATGTCGATAATTTTCCTAATCGCGGGAGTGCAAGCAAAGTGACAAAAAAAGACGAAAAAAAGATTCTCGCAGTGTTTTCGATGGATCCAACTTTGACTCTACGTGAAGGTGCTGTCAAATTGAAAGCAAAAAGTGTCGACATATCATACGGAACGATTCGTAGGCACTTGCTTGCAAATAAAGTGAATTATCGGAGTACTTTGGAAAAGCCAATGTTAAGTGGAAAACAAGTTGAAAAACGTGTGGCATGGGCGAAGGAAAACTTGGGCCGCGATTGGAGTAAAGTGATATTTTCTGATGAATCTTCTTTTTAGGCGTTTCCGAGCATCAAACACACCTGGGCAACCTCCACTAATAGACTGCTCAAACGGACTGTTAAACACCCCGTTAAGGTTCATGTTTGGGGGGTGCTTCTAAAAAAAGGGTTTTGGAACTTTGTGCTTATTGACAGACAATTTGAATGCCGAAAAAATGAACAAAATCTATCAAAAAGCTTTTTTATCATCTGCCAAGCAATGGTTCATCAGAAAAAATGAGAGCTGAATCCATCAAGAGGACAATGACCCAAACCATCGGAGTCGAGCGTGTAGCGAGTGGAAAGCGCAAAATGGAGTTGTCACTTTAGATTGGCCATCTCAGTCACCGGATGCAAATCCCATAGAAAATGGGTGGGCTCTAATAAAAATGCAACTTTGCAAACGCAGACCATGCAATTTAGATCAACTTTCTCGATAAATTCGGGAAATTTGCAGGCCTTTTCCAAAAGAATATGCAGAAAACCTTGTGGAAAGCATGCCTCGACGGTGTCAGGCCATAATTGATGCTGGAGGAGATTGGACTTGCTACTAAGGTATTTGCATTGAGTATTGACCACCAATTAAACAATAAATGTGCGAATTTTTAAAAAATCTATTGCTGTTATAAAACCACGCTCTTACTTAACAGACTGTACATGAACGAAAAATGCAAGTGTAATGTAATAAAATCGGTTATTTAAGTGAAAATATGAATTAATAATGAAATGTACACGGCTGACGGCCGATCGCTTTACCTTTCGCTTGACGACTGACTGACTACCAACTCTTGCCATTGATGCTGAGACGATGGCACTTACTCTTGCACGAACCCTCTGCCTTTGGTACATTGGTCATTCTGGTTCACTTATCGGCCTTCCAGAGTTTATATCATCCATAACGCTTGACTTTGGTAATCTAGTATGGTCCCAAATATTAGCTCTCTGATTTCCTTTCAGTTACAAACTGCAATTAGAGCACCAATTTTATACCCATATTCGTTTTGTAGACGGCTTCATTTAGATGAATCCCTATTCCTGCGCTACTGCGCATCTGCTGGTCTCTTGATTAAAGTTATCACACAACTACATTTGAAGTAACTGTCTGATACGATCTTCCACCATGTGATTCTTTTTCTCATTTAACATGAATTCACATGGGTTTCTTGATGGAAACCTGAGTGGCACTTTTTATGACTTTCTGCATTTTTTAAACCAATTGATTTTGGTACCACCGCTATTTATTTTGTAACTGTACGACCGACGATCTGACAAGGATTCTTACCTTGATGCCCGGGGTCTCATGATCCTTCTCTGTAGAAATTCCGATGGCACCGATGAAACTAGAAGAAAAACTATCTTGTGGACGCTAAGAAATCCTGTATTGAAGAGCCATCCTATGTGATCGCAAGACAGTTTTGGGTCTCTAGGAACGTGCATCACACCAGCCAACTGTAAGGTTTGACGCGGATTGCTCTCCGCTGTGCCATGGCCGTTCTCACGTGCCACTGCATAATAGAACGCCACGCGCAACAGTTGGGCGTTGGATTTAATGATTTCTGTCGGAGTATGAAGAGGAATCTGTCTTCTATCTAATGTGCCAGAGTCCAGCTTTGACGAGGAAAAGTTGTCTGACTGGGGGCATCCTTCTTCTCAAGTTTGACTGAACTATTTTTTATTGACTTAAAGGGTATCGCGGCAGTTTATTAAAAAACCAGATGGTTTCCTGAGTACAGTGGCTGAGGGAAAGTCATATGCGTGGTATAACAACGGGTCTTAATTGTGCTTCCGTGTGCCTTTCGTCAGGGTTCCTTTTGACTAGCAACCACTTTACCTAACTTAAACGATTTTTAAAACATATTTAAACCATTTTGCTGATTTTCCTGATAAAAGTTTCGATGTGAATGCCAGTAATATTCGGTTAACTCGCTCTATTTAGCCGTTTTCTCCCGGTACTCCTGTGTTACTCCATACGTCATTTGTTTGTACATCGTTTTCAAACATACCTGAAGTACACTCTGTACCTCGATCGCTAATGTGAAGTGGATTGCTGATAATTTTCGATCGTTCGGCTAGCTTCTTGAGTTAATTCTCGCAGCTTGTAGTTTTTGTCAGCTATAGCCATAATAGTTTCGTGAAACCTTTCACCATGACAATTATATTTTAATATTGTTTGTGGTAGCGTGCATGGGGCCAAGGGATTCCTTGAGTGACACAAGCAATGTATGTAATGGCGTCATTCCGATGTGATGCAAAAATCCCTTCTTTTTGCCTAGTTTTTCGCTGTAGGTACCCATTTAACATAGTTGCTTATGATATGAGTAATATTGATCTCAGAGTGATGTGTCTAGTAGTTCTGTTTTATTACATGTATCGCATTTTGAACGGAAAAGTCTCCTGCGTTATGAGCCTCCGTGATAATTTCTATTTTTTTGCCATGAGAATATCTGAGCAATTTATGACTGTAAATATCAGGCTGCGCTTCAATTTGCTATTCTCATACGGTTGATTGGCGAGAATCTGGCGCAGCCTGTTACTAATTTGAATGGCGTTTAAGCAATACAGCTTTAGCTTCTGGTATATAGTTATCCTTTCATGCTTCCGCGATGATAGTATTCTTGCTCCAGAGAATGCGGGATGCAGTTGACTCTCAAATCATTGCACCAATGCCGCGGTGAAGCCATCCTTCGACGCATATGTGTATATCTAACGGCTGTTACTACACTATTGAAAACATCTTGCATCATTTTGAGACATTCCTTGACTGCTTCACTATGTATAACAATATCATCCATGTACAACTCCAGAATATCTTCCCCTATTAAATTTTAGAATACATCGGTTACAAATCGGATGAAAGCTGGTGGCGAGTACGGTACCCAAATGGAGCTCTGTTGAACTGTTAAAATTTATCTTTGGTGCTGAACGCACTATACTTCTTGCTACTTTCTTCGATCGGGGCCATTTTCTAAGTCCATCATAATCGAGTATTTCACCTTTTGCAATTTTTCCAGCACCCCATCAAGTAATAGATCTGGAAAGCAACTGTCAAGTCCCATTTTGTTCAGTTGATGATAATCGATGCTGACACGATTGATTTCATTCTTTTTTACAGCAACGAAACAGTTGGCGAAGCTTGATGAGTCGTATAATGTCTACACTGCACTGCGAGCTGATGCATGCTGAATGGCATAATATCCACCTTGCTCAAACTCACTTGCGTTCAACTTATTCCTAATCTGTTTTTTTTTTCTACAAGCAAAAGATATCAAACTATCTGTTTTCTACAGGTCACATTATTTAGTTTTCCATAATCAGTTGAGTTCTCGTGAACATAAATTTTGAGTGGTCAAAAGTTAGTTAATTTGGAGAAGGGTTGCCGTTCTTCTGCAATGGAGAATTTTTAAAATTCCAAACTGCCAGGGTAGAAAAAGCATTAAGTTTATAAATTATTCGCCTTATTTTTTAAAAAGCGAACATTTTTAAGAAAGGTCTATAATTTTTTACGTGCCCGCTGTGGCACCAGGGTTATCCGCACACTCATCAAAAATCATACATATCAATTCCTGGTCAAAATTAATATATTCTGAGAATATTGTAATGATGAGATATTTCTATCAGAAGTAATAACCAATTGAAATTTGCCCACACAGAGTTAAAATTTTTAAAAACCTTATTATAGCCAAAATTAAAGCAACATCAGTTTTCATTTCTCATACTTGACTTTTCCCTAATTATTCCTTTTAAAGATATATAAGGGTATCTGGAAATTCAGGAAAAAGTTAAACATATCTTAATTTTAAACACCACCGAGCTAACCTAGCGCTGAAAAGGTATCTGGTTCAAACCAGAGGCAAAATGAAGTGTGAGACTAGATATTTCGCTCTTCTAAATTTTGATTATGGAAACCGAGTTTCGTTAGCGAGAAAACTTTGGCTTACATAAATTAAGTTTGAAGTCTCTAACACCCGATACTAAGATCTGTCGATTTGCGTTGAACCTGCCACATTCCTCTTCCAGCTTTGTAAATTTGCTTGTCTGATTTCCTAATTTCTCCAGGAGCCCCTTTATATAGAGTTTGAAGTCTCTAGCGGAACCTGTTTCGAAGGTATGGGAATCAATGCTAAATCTTCAATGTCCCTTTCATACGCCTTTTCTTACATGCTAGAGCAGTGATTTTACCACGTCTAAAAATTTGTCTCTACAGATTTTATTTGGGACTCATTTTTGGGGCATGCGTGCCTCTGACCAAACTGCCTGCTCTTCGCAGCGGAACGAAATGCTAGTACACAGCCAGGAGCCAGATCTACGGACATCAGCGAAACGGTAAGAGATGCAATAATGTCTCAAACTTGAGAACATTGGCGACAGATGGATGCGGTCAAGGGGATGTCCTATCACCGTTCCTGTTGAGTATCCTAGTTGACTTCCTGCTTAACACACTGCAACAAGAACGCTGGCTTATGCTGACGACGTGGCCACACTAGCAGCCAGTAAGGATCTGTATGTGGCATATGGAAGCACACAACGCGCATTGAATTTTATTGACAGTTGGTGTTTGAGGCACGGCCTAACAGTAAATCGTGGGAAAACGAAAATTGTTTTGCTTACCAGGAAAAAAAAACTAGAAGGACTAGTGCTTCCTAATATGAAAGGCACAGCTCTTCAATTTTCAGATGAACACAAATATCTAGGAGAAAGAGAATTGTGGTTTCGAAGATTTGTACCATTTTCGCAACAGAAATCAGCTCACGGGGCATTCGAAACCATAGTTAAGTAAAATTAAATTTTCAAATACTATCGCAAACAACACACTTCCATAAGAATAGGAAAGTTTGCAGAGCCATGAGCTGCCTAGGAGGGCACATGTACTGAATAGGTGTTCCACAGAATGACCGCTATCGATCCTGCCTATGAGAGGCTGATTCTGTGAATGCCAAGCGTTTGCGCTTCTCAGATATCTACATTTTAGCTGGGATCTCGCACGTATTCAAAAGATAGCCCTTTTCCTCTATAATTGATCCTTAATTTCGTAGTTAAATCTGAGAAATTGTGGCAGTAGTAGGGGTTATGAGTTTTTTTTGGGCTGAGTGCTTACAAGATCCCAGACGCCTTCTCCCAATTTAAACACACACAGCTGACTAAGTTAGAAGTTTTTCTATACAAGAAAAATATCATGTAGAATGATATTGGGGGTGATGAAATGTATAAGAGCTAAATCGTTTCCCCTAATTAATTTCCTCTAATCATTTCTTCTTAGAACATTGACATTTTTGGCAAGTGCATCGATACTTTCAATGGGATTCAAACAGGCCACTCTGAATGAAAACAGACATACGAGGGTGGTCTGACAAGTTTCCGACCTTAACGTGAAGATGGCAGCATTCGTCAATAAATGCTAGGGAATGTGGTTGTACATCTTTTAACAGGTGCTCACCAAAATTTCAGCCATTTTGGACGCGTAGTTGTTGCTTGACAATCGTTTGAGTGAAACGATGTGTGTTTTTGTGAAAGTTGAAAAAATCGAATATCGAGTGGTCATTAAATATTTGTTTTTGAAAGGCAATACGTCTACGAAAATCAAAGATGAGTTAGAGTGTGTACGGGGACTCTGCACCATTATTTACCACAGTGGAATTTTGGGCAGCTGAATTTAAACGTGGTCGTACCAGCTTGAGAGACGATGAACGTTCGGGATGTCCAAAAACTGCAACCACTGACGATAAGATCGCTAAAGTTCACCAAATGGTGCTAACGCTATGAATATGTCCAAAGAACGTTTTAGTCACATATTGAATGAATATTTAGGCATGAGGAAGCTGTCCGCGTGTTGGGTGCCGCGTTTGCTCACATTTGACCAAAAACTTGTTTGAATGAACATTTCCAACGCTTTGTTGGCGAAATTCAGGCGGAATAAATCATAGTTTTGGCGCCGATTAATTACTGTAGATGAAACTTGGAAATACCATTATACGCCCGAAATAAAAATACAGTCGAAACAGTGGACTGCGAAGGGGGAATCGGCTCCAAAAAAAGCAAAAACAGTTTTTCGGCTGGGATGATGGCAATTGTTTTTTGGGATAGTCATGGAGTTATCTTAATGGATTGTCTTCAAACAGGAAAGACCATTACAGGAGCATACTACCCTTCATTACCTGACAAGCTGAAGGCAGACATTGCGGAAAAACGGCCACATTTGCAGAAAAAGAAAATCCAAGACAATGCACCAACTCGCAACTCTGCGGTTGCCATGGCGAAAATCCACCAATTATGGTTTGACCTGCTTGACCAGCCTCCTTATTCACCAGATCTAGCCCCAAGCGACTTCTTTTTGTTGCCTGATCTAAAAATGACGCTAGGAAAATGAGGAGGCAATCACTTTCGTAAACAATTATTTTGCGGAGAAAAACGCCGAGTACTATTTGAATGGGTTAAAAAGATAGGAGCATCGCCCGGAAAAGTGTGTAGACTTACAGAGAGACTATGTAGAAAAATAAAAATAAATTTAAAGAAAAAATATCTTGTATCTTTGTTAGGTCGGAAACTTTTCAGACCACCCTCGTATTTTATTGTTGTTTAAGCTTTTTAGCTCTCCGAAAGATCTATCTATCCGGTTTTGCGTTTTGCGGTTCAATGTAAAAAGCGAAAACAAAATGACTTCTTGAAATTAGCAAAAAACGTCTCTAAAAGCACTATTTCATTAGATCTTTTTAACTCCATACATCAGTCTACCAATGCACATAGATTAGGTCGAAAGAAAGTACGCTAGAAAGTACGTCTAGGTCGTTTTGTAGTGCTGTGCACAGTTTGTTCCAAAATTCAAAATACTTGAGTTCAATAAACTTCCTTAATTCCAGGCTCATTTAACTTTAGATGCTCATCAACAACTCTTTCCTACAAATTAAAAAAAAATCATCCGCAACTCAACTTCAAACCAATCCTTCCAAACCTCCTGATAAGCCCTGGAATTCCAACAGCACACAACATCAATGTCAAAGTAAAGTGGCATTAGTGTCACATGTTTGTGATGATACAAAATGTGCATACTACCGTGCCATGCACAAATAAAACTTTTTAACTAAGACCTTCAAGCTTGCACATGACACACACACATAATGTCAGTTTCATATTAAAACTTTCATCTTCTTTCGCCATACAGGCGCTCGTATAGGTACATAACTATCGTTACAAAGTTACAAACGAGCAAGGCGAGAAGTGAAAAAATGAAGTGGTAATAATATTTTCCTCTTTTGTAAAATGTTTTCGTCCCTCTCGTCACGTCATCATCATAGATAAAGCTTATTTTATGTTGTCTACATTTTACGAACGATGTACCTAATGTATGTTATACCGATGTACATATATGAAAAAGAAGAAATAGAAAAGAAGACGAAGAAGCTGTTTTGGCACTGCGACATAATGCACATGAAGAGACGGATGGATGGTTCGTTGACTGCATCTAAATACGATGCAACCCGTCTAGCCCTGGCAAGCCATCTTCTTGTCAGTCTACGACAGTCTGGCCTGGTCGTTTTCTCATTTGCTCATTACATGTACGTGATCCCCGACATCATGTTAGAATTATGCATTATAAGAGAATGAGAATAATGAGCATTTTTTGTTGTTGCTGTTTCCAGGCGCTGACGCGCTCCGGGATGGATGACTGTAGTTGCAGCATCTACAGATTTCAGTCAGCCAACTTAATTGTTATGTTTCATTGTTTCTTTGGTGGAGTTGAAATTGAACTGGTTAAACACAATGTATGTAATTTGAAGTTGCACATAAATTTTATTTCATTGTAGAGTTGAATGGCATTACAAGCTCGAGGTTAGAAAAAAAAATCTGAGTTTCTATCTAGATTTAATTACTTACAGCTGGTTTTGTCCACATACCTGGAAAAAAGAGAGAGAGAAACAAATTAGATTTTTTTAATAAATTAAATTTGAATTTAAATAAAGATTTGTCGGGTCACAATAATTGATTGAAAATTAAGTTACTTGAACAAAATCATCAGAAGTGAATTTCAAAACTTCTAATCACAAATCGAAAATTCCCTTCACTAATTTCATAAAACTAATAATCCAGTTTCCACAATATGCCAGATAGCTCTCAGCTCTCAAAAACTTTTCCTTTCCAAAGTTTATCAACGGTCAACACATCGTTTCGCTTTCAAACTTACAAAAGTATACTTTTTCACACATTCCATTGTTCATATAACGTGAAAAAAAAACATATCTCATTCCATCTACTGTTCCGGCAGATTGTGTTTTTTACGTTTTAATTACACTGTAATGAAATTGTGAAATGAAACTAGATAAAACTAGCTGTCACGCCAGGTCTAAAATTACTTCATTCATTTTGACATTAGTAGTAATAGTAGGTACTCTGGTCGGCTAGTCTTTGATACGTAGAGCGAAAGGCAATCTACGAAGAGTTGGTTATTATTGTGAACGCGAAGTGATTTTCTTTCTTTTGACTGGTACTGAGACTATGAGAAAAGTTTTGATGCAAGTAGGGTTAGCAAGTCAGTTTTAAAGTGAGAAAATGACGATGCAGTGGAAAATTCGTTTATTGAGAAAAATGCAATTAACTTTCATCAAAACTTAAATTCTGATCTGTAAAAAAAAAAAACAATTCATTAAAATATATGTTTAAAATACAATTAATATCCCATTTTTACTACGCTAGGTTCCATCACACAAATCCAATAATCTACTCTAATCCGGTCATTTAAAATTTCAGTTCCTTCAAAGAAAAATTCCCCTACCATTCCGGTCCTTGTAAATCTGAAATGGCAGTGTAATACAATCAACAGTTCCATATTCTCAATAGATAGCAATCGAATTGAACAGCTAGTCTTCAATGTCAAACGCGAAAATCACAATAGTCAACACTGATAAAAATCTGTTTCATATCTACGACACTGAACAATGAAGACACAAAACATTATCAATTCTTTTTCCTTAAGCCCAATTCCATTTTAATGGAGCACTTTCGACTTTAATCAAGTTTTTCCTTAGCTAGCCGTGACAATGATGATGATCATAATGTTGATGACTACGACAGAGAGACAGATACTGACAGTCATAGACTCAAGGCGCTTAAAATCTTAATTATCTTTCTGTCGGGTCGACGACGCTGGTAATGACGAGGATGAAACAGGAGAAAATGCGACTAGGTCGCAGTCGAATAGTTTGAACGACCCTTAATAAGGTTAATGATTTGCAGGTTATGGACAGAGGCGGTAAATGCCGAATAATGATGGCTTCATAGTGTGCGCTTTTTCGGTGTGATGAGATAGGGCTACTCGACCTATGATTTTCCTTAATGTAAGTTTTCATTAAAGATGTGACATAGGTTTTTAATGGAATTTCTAAGAAGGGACTACCGCAGATAGTTGTTGTTCGGTACCGCGAATAGTTGAATTGATGTTACAACAATATCTTCTACATACTTGATTTCCATCTAACGTTAGGTTTTCACGTTTAAATTTGGATTTCCTGGTTGTTTGTGGAAAAGTAATTTTGAGTATGTAATTTTTCGCTGAGTTTTTGATGTAATTTAATCTCACGTACACCTGGCCTAGTGGCCCAACCTTTTTGAATTAGAAGCTTTTAAGTGCGTAGAAACTATTGTTTTGTTTCTTGATTTTTGTTGATGATTTCATTTTCCCTTATTACTGTAGTATGAATTTTCACGCTTCAAGAGTCAATATATAAACAATATACTACCAAAGCAGCTCTGAACTTCTTTTATCATTCTAACAATTATCACGGTGGGAATATAGGCAAACTTTACTCTTTGCATCTGAATTATTTTCTTTCCAAAAAGATAAAAATCGTATCGAATCAGATTAGACAAGCACGATGAACTTTCCGTCTAGACCTTCTAGGTTTTATTATACTACAGTCAATTAGCCCTGTAGTATTCGAATTATGTTCCATCATATCACACAAATGTACGATTCGGCTACGATTGTTTTTTTCTTCGATAAATGATTTCTAGTCAGCACACATATGTAGGTCTCATTTACTTATCTTAAGCTATTATTTATCTCTTCAATTACTTAATACAACAGCACAAGTTTTGAGTAGTGTGCAGGCAAAATAAGTATGCAAAAATAAAATTACCAGCAGGTGACATAAAAACGGAGATTTATAATTTCAAAGTACTAAACAATGAAAGCAAACCCAATGTTTAGGGTTCTAAGTTCAGGGAAAACTATCTGTATTTTTTTTAATGTATTTTTATTTATTAGAGGAAAGTAGCCAAATATGGAATACCATTTTGTTTAAGGGGCATAGCAACAAAAATAGATAGAAATGAGAACAGTTTAATGTTATTACTAATCAGTCATATATTTTTAAGTAAGAAATAAACAGCGTTGTTTTAAATATATTAATTGTCAAAGTAAAATTGAATACAAATACAAAATAACAAATGAGTACCTAAATATGGAATAGGTACCCAAATATGGAACATACGCGTAATTCATTCTTTTGATAAAAGAAATTGGCATAAACATCTCAAAACAAAATTGTTATGGCCAATAAAGTAAAAAAGCTCAATTCACTTGCAAAAGTCGCAGATCCATGTATCAAACTCAGGACCAGCGCAATCACTATGTGCCCAAAGCCCACACATTATGCACTTAATCCAAGGTTCTCCTTTATTATCCTCGGAAAAAAGTTCTTGGCAAAACATGCATTCCGCATTGGCGGAATCAGGATATTTTTGGCCTATAAGCTTTCCAGGTTCACTGTCTGCGTTAAACTGGATACCACGTTGTTCCTCAGAGTCTTCTCCTTCAGAATAAGTCTTATTATTCTTTGTTCGTTTATTTCTCTTGTTATTCTTTGTCTTGGCCAATTTAATTTCTTTTGTTTTTCTCTTAATATTTTTATCTATCAAATCACTTATGTAGAATGATGATGTTATAACTGCTGCTACTGCAGCTTTTCTTCCCCTGTTAGACACTTTTCTTCTTTTATCTGGCACTGAGCATATGGCATACGGAGTCACCAGATCTAGACTACTGGGGTTAAGTCTGGAAGTCGAGGGTCCAGGTTTTGCATTAGGACCTGTTTCTGTTACAGGTATTTCTGTTAGGGCTTGATCAGTATTAGATATAGATTCCATTGTAGTCATATTGGTTGTACAACAATCTCTGACAGCATTTTGTTCCGCAGCAATGTAGTCAATATCACTGAATA
Source organism: Nemotelus pantherinus (assembly GCA_963978885.1). Lineage (NCBI taxonomy): Eukaryota > Metazoa > Arthropoda > Insecta > Diptera > Stratiomyidae > Nemotelus > Nemotelus pantherinus. The sequence continues at coordinate 118,687,065 of OZ022265.1, read as the reverse complement.
CATTTTTATTGAAAGGCCATAGTCCTGTGACGCGAAAGCCATTTGCTGCAATCTCATCTGTTTTTGCTTTCAAGTAGGATCTGCCGAGTAGCTCCACAATATCATATGGACTTAGAGGTCTATTGTTGTTTCTTATCCACATACGAATTTCTTCACTATAGTAAGTTTTCAACAGCCCCATAAAAGTTTTGTCCAACGGCTAGAGCTTATGAGTTGTATGTGGAGGTAAGGATACAATTTCCACGTTATATTCTCTCGCGATGTCTATTATATCGATATTACGAGTGTGACTATAGTGGCCATCTAATATCAGTAAAACCTTCGACTCAGGAGTCGGGTTGGTGTTTTGAATGAAATGCTTGGACCAATCGGTAAAGATGTTCGTTTGAATCCACTCTGATTGATGAGCAACTCCAACAGATCCTAGCGGACAGCCTTTCATTAGCTGAGTGCTCATATTTTTCCTTGGAAATATAATGAAAGGTGGCACAAAATGACCAGTAGCATTCATGCAAATAACTGTTGTCATAAGAGATCCTCTTTCTGCTGAAGTAAACGAAGCTATCTGACGTTTCCCTCTGTGCCCGACGATTTGGGGTATCTTACTTTGTACAATTGTTAAACCAGTTTCATCCACGTTGTATATACGGTTAGGTGGATAGTTATTTTTAGTGTAAACTTCTTCGAGAAGAGTGAAAAAGGCATCCACTTTTTCCTTCTGAAATCCAAATGCTCTGGCAAAAGACGTACCTGTTGGTTTTCGTATTGAAAGCTTCGTCTTATGACGATTGAAAAATAATTTTAACCACTTTTTTGCCAAACCTAATTTAGCGAACGGATGCTGTAAGTTGTTACGCTTTGCTAGCATATATGCCATTCTGCGAAGATCGTTTCGCGTCAAACCACAAAGCTTGCTCTCCATAATTAAAAGGTACTCTATCAGCTAAAATTCAAGTTTTGCACCCAATCCTGGCTTTCTTCCTGAAGTAGTGGTTGCTGCTTCTTCTGGGGACTGTTCATCTTTTTGGCATAGACGAAACAATGTTGTCCTAGGCACTTGAAAATGATGGGCCGCTTCAAATATCCCATTTTCTTCCCCCGAACCAAGTTTATTGCTTCCGCTATTTTTTCATCATTCCAGATCTTACGTTTTTTGGTCGATTGTAAAGCCGCCATTCTACAAATACAAAAAACATATATAATGGGGGGGGACCTGTATATCGCCGGATGTCATACTAAAAGTACCTAGAAAACATCATTATGAAGAATCTAAAGCCCTTTTTAGACATGCGTCCATGCGTCCAAGCGTTTTTAGATTACACGAGTCAAGTCAACTCAAATTCAGTTTTTTGAAGGCGGGGCTAAGCCCAAAGTGGTCGGATACATGGATCGGATACGGTGATTGATATACCATTGACTTAATTGTTTTACTTTCGCTCTTTGCCATTTCGAGATGGTTAGTGGATGGATGGATTAATAAGTGGATGGATTTTACACGCTTGTAATGATGTTTTTTTATTTTCATATTATTTGAATATATAAGAATATAATGAACATTATATATATGTATATATATACCTATATACTATACATTGACCTAGATTATATTTATTTATATATATATATATATATATATATATATATATATATATATATATAAATATATAAATATAGTTTTGAGGTACCGATTTATTTATATGGAAAGAGAAATTGTAAAAAAAACGAATATGATGAATCAGAATTATTATTGTTTTAAGCTTGGTGACGAAGATATTTTAAAAATGTTTAGCCGTTCGGAGGCACTGATAACTTGAAAATGATTCTAAGGATTCTAATCAGCGGAGCTGTCAATATTTTGCGGTTATTACGAATGATCAAACGTGAAATCTACTAGACCTTCACATAAGCTAAAAAAAAAAACCAGAGGGTTTTTTTAAGGGCGTTCTTAAAAAAAAGCGTCTAATGTAATGGAAATGAATTTGGAACCGATTTTAGCTTGCAAAGCAAGCTAAAATCGGTTTGGCTGAGTTAAAAAAAAATTGTGTTTTACTAAAAAATGCCAAGAATTCAATGTCTTTGAATAAATAAACGAGCAAATTATGTGAAAAAAAATGAGTGGAAAATGAAACTGAATATATATTCGGAATATTTTCAAGGTTTTCTAAAAACAAAACCGTCAATACTTTTTGATTCCCTTATTCAAAGATTTCGTTTTAATTAACTAAATTTATGCTCTACGGCAAACCCAGGTTTATGAAATGTATCCAGACATTCAGTATTTGCTTTATTTTTTCTTATGAAGCATTCTTATCAACCAGCAAAACCATCTTCTATTCCATCTTCTTCTCTTACATACCTTCTTCTACATACCATCTTCTATTCCATCTTCTTCTCTTACTCCTTTTCACAAACAAAAAAAAAACGAATTGAAAAAGATTAGCGATAAGATGATCCCCTTCGATGAAATTCTAAGAAAATTATATGTTTGTCCGATTGGCAAAATCTTTTCTCGTTTTCCCACAAAAATAAGATCTACGCTGTCGATTTTATTTCAACAACGAAAACGACAACGATTATCAACTTGATTGGCTTCAGTCAACCGTGTAATGTTTTTGATTCAATTTAGCTATTTCATTCGTCTGGGCTGTAATGCCAACGCTTCTACCCGGTCTCAGGAACTTTATATTACGAAATTTTGTGATTTGATGACTTTACGAAGGGAACAGCTACATAGGAGAGTGAATTTGTTGCAACAGTCGTTAAAATGGAGGGAAAGGAATTTTCAATAGAAAAGTAAAATGATTGAGGATTATCGTTGAGGCATGATGAAATCGTAATACTTGTTTTTCTTAACTTATTTATGGCGTATAATTTATTTTGATTGGTTAAGCTATTGTTATTTCATTGGTCAGAATTAATATTAATTTTTGATTAAATTTCATTAAGTGCCTAAGTGTTTAAAAATAAATTCTGAGTTGGTCGTGATTTTTCTGTGAGAAAATTCGTGCTGTCACTACGAAATGAATAGTGGATAAAAACGCTATGGATGTACATTTTCGAGATGACCTACTTTGAGCTAGGTTAACTCAAAGCATGATGAGTTATCCTCTACTCGTACTTGGATTCTAAATCAGAGACTCCCGAGCCTAGAAGCCAGTGCCTGACCTACTAGGCCAGGAAAATATGGAAAACGTTATCCAGACCTTTTTCTTGATAAATGTCTTTTCCTTGGTATCTACCTGATATAGAAAATATGTTGAAGATCGATGTTCCTAAGTGCTCTAGGTTTTGCCAATTAACCTATCGCGTGTGAGCAATTTAGGGGACCAGCGCCTGGTGCAGTTGAGGACTTAGGACAAAAAGGCCCTTTGTACTCACCAAGTACCATTGTTTCCTGGTTTGCTCAACAAAATCGAGGATCAACGATAACGAAAATAGGCTATCCTTTGCATACACGCTATACTCGTAGCTTAGCCGAAGTAATGGAACCTGACACATGCATACACTAGGTATTCGCAAAGAAAATGGTCTACAGAGTCAGCTTCTTCTAAGCAGGATGGTCAAACGTCATCCAGCGCAACACCTATTCGGAAAATATGTTCTCCAAGGGGATTATATCTCCAAGGTGAATATGTTCCCCAAGGTGATTATATCCAGTCAGTAAGCCTTTTTTTCTATGATAATGCCAATGCTCAGGGGATTGCCTTTTGAAGCGAATGCTTAGCAATGGCGGTAGGGAGACACGTATGGGAGAAGCCGATATCAATTCTTCCATTATTCTTTTTTTTTAGTGCCACATTTATTTCTTATTTTGTAAAGCGCTAGTGTTATGTCTAGTCGCTACTAAAGCTTTTTATGTGGCACTTAATTAATGGAGCGCTGGTATTATGCCCAGTCGCCGACTGTTAAGACAACACAAGACGAACAAATATAGCCATGGGCACGGCAGGATTCGAACCCGCGGGCAGTAGATCGCTGCTTCGATGCCTGCCATGGCTTTGCAAACTTTCCTAATCTTGTAGGAACTTCGTATGGCTGGCAACATCAGAACATAGCCAGCTCTTTTTATGGAGATTAACTGCCGACTTTCGAAACACACCCAAAGCGGTCTTAGGGCCCTGTAATGAAAACGAGGAACGTTGCTTCGCCATGACATCAGCAATTGGATTTCCTTCAAAATTGGAGTATTCTGGTACTTAGAACTGATACCTCTTATTAAACCTGGCGACAGAGTTCAATCGCACTCTAAATTTTTGGGCAATTCTCGAAGTAGTCAAAAGGTTTATATAATGCCAGTAGCACAGGTTGATTGTCATTGCAGGTAGCGATATATTTACTACTCTACCTTTTATCAATCGTCCAACAAATAACTCTCAAGACAGCGAATATTTAACTTACTAGGAGTTAGTGATGGGCGATTGCGAGGTGTTTCAACAATCGAGACAATTGTAATCGATACCATGAAACAATCAAGAGAACAATCGAGAGAACAATCGAGAGAACAATCGAAAGAACAATCGTGAGATCAATCGATATCCTCAATTGTTCTACTCGATTGTTTACTTCGATTGTTGGATTCGATTGCTATACTCAATTGGTGCTCTCGATTGCAGCGTTCGATTGTGGTGTTTTATTGCTGGACTCGATTGTTGAAGACCGGTTAATAGCAGAAAGAGAATGTGTAGCTCTGGGGTGGCTAGAACTAAAGACAGATGTGATAGCCGAATACTGTAGCTAAGATCACACTCTAAAAAGTGGGTCTATAATTAATACTTTGATAATAGCAAATATATTCACTTTTCTGTTTAAAATAACATTTTTTATTACATTTGAATAGTTGCAGTTAAGTGAACAGTGCAGTATTTCTTTCCGTGGAGCAAGTGTAGAATAGTAATTATGCTATAAGTTTGTGTGCATATTTGTCTATAATAAATTAAAATAAACTATAAACTGGAAGGAAAAAGTGTTTGTATTTGATAATAAAAATAATTATATTTTACTTCCTTGACTTGATAGCTTTTTATGGCTTCTAAAGTTACCTATTTACAGTTTTTTGTTAATTATATTTCATATGGGGCAATATTTCACATTACAGCATTTCCCTGATTTAAGTGGCTAAACTTTAGATCATGAAATTCACGCTTAAGTAGTGCGAATTTCTTAAATTGGTCAACTTTTGATGTAGAAATTTACCAGTGCTTGCATTGTGATTTTTACACATTTTTGTTGAAATTCACGAATCAATGACGCTTATTATTTTAGAAAGTTATTAAAAAGCAACCTTTGCTACATAAATTTCATCCATTTCCGTCCAAAATTTACGTCTTTTTTGGGTAAAATTACACGATTTGGTCGTAAAAAAATTTAAACACATAAGACGTAAAATATTCTTTTTACGCACTTTTGTAAATTTACATCTTTAATAGTAGGAAACCAGTTTCCTACTGTTATAAGGGTAAAATTCAACCAAAATTTTTTTCAGTGCAACACAATGCAGCAGCTTTATGGCTGACTCGATTGCCGTCAACCGATTGTCGATGTCCGACCGAATGGTCGATTGGGAGATGGCGAGATGCTTTTTCGGTTTTCTCGATTGCTACGTTGGCGAGATGTTTTTTTTCGATTCTCTCGATTGCACAATTACCATCGCGTCAACAATCGAGATCAACTCAAAACCATCGAGATATTTCGAGATGTTTTAACAATCGAAACAATCGAGTTAAACATCTCGCAATCGCGCACCACTTCAGGAGTAGTACTTATTGCACCAAAGATAACTAGGCACACATTCTTTTATAGTATGGTTGAACTCTAGAGAGCATAAAATAGCTTCACAACAGTCAACCAAACCACGGATGCGTACGTGATCATCGGCCTTAAAAAAACATTACTGCATTCGAACAAACTCATTAAATTTCGCCCTGATATCCTAGATTCTTTGTGGTGCTTGAGCTTCTATTTTCTTCTGAAATTTAAAATCTATCTTCATCAAAAAACTGGATTTACTATACTTCAGCAGTAAATATTACAATAGTTAACTATAGTAGTACTATAGTTAACCATACCTCATTTAAGGAAAAAAACAATATTTCTTCTCTAAATGAAGTGCATAAACCAATTCCTTGGAATCTGTTTTGCTAACAAAAAAAGTTAACACTATTTCGCTAAATACGCAACAGCTTCACAAGCACAAAACATCCTTGAAACTCACCATACTGCAGCGTTAGTAAGTTAGTACTATTGGAATTCATTTTCCGCACGAATTTTCCTTCGGTTTCGTAATTGATAAGATATTGGAACGTGCTGGGAGAGGGGGCAGGGCTTGTATCCTAAAGGAAAACTTTTAAGTTTAATAAGGGACTTTTTTCAATATCAGTTTTCCCCAGTAAATACGACGATAAGGAGCAGTTGAAAGTCAGAGTACGTATCTGATGTTGGGTGAATTTAGTAGCGGTACCTTTCACTTGCTTTGCCGTCTTCCTTCGCCTCTTCCGCCCTTATACTGCTAGCTTTTTCTTCTCGACATTTTACCGAGAATGGAAAATATTGATGATCCTTTTTTCTGCGAGAACGTATGCCCTGAAGAAAATATTGTAGCGACCACGTTCGCTTGCAAAAAGTTGAGTCTATGGGAGTTTATGTAGGAAGTAAAGCTTATCGGATTACAAGCGATGAAGCGAATAAGCGGCTAAAAAAAAACAGGGCGATGAATCGAGAAGACGCAGGCAAGAAGAACATGTAAGGACGAGTGATTTTCAGAGCGTCTGTCGATGGCATAAGATGGTGATTTGGATAATTATAATTGGCTGGGTCGATATTTTGATTTAACTTTATGACTTGCAATTTTTATAACGGTCATAAAGGTGACGATAATACTTGGTAAGCTAAGCACAGCAGGATGTTGAACCTGCTATTTTTTTTGCTGTCCCGGAGAGATATGAATGAATGAAAGGAAAATTAAAGCTTTGATTTTCTGGGTAAGACGGTTTATGATTCACACGATTTGTTAGTTTTGGGAGGGATTTTGTTCATATTGATTGAATGCTGTAAAGATTTGTGCTTGGAGGCGGTTTGATGATGAAAAATGGGTTGACAGGATGTATTTTAGGATGTAATAAAATTGAATGAGTATTTATTGAATTAATGACCTTCGAATGAAGTCATGTTCGCGTTACAATGTTTTCATAAAGCTGCAGGGCTTGAACATTTTCTGAATCTGATATTTAGGGAATTTAATTATTCTATCTTTTTTCATAATTTCATAATCTTGAGCTTTACGCTGCAAAATTATCAATTCGCAATAATACCATCTTATTCATCGATCTTATGTTCGAAAGGCATTTATGTCCTGTTAACATTTCTAACTGTCTATTGAAAATCAATACATCCATCCTCACTTCAAACTCAATTCAATCATTCATTTGTTCGTTGAACATTTATCTAATTCGAATCTATTTTGTATTTCGTTTTCAGTTCTTCGTTGTTCACAACAAACAATTGCAAATCCGTCGAGAATTCAATTAATCGAAAACAAATATTTGCTCATTGAATTTAATTTGGCAAATATGTACAAACTACAGGCAAATTTCTGTGTTAAGCGGAACAGCATAATATGCATGTACATTTGCTTTGGGTTTAATGGGAGTGAGGGTGTAGGTGACTTTATTGTTAGAGCGTGTTGGTTTGCCTTCGTTCGTTGTCGACCAACGGACGAAATCAATTTGTTATAAAAACGGAAAATGAAATTGAAGTTGCATGACTACATGGCTACATGGGTGATGGGAACAGGATGTGTAGAAAGTCATTGTACGTGCTTATACATGATTATCATATGATAAAAGATTAGAGGTTGTTGAAAGTAAGCATGTTGAGAAGATGATGGCGGTGATGTATCTAAGTGCAGATTTTTGGTCCATGGGAGGATTTGAAACAGTGATCAGACAAGTTAACAACTGACGTTTTCCTTACTAGACAACACAAGCTGTTTTTCTCTCTAAAAAATCAAAAATTTAGAGTATCGAAGGGATAAAATGTAAAGTCCTTGTGATAGCATCGATGACTCTCTGGCTTTATTTCCTTAATACGCATGTTACTAATCCCTTAATAATTTCCCAATTAAGCATATTACTGTCCAAAACTATTCTCAAGTTTTTGACCTGATCAATCCTATTCAGTTCGATATTTTTAAGGTAAAAATAATAAGCCGTAATTGGATTTTTAGGGGATGAACACTTTTTGACATTTAGATAGTGATTATTCTAAAGCTTGAATTTAAAAACGATGCAGCAAATTGCGTTTTAATGATCTCGTATTATGTCATGTAGTCGACGTAGAAGAGGCTATGCATGTCAGATAGAATAAGAACTGCCATTTGCAACGCCAGAGTGTACAAAATCTATTTTAAATAAATTCCCTTGAAATTTGACGATCTTAGCCCAGTCGCAAAGGCAGGTTTAGAGCCAAATTAGATGTAAGTCATATGTAGCAAGATTAAAATATTTAAGTATTAAGGTTTGGTGATCAGCTCGGCTAAAAGCACGCAAGACGTCAGAAGCTAGGACCATAATATTTATGGAAGTAGACCTGATCTTTCGAAATCTATGCTGCTCTTCCAATGTCGATGATACAGCTTAGTTGACAAGATAGTGGTGCTTCGATCGCTATAAATTTATCATTCGATCGCTATAAACTTATCAAACAGGGTGATCTTGAAGTGATGGAAAAGATGGAAAAATACCAAGTGACAGCACTGAAAAAAAAATCTTGGTAAAATCAACAATTTTCCTTAGTTGTTTTTGCGTCAACTACGGGCTATAGTTAAAACAACCATAAGAAAATTGTTGATTACTTTTATGCACCATGACGCGTGGTTGATAAACAACGTCCGTGGTGCAAAAAAGTAAGCAACTACAAACTATGGTATTCCAATAATGTACACAGTACGAGATAGTAAATGACTATAGTCTGTGGAGTGGAATTATATTTGTTGAAATTAACAATTGTAGATTGGTTCGCTTACTATGAAAATGGTTGATAATTCAGTATTTTGTAGTGTTAAACGAATCGATGCTCATTTTTCTATAGATCAACTATTTATCGTACTTATGAACCAATTAACAAAGTTGAATCCTCGAAGGTTTCGATATTTTTTGTATCAGCAAAGTCAACTACTTTTGTATGGTCAAATGAACTATTTTAGCATAGTAGAAAGAACCATTTTCCGTCGTTGATTCGACAATTTTTAATGAATTGTAGCAGTACTATCAATAATAGTTAAATCAACAACGACTTTTTCTTTCCGTGAGTGATATATTGAAGTTAATGTATACAGGAATCAACATTTTACAGAAGAATATCTAAATCAACGCCAGACCCTATGTTCGCATTATTTCGCAAATAGCTTGGGAGAGTGTTGCTTGCGTCAGAACAATTTTGCCAATTACATGTGTTATAGAAGCTGTGGCTGAGAATCTAGACGGGCAGAAAGTATTTCAAAAATGATTAACAATTTAATCACATGTTTATTGCGAGAACGAAGTAGAGTTTCTTTTGAAGTGTTATGGTACAAGAACACAACATTCTTTGACAGATCTAGGGGAATTACTACCAGGAGAGCGATCTTCGGGCTGACCGAGCCCGCAGATACGGGCGGGGGCGTCACACCTTTCTTAACCAATGCCAAAATCTAAAAGATCGACCAGGAAATGCAAAATCGGCCGATCTGTATGAGTATTTGATGGGGAACCTTCTGTTTTTTCTTTAAACAAAACACTTCGCGAATCCTCTGCCCTGTTTCAACACTATTAATTGCTTGTCGTCGAATTTCGCACGCAATCAAATACATTTTCCGTTAAATTTGCGAGCAGTTTCACTATAACCATACCACCGCTGTGTTACGCCTCTGCGCTTACGTTGTCTATTCACTTCATTCTGCGATAAAAATAGCTCCGCTATTCGCCTCTCACCTCCATATAAAGCAATATTATGTCCTCTGCCTAGAAAACTTCAAACCCACATTTGGCTCTTCTCGCCACAAAAATAAAACAGATCACCCACACCACAACCCATTTCACCAATCACCCACAGTTTTTTTTTCTGTCATCTCGCGTCCAACTTACGCAATCCTTTACTCAAACAGTACATAGAAGTTGGATAGACCGAGGTTTTTTTAATTTTTTATATTACGAAATACGGAATCAAAAACATCGTGACCCATCAAATTGTGACAGATATCATATCTTTCAGAGGATTTTATGGAGAACAACTTTTTCATTGCACCTAAAGTCTTACAAAGTGGAGTTGTTAAAAGGACTGCTGCTAAATCTGATGAAGACTGTGGAGAATTGCCTCCCTATACATGATTACCTCTGCCTAGTAACCTGTTTGTAGCCCGATTGGCAAGGAGGATTCGGTGAATGAGCTGGTGCAACCGTCAGTAAGTGCTTTTTCAATGAAATGCCCAAAGAGAGCCTTATATGGTCTGTAATTGATACTACTAAAGGAGATAGAAAGACCTCTGGAGATAGAATCATTTCTATTCAGTATCCGCTGCAAATTGCAGAAAGGAGGTTCATGCCCTCCGCCTACTATGTTGAAAGTTAAAATAGGGGAGTCAGGCTGGTAGCGTATGAATATCGGCGCTTAGCTGAATTCTACAAGCAAGCTATCTCCGAACTGGGGACCAAACTAGGGACCAAACTAGGGACCAAACTAAAGGTGGTGCCGGCCTATGCAGGGCATGACTTTCTTGCTTTCATACAGATCCAGAAGAAGTTTTGGAGATCATTGGGCGCTTCGACTCTGATCTTCCGACGAATGATTGGAGCTCTCTTCATCTTAAATTAAGACGCGTGCCGCTTTTAGAGATCCAAAAGAGCATTATTAAGTACAGGGTCACGAAATTGTCCCTGATTGTTTACAGAATTGACGGATTGACAAGACTAAGGGTTCTGGATCGAAAGATTTTCGATCAACCAAACAAAGCCCGAAGCAGGAGGTTGTGACAATACAGTTGTTATCCATCGTTCTCTCTCTCTTAGCGTCTGAGTGGAATTTAGATGCGGGGTCCCTCTCGACTGATTTCTGCGGCTTTCTAGCTCTCCTGAATCTGGAAACACAGGAAGGGAGTGATACAGCTTTGCATCCGAGGAGGATCTTAACTTGACCCTTATTGGAACGGGTGTGGGTACTTCAAATTAGCCTCCACCATTCTAAAGCAGGAACAGCTGCTCTACTTCTCTGCCTGTCTAATACAGGGAAGAGCTAAAACTAATCCAAAAACTATGGGTTGTAACGACCAGGTTTTCGGATTGCACAAGAATGGAAGCAGACTGATTACACTCACATTCTCATTCTTCACAATATTTGTGACAAGGATAATAAGGTTGTTGCATCGGAAGTCGATCGAAAGGTATGCTGATTTTTTTGTTGCTAAATGACAAACGACCACGTCACATGTCTACTCTGTCGAATATCGACATCCATGTCAGATTTCGTTGCTCAATATGTTTAAGCACATTTACAGAAATCAACTAAAATCGGTAATGGTTAGATCTAATATTCATCAATTTTTATGACGAAGTTGTGGTTACCCCGACAATTAACGTCAAACCAATTTTGTTGGCATAATGGCAAAAAATTAATTAAATTAATCATAATGAGGTAGAATCGGCTTAGTTTTTAATAATAACTAAATTATCACCTGCTAAAGATATTCCAAGATTGCTTCCCTAGAACGAATCAGAATATGAAAAAATATTGGTTTTCTGTATCTATTCTGAACCTTTCTATAAAATTTCTGTGAAATAAAACATGAAACAATTGACATCCATTTTCTTGTCCTCACACTGTTACCGCGCTGTAACAAATCGCACTAGATTCAAAATCGTATGCTCCTTTAATATTAAACTCGTATACCAAATTCCAAAATTGCTGTGTGCATATTTGATCAATTGCTGTTAATTTGGCAAATGTCCGCACCGTAAGCGCTACAAGAAGGACGTCAATTTGGTTATCCGAATGACATATAGTAGTTGCTTTGACTGACCGCGTGCCTGCTAGCCTGCACCATCAGCAAGTTATTGTTGAATGTCCTGAACAGTAGCGGCAGCAGGAGCAATCTACAGAATCGTATCGAATAGAAAAACTAACGTTCTGTTGGAATGTCAGTAGGATGAGTAGTGTCGGACGGATGCAATGGACGATAATGACGCTTCAAATGTAGATTTAACAAATTTGAAATGGGTTTGTTGCGCATAGCGCTTACAGCCGTCGTCTCGATGAGGAGGTTGTCTTTTCATAGCGCGAAATTTGTAACGCTTGAGAAATTAATATCCGACAATGAATAGGCTAGCTCCTATACTATAATACAAAGCCCAGTCAAATTGATGGCGTTGAGTACCAAAACCGCAGCATAAATTAAAATTTGAATTTCCGAGCAATTCAACTGTAGCATTTCCTGGTTGCCTCTATCAGTTTCTGATTAATTACAGGATGGCAGACAGGCTGGTATGCGGGTGCATGTTGCAGCTTGCAGTTGATTGCATTCGCCGAGGATTTAACTTGATTATAAATTTCGGCATTTTACGCGTTTGTGTTTGTATGGTCTGTAATTATTTGAATAATGTGCGGAATTGTTGCGTTTATTTGCATTTATGATAGCAGTGGTGGTGTCATGGCCACAAAAAAGTGACGCTTGATGCATTATCATATTATTGCAACAAATTGTGGTAGAACAATGGTACAAGAGCTCGAGGATTGGCATTTTTTTTCGCTGCAATATTTTGTTCGATTTAATTCTGGACTTTGAAAATTAAATAATAATTGACAATTAAATTTTCGATATGACAATTCATATGATATTATTTCATATTATTCACAGTTCGTGTTATTTTATATTGTTCGCAGTATCATTTTAAATTTTTCACAGTTCAAAAGACTGTCAGCAATATTATAAATTTCTTTCATCTGAAAACCACACTAGACTGACCAACGCCATACACTAGACATACAAGTGCTATTAACAATTTACAAAATGCATGCATTCATCTCGAATGGTTCTATGGACAAACTACTGTTTTCTGTCATAAATAAATTTATACAGAGATACAATATAAGGTTCATGCATTATGCGACCGGTAGCCAAGCTGAGCAAATAGAGCTGAACGGATAGACAATAGTTGCGATATGTATGCCAGTTTGTACTGGGCCAGTGACAAACATACATAAATTTTCATGCTCAAATGAAAATTTATGACCGCAATGGAACAAGTCGGAGGAGTGAGTAGGAGCCTAGGAAGCACTCCACGGTTGGTTCCTATACATATGGGCAGGATCCACCGATTAAAGACAATGCGACAGGCAGACAGACAGACAGACAGCAGAACGTATGCCAGTAGTATGGAGAAGATTGTCGCATTGCAAACAAAACATTACATATTTCATGCTTATGATGCATAACATATATTCGAACGCTCAGAGAGATACATTATTCGACTATTGTCAATCTGTTGTGCTGGCTGTGAAAGTATATTGCCCGGATATATTTCAATAGTCACTTACAAATGGGGATATTGAATCAATTTATAGTTATTTATTATTGAAATTTCCAGTCGAGAACTATCATAACTTTCGTTGAAATTACTTCTATAGCAATCGAGGAAGATGAGGGTGGTCGTTCTGTGAACATGCCGTATATCAGTGTTTGTGGACAAGTGCAAATATTCTCCATATGGACGTTTTATGATATAGCTTGTGGATTATTTGAAAATGTTACTAACTACACGGCAAGTGACATGAGGGTTTGCAGTCGTGTTTCTGTCATGTTGTCTGTGAACAATTTCGAAGTTTCATTCAAATGAATTTTATTATGCATATATGTATGTAGATGCAACCAATTGCAAATATTCTCCATTATTCTAATTATTTGTAGAACTTTGGACAACCATTTGATTGTTTCTCCTTATCATCGTTGAAATTGGTTATCAAAACAGAAGAGTCCCATATCCAATCAATAGATCCTGAACTTTCTGTAGATGGCAAGATTTTCATTTATTGATCAGGCATGCTGATGCATGAAATCTTTTTGCGTGTGTAACATGAACGAAGCTTGGGTTTTCGAATTCTGATGCACTGAGTTAACATAGAACTATTATCGACTGGTCGAGAGGTCATTCATGCCATCGAAGACAGGCTTTTCTCATTCAATTGAAATTAAACCGAAATTTTCATAAAAAAAAAAACTATTTGTTTCGAATTAAATTTTATAAATACAGTGGCTGATTGATTATATGTTTGAATTATTGACATCACTGATCGAGTAAATTGATAAATATATAAAACTAAATTTAAGGAAAATCATCATCTATCATGTTCAATAAAATGAATATTGGCTATAACCAAAAATCATCATAAACATATATTGGCTATAACCATATTATTCCATAATTCCATAATTATTAATTCCACATGCACAAAATTGCCATTGCAGTTTTCTCATTTTTTTCAATGCAATGATAATTTACTCCTCTACAAATCTTATTGACTGTCTGGTCCATTATACAAGTTATTGCGTTTTGGGGTGCAAAATTTATCTTCTTTAGTTTTATAATTGCCATTTTTTTCATTAAGGGGGTATTCTGGTCTAGAAATTTGATCAAATCGATTTTTTTTTATTTGCATATTTTCAAAGCTTAGACCTTTAAGAATAAGCACTTAAAAGGATTTTTGGAAAATCGAAACATTTTTGGAGTTACAGCTATTTTTGTGACACACAAACTAACTGCCCGAAACGAGACTCCAAGTTTTAAACGCTTTTTTCTCGGAACTACTTTTCTTGATACGGTTGACATGATATCTCTGTAATGAACCGATTTACGTGAAATTTTGCACAAACCCTCTTAACACTATTGGTTATCGTCTGACGTAGGGATTTTTCAAATTTTTTTTTCTACTATTTATTAAAAATCTCCAAAGTTGAAAAAATGAAGCAAAAACCCAATTTTTTTTTACATGGACGCCGTTTTGTGAAAAAAAAAGTTTTTTCAAATCGCCTACGTCAGACGAAATTTACATTCTTTTTATTACAGAATTCACCAAAAACCTATGTTTCAGACCACCAGGAAGGTTGGAATCATGTCAACCATGAGACAAGTTTTTTTTTTGAGCCTTCACTTTGTCGGCCTGTATCTATATCAATTTTATTTTTTTTTTATTTTTTTAATACATTTTTGTACTTTCAAAATGTTAATAAAAGACTGATAAAAACATGTATATCAAAAATCTTTATGGTTTTTCTTTTATTGCGTCCGTAAAATCACCTCAAAATCGAGCTTCTAGACCAGAATACTGCCTTAAGTTACCATATTGAACTTATTTTGCAATGTAACATGTAATTCCCCGAGCCCTTTTCTACCAAGTAGCTATAATCCCATACGACTAATATTATCAGTAATATTATCAAAAAGGAAATCAAAATGGCAAAATGTTACAAAATGTCATCATGAATGGACACCGTACACAGCTTTAAATATAGAAAAATATTAAAAGGGGAAATTCATTGAAAATAAGGGGAAATCCAGAATTCAAATGATTGAAACCAAACTTAATATATTCAATAATGAAATTTTACTTTCCTTTTATTGTTTTCCGCAAAGATCGTGGTTTATCTGACGGCGACGATGTTTTAGTTCCTGTTCGCAATAAACTTAGCGTGACCTCCTGTACCGAGTTCATTCCTTCTCTGCCTGTTGAATGTATCCTTGTTCACTTATCTGTTACTCCATCCACTGCATTAATTGTATCCTCAATGTATATCCTATGTAATAGTCCTATTGTAGTTTATGAGCGAAGATTTAACACCTACTATCTGATCTTTTATGTGGTGATTTTAAAATTCCCAGCTTAGTCGGATATAAACTTCATTGAAATTTTATCAAGGAGCAATATTTCCATAGCAACATCCTCCTATTTCACTCTTTGCTTTTTTTCTCAGTTGAATAATGTGCTCAATAATAATAACAGAATACTTGATTTTGTTCTTGCTAACGCTTCTTTGTCGTCTGTTCTTTTATATGCTCCTCTCTCACCTTATGTTAGTCATGATCTTCCACCATCGCTTCCTGCTATAGAACTTTCCTTTACCTAAGAATAAAAATACATTTTTGCTGCGTTATAATATTGCTAAAACAGAGTTCATTTCCAAATGCTGTTAACTGGTTTGCTTTTTTCAGAGGTCTAAATGTTGATGATGGCTTTCATGCGTTCTATGCCTTTTTTGTCTAATCTTGTTTCCTGTCACACTCCCACTTTTCGTGTTAGAAGAGATGTTAATCCCCCTTTGGTAACTGATGACGTGATACGTGCTCTTAAAACCATAGACGTGGCGCATCGTAGATTTCGAAGCAACGGCTTAGAGGTCGATCTTCTAAGATACGAAAATCTCCGCTCTTGTGTTAAAAAGATGGTTAAAGATGTGATGAATGCTTATCATGGTCACATTTAAGCCTCCATATAATTCTGTCAATAGAAACCCTTCTGGTCCTATATCCGTTCCCTTTAAAAATCTCCCTCTATCCTTTCTGTGGTGCTCCTAAATAATTCGTCTGCTTCCTCGCCTAAAGAAATCTGTTAGATGTTTGCTCATTTCTTTTCTTCTGCTACCTCTTAACTTACAAAGCAAAATACAAAGCATGGAAAATTTTTCGGATCGCATATAGTTACAGGAGGCGGCACAGTCTACAATGTTCGTGGGGACGATCGGCCCCTTAGATGTTTCCAAACTCCAAGCGAAAATTCAGACTCTAATTTTTATCTCGTCCGATGTCTTTTGCGTGATACATTCCCAACAATTCAAGCTCAATCTACCTTGTGATGTATCGTAGCTCTGACAAACTGCCGGGCAAATTTGACAGTGTGATCAGTTAAGGCTGTCGTTTCGCACACATACAATATGCCCTAATTGAAAATGTTGAATTTCATTCTTCAAATTCTAGCAGCTTATCTTTAACTCGATCAAGGAGCATACCCAGCTTTTCCCTCTACTAGCGAAACGAAGCTTCATCGTCAACAACTGCACGGTTTAAGGAACGCTACTATGAGATTCAAATGGTCCGTCATGGGCGAGTTCAAATAAAACCATTCTTTGAATGCCTTTGAATTTTCTATATTCCTCTTAGATCCGACTAAAATATAAAATAATCCAGGTTTTTGTAATGACAGGGATTTTTTTCTAACTTTAGCAACTAAATCTTTGAGGTCAGGATCTTCGAAGAACCGTTCCGGAAACTATCCACTTCCCCTCGCTCACTGATAATGCTGAGAAAGGCAAACCATACCACATTTTGCTTCATTCTCGTATCAAAAGCAGCAGGACGTTGATGGATAAAGCCAAAACTTTACTAACGAATAGGATTAACGTTTGGAACTAATGCTAAGGAGCAGGTTACTACTCCTTAACAGCTGCCAATAATTGTGTGGGCACATTTAATTGTCACATGTAACAACCATGTTGAATGGTAACATTTTTGGTCCCTTGATGGCCTAAAAAGGACATCCTGAATGCACTCAAATCAAATTCGAAGTTCATAAAATATACCGCACAGATTTTCGTAGAGGTTGCTATAAGGAGAACATAACAGTGGTAGATAGCGAAAGATTAGCTGTTAAAATTTTTTTTTGTTTAAGTCTAATCTGCGAATGAAACAATGCTCTCCTCGAGCTGGAAAGTTGTTCTAGTGCAAAAGTGGCTGTAGCTGTATCTTAAGGATACATTGACTGAGTGCTTGTAGGTATCATGCAGTTTTTCAAAGTTATGTCTCCAGTAGAACGACACGTGGGTTCGCTAACCAATCAACATAAATACTCGCCTATTTAGAGCTATTTCATCTGAAAATGTCACTGGGAAAATGTTGTCACGAATGGAAATCGTAGTCCAAGCAATAGATAGCTACTTCCGATTGGCACTTCAGTGACCTGAGCTGAGGTTGGTTGTTCTTCTTGCTACAGAATTAAGACCCACTCCAAGTGTATTCACAGCCTGAGCTGAAGCAATAATTAGTCTAGTCCAGACTTGTTTTTGAGTCATGAAGCATCTTTCCAAGTACTCAGGATCCAGCACGATTTAAGTTCGGACTATAACATAGTTCCTTAGTTCATACTTAAGTTTACGAGCACCCTGACATCGTTCCAGAATTTTCGAACAGATAATTTCCCGCATTGCCACTACCGAGCTTACAACCTTACAATGAAAGCGGTTGGAGATCGGCCTTCTACTACATCGAGAGGCAGGTTAGAAGACAAAATTATAAAACTGACGTTAAGGTACTGTAGGCGGAAATAATAACGCACTGATACGATCGAAGCGGCCCATACTTGAAAACAATGAGCTATCTAACAGTGAATCCAGCAGGTGCTGATAACAACACTGCCCGATAATGTGGCATTCCAATGAACGAGAAAGAAAAATGAACGACCTACACTAAATTTTATTGGTAGTTGTTTAAGGAGCATAATAAAATAATAAATGACAACGAAAAAGCCTAGCAGGTCAAAATATTAAAACCTCTTGATTGAGGATATTGTTCCATCCAAACTATTATAGTCGGTACCGTCTACGATTTTCTATTTGGTTGTCATAACATCGTCTATTTTGAGATGAGAATGTTTTTCGATCTAAATGTAAAAAAAATCGTTCTAAGCTCTTATTCTTGATCTTTTTATTTATAGCTTGTCATCTGAAGTGGCGTCTGCTGTTTGAAGGAAATGAATATTTCCCGTGTGGCTGTTCATCTGTTTCTGAAATTCGCCAACGATTTCCATCCCATTTCTCCTTGCTTTTAGCTGCCTAACTTATAATACTACCTCCATAACAACAATGGAACCGTAATATCTTTGTACCCACAAGAAATTACATTCAAATCACCTAAACACAATACGAATTGCTGGAGCAACCGATTCTATCATACAGTTCCTTATCGGAGCTTACTTAAAATCCGAAACAACTCATTAATCTTTTCCCTTAAAAAGTTTGTCTAATCAGATAATAACTGCCAGCTTTGTATTATCTCACTAACTTACCTTTTCTCATTTCCTAAGAGTGTCCCTGAAATTTCATCGTCATCAACATCAACAAACATCATTTCACTGAACAAACCGACATCAAGAAATCGGCAACCGAAAAACATCTATAAATCGCCAGAAATTTCACGAGTATTAAATTGCGAATAAACTGAATATAGATCTCGTAGGAAGTCGCCAGAGAAGACGCCAGAAAATACTTAGAATTATACGACAAAGAGACGAAACAACCGCATTATCATCAGAAAAGCTATTCATGGTATCTTATTTTACACATTTTGTGGTGTTTATTTGGTTATTTTCCTTGTCTTTTCACTAGCGTGCTTGTTTTTATTTGTTTGTCTATTTGTCTACGTCGTTCAGTCATGTTTTCGTAAACTTTTCTCTGCTACAAAGATGGAATTGATGTACCACCATCATCATCGTCACCGTTCATCGTTCTTTTGTAGACATCGTTGCCGCAGCTACAATATCAGCCGTCCCGTCATCATTGCAGTCTTTTTCGTTGTTATCATACTTAAAGAAAACTTGTTGAGCAGAAGGCTCAAATGGATTTTCAAGTTGGTAAACAAATAAATACCAGTTCTGTCCTTTCCAAGTTCTGTTCCTGGTTTGGTACATCTCTTCATACCTGCTTATGTGTGCTCCTTGAATAAATATTGTGGACGTGGTGTTATCATAAAAACATATCGTGTATTAAGAAAATATGAGGCATTAATGATTCAAGGAGTAATTTATGAGAACAGGGTGGATGAAAGTTGTGAAAATAAGATACGTTTCAGCCTGGAGGCTGACCGAAGTATGTTGAATAAAGTTTGTACCTAGGTTTCAAAGTGGTTCTGGCATGGAAAGAGAAATGAATAATATCGAAATTGTGGAGTATCAGTTTCAGCTGTGACTGAAAAATAGCAGTGTCAAAATATTGATTAGGTTGCTTTTCCTAATATACATTAGTCCCCAATTCGCATTGTCTGTAAATTCCCGATGTTTTCAATTTTTTTGTTTGAATTTAGTGAATCCTGAAATTCAGTCGAGAAACTTGGTTACTGCTTCAAGTGGTTAAGGAATATTATAGTCAAAAAATAAGCAATTATATGTCCGCTTATTTGAGTCAACTGCATCAAAGAGGCACTGGAAACGATGACACCAGAATTGACAGTCCCATTCAAGTATATGTAGAACAAACAAGCGTCACTAGGAAATGGGCACAGGTGGGGATACTATAGGATCTGCGGAAGGAACGTATAATTAAGGCTGCGGTCCATGAAGCTCTTCTGATAATGGTTCGGACACAAAAATTCATTTTCTATTTTCAATCAAAGGTAGTTAGAAAAACTAGTAGGAAAAACTTTCATCAGAGATAAGAACGGCTCCAAAAAAAAACATTAAAAGATGCATTATTATGTAGATTCTCGGAAACCTTCAAGGATTTAAACTTCCCTAAAATTGAAATGAAAACTCCGCGAAAGCACACGATAAATTTTCAAATGATCAGCGTAGAGTAAGCCAGATGACGCAAAAACATTTGAAAGGTTACTGACAAAAAAGTTCAATGACAGTGGTCCAAGGCTGGATGTTTGGAGTACGCCAAAAAGAGAGCAGAATAAGGACGAGGAAAGGAAGTAAGGTAGGAAAGCGCTAGTTGAATACATGGAGACACTGCGCATTATCGACAGGTTTGGCAACAAACCATCCCATTTTGCAAAGAAGAAGAAATGGAAGAAAACAGGCAGTCAGTGGCAAAAATCGGGCATGATCTGCCTTTTATAATAAAATAGATCAGAGCTTGGCCAAAATTTTAGCTGCGAAAGAGCAAAAATCTGCAGAGGAGTAAACCAGTGACCAAGAGGCTGAAAAAAATTGCAATGATCGACAAGAAATTCAACAGCTGTTACTCTCTAAACCAAAAAGGATGGTGAATTCCAGCGAAGTGGCTAAACGGTGGCTAAATCATAACTGCCCCTTGGGTCAATTATCGCTTGAGAAATGGAAGATCTTTGAGTCAGGCCTGCTCAATGCAATCGGATTGAGAAACATCCTGAACCGGTCATGCCCTCGTTTAATGCGGTGGGCTGGTTCAGGGGTGTAGACGCCATCAACTGCAACGACAATCTCATATTGCGCTGGTGTAAAGCATTAATTTAGGTGTTACCTAGACTATGAGCTAGCTGTTATCTAGACTATGAACTAGCTCTTTTAGGTATAGTAGACACATGGATCATTTTAACACTTCCGACACTACCAATCCCAAATATCTAAGAAGAAGATCCTGCACCTTAAGAAGCCGACAGTCCGAAACGAGGAGCAGGTGTACACACTTCAGATCGATAAAAAATTTAATGGCCTGCTTTATCTGCGTTTTGCAAGATGGCGTGGGTTGCAGGCAGCGTTTAAGAAGCGCTATCGAAAAGATGATAACGTATACCCCGTAGATTTGCAAGATTGAGAGGGATTTGGGCATAGTAGACCCAATGGAGACAGCTGCCAGTCACCAGTAAATTGAACTGCCGGTTAAGGAGGTTGGAGAAGATTGACAGCTCCACAGAAACTTGACTTCGGTCAAACTACTGCTGACTCTCCACGAAAGTAAGCTTGGTGCAGCATTAGTTCTGGAACACTGGATTTTGGATGCAAGTTCGGGTTGCTGGACTGTGGTCAAAGAATTTCAATCTTTTCTTCCTAACTGTTGTGACCAAAATAAGAACGGTCATGCTAGGAAGTATTTTCACGTTTATCTTCTTAGTCATTTCCGCATGGATGATGAAACTGTTGTGGCATGTGAGGGAGATAAAGAGAAGAACATCGCCACGGAGTCAAACAAAAAGAAGAAATAGCTGCTCGTAGCAGCTGATATCAACGTCTATCGTACTGGAATCAGGAAAATTTTCTCACTCATAGAGGACTTCTCAGCAAAAACATGCTTAATATCACTCTACCCTGTCAGTCCAATGAAAAACTGATAGTGAACTGGAAGGTCCTTGAAGTATTATCATTCGCTGATCATTGATACATAAGCATCGCTCTGAATTTTAGTTCAAAATGCAGTTCTCGCTCGTTTCATTAACGGAGAGTTTGTGAAACAAGAAGCTGCTATTAGTTTAGGTTCTCCCTCAAAATTGGCATGGTAGTAAACCTGAAGAGAGCTGGGAATAAACTGACGGATAAGCTCAGGAACTCTTGAATTGTCTTAAGCGCAAGCCACACTGATTATCGCCGAAAACAAACACTACAGCTCTTCAAATTTACCAAAATAGCTGGCTGAAGAGAATGCTGGGGCAAATACAAGGACGTTTTTAGGTTCTAAAAATCGGAAATACGGAAAGCCAAGTGGAGTTCTTGGGCGAATTCACTCCCACAGGTCTCTGCAATCAGGTGAACGGCTTTCATGAAATATGCGAAACTGTAGCCAGGCGCAATCTAGAATGGGCCATTAACACTTTCAAGCCCTTCAAGTCGTCAGTTATGGATGAAATTTTTCCTCCCATGCTCCAGAGCAAGGAATAGTTTATACTAATCTATAAAAGTTACCTAGGGCTTAGTCATGTACTTGCAGTCTGGGAGACTACTAAGGCTATATTTGGCATCAAAGCACCTAGAAGCCACCGCGTGTATCCGAAAGGTTCTTATACCTCAAAGTTTTCGAAAGGTCGCTAAATCCTCACATTAAATGAAAATTTCATCATTAAAAAAATGGAAATAGAGAGTTATGGAAATTTGAAAATGGACTCATTATGAAAATTACGCCTGATGGACCTTTTTGGATCTTGGGTGCCTTCAATAATATGCACGCTACATGCATGCTATAACCAACAGCCACCTGTTATCTGTAACTGGATGAATAGCATTTTTGAGCATGGACTCATATCAGTGGAATAGGCGATAGTGCAAGTTACAAGGAAGCTTGACAGAGGCACATCTTAATGGAGAGTTCCATCTCCTCTTTTGTGGAACCTGATGACAAGCACCATTTTAAAGACATTAGAGAGCAAGATGCTCATCTTTGTGGCATTTATTGATAACATTCGTTGAATACCCTTGGCCAGCTTATTAGGTATTCTCTGGGACTGGTTAATGAGTGGGCAAAAACCGAAGGCCGTGGCATCAACCAATTTAGTAGTTTTCTCAATGATATCCAAATTTTGTACTTTGTACTTTTTTGTATTTTGTACTTTGGGCCAATTTTGTACTTTTCTCAATGATATCCTAAATTCTTAAAATAGATTCAATTAGACACATCAAGTTATGAATTTTATTTTAGACAGCAAACTTTTCTGGTAGGTGAACCTACAGGAAAGAGTAAAAAGGGCAAACAAAGCGGCTAACGCCACCAAGTAGATGTTGGCGGGACCTGCTTCATTTTCGCATCTCTTGACGTCTTTATTCGAAGTACTGCTGCAAAAAATGCTATCATGTTTAATGACTAAGGATACTACAAGTCAAGATCCTTTGGCAACAGCAATATTGGGATGGGGTTCGCAAACTGCAATAACTATTTGGACCCCACTCATTGCTTCAACCGAATTTGCCAAGCGGACGTAATTGATGAGCAGGAATAGCATTGGCTACAGGAAATAGGAGCCTTGAGCATCTATACTGACGGATCCGTAACAGCTGCAAGAGTAGGTGCTAAAGTATTTAAACGCATCCTTCAGGCTCCCGAATCACTATAGTATTTTCGAGGCAGAGATCTTTGCGATACGAAAAGCCGCACAACTATTACACGTCACGAATGATACAAATGCCTGCACTAACATTTTCACCACAGACAGTTAAAATGCGGTAAAAGCACCCATGTCCCATACAAATAAATCGAATTGCGTACTTGTCTCCATTCGTGCGATGAGCAGGGTAGGTAACAACGAAAGAACCAGAATATACTGGGTTCCCGGTAATAAGAGCATTGATGGAAATGAGAGAGCGGATGCACTATCCACCCCTAGTTGGATCGACCGACGTAAAAAAAGAAAACTATAGGAACTGTTAAGTACTTCACCGACTTTCATATGAGGCAAATTGCAGTATGCAGGTGGTGGGGTACTTAGACCTGCAGGGTAACCAAAACTACGTGGAGGTCATACAACCTCAATATTTCAAATTTCTACAAGCGTTAAACTTATCATTACTAGCCACTGTCTTACAGCAGCACATGCCATGATACTGCAATTCTGAAGTAATGATACCTGCAGAAAATGTTAGGAGTCTGAAGAAATGATGCAACACCTATTTTGTAACCGTCAGAATATTACAACTCAAGCAATTGATGAGTTGTTAAGCCGTAAGATTATAGATTTTCAAAGGGCTAAAACTCCATACTATTCAAGCTCGATACCATTCTATATAATTTTCATATGACCATCAGTGCTGCCATTTTAGCATTTTGAATGCTAGATCTAGCATTATTTTTTCCAAAACGGCATTCGAAATTCGGAGTTAGCATCTAGCATTATTTTTAGCATTTAAATTTAGATTTCGGAATAATCTGGCACTCATCTATTTACAATCTCGCCCATCAAATTTTTCTCATTAATAGCTCTGTTCGTGTACTTTCAATCGCGTTCATGAAAGGAAACTTCCTGAATCATGTGATGGCGGAGTTTCATGAAAACTATAAAACGCGCTCATGGCTTTTTCTTAGAAGTGACATTTGTCTGATTTTGAAATCAATGATAGTGATTATAAAGTCTAAAATATAAAGATTATAAAATCATCTATATTGCTTTAAATATGGTCACGTTTCATTGAATCGTGATGATGCTAAAAATCAGTGATATGGTCCCATCTACTTCAGACTCCCAGGAGCCTCGGGTATCTACAAGTTCAAGTTTACCAAAGTATGAGCATTCTAGTTAGATATTTTTCCTGAATAATTGAATGAATTGTTTTGTTAGAATGATTGAATGAATTGTTTTGTTAAGGATTCAAATGCAAGCAATCGCACGGATAACGCTGGAGAAAAATCCGACACTAATATTTTTTCTTCACTTAAAAATAAATAATTATTGCTGTTTTGATTGTGCGATTCCAAACGATGTTTTGAAAAATATTGGTATAAATGAGCTTTACACAAGAGAAGAAGATTAAGATATAACTGGTATGTCTGTAATAGATATAGAATCATTTTGAGATGTAAATTTTAAACTTTTTATTTGTTTTTGTTATACATGCAAGCGTTGATCAATAAGTAATGATAATGAATATAAACCAAGGTGTTTAAACTTAAACGATATATTTATTTTTCAACATAGCTTTCTAACCAGTTAATACATTTAGTCCATCTTTTTTCCAAACCCAGGATACCCTTAGAAAAAAATTCTTTATCTTGACTCTCCCAAAATGCCTCAACAGCGGCCATCACTTCTCTATAATCTTCAAATTTCTTACTCCGAAGGTGATGTTTGAGTCGAGGAAAGAGGTAGAAGCCACTGAGAGCTAGATCTGGCGAAAAGGGTAGGTCCTCAAGCAGTTCGAATCCTGTTTCCTCCAGAATCCAGTTCGAATCCTGTTTTCCTATCCTGTTGTTCGAATCCTGAATCCTGTTAATTGTATCCATCGCAACTGCAGCCTTGTGAGCCGGTGCGTTATTTTGAAGAAACAGAACTCCGGCTCGCAGATTGCCGTGTCTTTTCTGTTTCATTGCCTCTCGCAATCTTCTTATTTCGTCAGTTTAGTAAAAGCCTGATATAGTGGCTTTCTTTTCCAAATATTCCACTATAATACTTTCTTCAGCGTCCCAAAAAACTGATGCCATAGCCTTTCTTGCCGAGCTTGGCACTTGGAATTTCTTCGGTGTCGATGAAGAGGGTCGCTTCCAGCTCATCGATTGCATTTTGGTTTCTGAATCAAAATGATGGATCCAGGTTTCGTTCATGGTCACGAAATGTGACAAAAAATTCTCGTGATCTGCCTGGAACTTTTTGACATTCATTCTTAAAATGTCTACTCGTTTCTTCTTATGCTCGTCCGTTAACATACACGGTACCCAACGCGCAGATACCTTCTTCATGTGTAATTTGTTGGCAAAGATTTTTCGAACACTACCATATGAAATTCCTGTGACCTCAGCTACATACCTGAGGGTCACTCTTTGATCTGCTAACATGACATCTTCGACTTTTTTTTACGTTGTCTTCAGTAAGTGATATGGATGGACGTCCTTCGCGATGTTCATCTTCAGTGGATGTTCTTCGCAGCTTAATCTCCTTGGCCTAGCGTGCAATGGTGGAATATGGAGGATTAGAGTTCCCTAATGTTTCCACCATGTCGCCGTATACGCCTCTGGTAGACAGTTTTTTCAAACAAAGATACTTAATGCCAGCTTTCATTTCGTTTTCCCCATTTTGATGTTCTTTCTTCGACTGTTTGTATTCAAAAGAATGTGGCTCCCTGGAATCGTGGCCTATTTGTATGTTTTTTTTTATGCTTAGTGAGTATATGTATTATAGTAGTAAACATTTTTTTTTTTTAATTTTATGCGAACTGGTAATAACCGATTATCATTACTTATTGATCAACCCTCTTATTAATATGCATATTGTTTTCATATTCAACCATTTTTATTTCAATTAAATAAGAAAGCATTATTAAGCATTATAATTTTACAAGATCTAGCATTATTTAGCATTAAATAAAATTGAATCTAGCATTATTCCAAAAAAATAAATGGCAACACTGATGACCATGTGTATATTATTTACACAGACAAGATAAGCCACTGAAGGCTAGATGACTAATAACTCAATTACCTCAACAACATAAATCGGAATTCGAATAATCCTATGTCTACATACACACGTTGCTACCCTCTTCCTTAAGCATCAGCCTCGAAACCAACATCAGCCACGTTGGCAATCTGAGTGATATGCAACTGGACAAACGATGTATCTCAGCTACTCTTGCACTTCGCATAAATTACAACAGTAGGAAATGCAATTTATTCTCGGGCAATCCATCACCGATGGTTATCATAATCTCAGCAACAATCTGATTTCACCACAACTTGCTTAAAGCCGAAATACTGAAACAATTCCACTAGTTTATGGCTGCGCCATGTCCTTTGTTACTAGGAGCTGGGAGAACCAGTCTGCAGTTTATGTGTGTGCATATATGCTCACATCTCCTTGGCTCGATTGCTGCATAACGAGAATCTTGAAGTGGAGGACAGAATAACCCTACGATCCCTATGGCTCGTTTAATTTGCATGCATAAAGGATGAAATATCCGGTAGATTCTGTTTGTGCTCCACTACTTTCCTGTTCTATTTTTTTATTTACGGGCGAAATCAGTGCACAACAACGAGAATCCTTCGTAGCGTATACAAGCCGTGATATTTTCAGTCTAACTAAAACCAAACTGTGCTTGTGTATGGGACAAAAGATGAAAAAGACGTTGTTTGGTAGAGGAAGTGTACTGGGTCTTACTGTCTAGTATACGAACACTTCTATAAATATCATCTTCGCTGTTATTCCTGCAGATTGTCTAGCAAACATTGTTGATTTATTTATTGTATTTGTATTCTATTAAAAATTGAAATTTTATCCATCGTTTGTTAGTTTTTCAAGGACATCCAAACCATCAGCCAGCAGCAATGGACAGTAGAGTTTGGCAGTAACACGTGACAAAGACAAATTGAGTATCTGTTTGGTAAATTTTTCCACACACGTTTACATACTCCGTTCAACTTAATCAATCACGAAATGACTGATGATAATTTCACTGGCGAAACGAAGAGCTCAAATATTTTCTGAGAAATACTTCTAGTTAAAGGTCAAACGAGAAGGATACTTTATCAATAGTTTCATTTCGAAGAAAACACTCATCCCACAATTTGTCTGCCTTCCATCTCAATTTTATCGAAACGCAATGTTTCTGCTCCTTTCGATAGCAATATCAACAGGATCTTCGTCCTACCTTGTACCATTCCATTCCATCTGGCTTTCAATTTCCGACATATCTTTCCGCAAGGCATAATATCTGTTACAGGGAATCAGGTGAACAGATTGCGAAACGTTCAAACTGAATTGTTCAATAGCTGGTGGCCATTAAATCCACCAAGAGCGAACCAATGCACTTCACAGGCTTTCATACAGATCCGATTCGACAAATCCAATACCTACAGATGATACTACTTTC
Organism: Nemotelus pantherinus; assembly: GCA_963978885.1. NCBI lineage: Eukaryota > Metazoa > Arthropoda > Insecta > Diptera > Stratiomyidae > Nemotelus > Nemotelus pantherinus. The sequence continues at coordinate 118,658,862 of OZ022265.1, read as the reverse complement.
ACAGCCGTTTCAACTTTACTATTTCGAATTCGAAAATAACCACTGTACAGTTAGCATCTCTCATCGGACGGACTATGAAAAAGCATACGAAAGCCAGTAGCCAAGTGGTTTGCGGCTATTTTCCTCATATCTAGTGAATGAAATGTGAATTTGCAGTCGTGTTTTTCCCAAGCTGCACCCTCTGTTCCCGAATCCAGCCCCCTTTCCCCACTCGAAATGTTTGCACGTACCTGTACCGGTCGGACTCGTGGCAGTCTTAATGAATTTTTTGATAAATGTGAATCCTTACCTATTTTTGTAACGTGCAGGTGTGTGGGCAACGAAAGATACGTATAACGGTTTTAGTAGCCAGATACTATATGCGTTGCCTCGAATGAATCCTATCTGACTGTTGTTGATTAATCGTCGTCCGTTGCTGGTTCTATGAGAAGCGGTTGTATTTTTTTAATCCTGAAAAGAAATGAATAAGAAATTTGAATGATAATGATAAAAACCTCATGTTTAATAGTCAAGAATTAAAATTTATTGCAAAAGTTTTTCAATTCTGGACCAAAAAGTTTAATTATTTTTCATTGTTGCATTAATCATGGAAAATATGCTTTGTATTGCGAAAGTGTGAGATGGACAAGGTAAAGTTGATGCGACAGCGAGTTTCTCGGAAGAGGGAGAAATTCTAGAGGATTAATTTTGGTTATTTTGTAGAGATGAATATGATAAAAATAGTTAATTGTTTAATTTAACTTTGGTAATAAATTAGAGCTGGAAACAGTGGTTGCTTAGAAGGGCAATTTATTTTTCTTATATTTTTAAAAATAGATCTCTCAGATAAAAATTCAAATTGAATATCATTGTGCTGTTGTTATTCCTTGGACTTTCTACACCTTTAAATTTGCAAGGAGATATTGCTTTATTGCAAGGCACAAATATTTGACATCAGTTCATTATTTTTTAATCCTTGCCCGTGCAACATCAACTATTTACATGAATAATATTGTAATTTGTTTACGACTCCACGAAGCAAATTTTCTCTGATTCGTTTTTTCGTTTAAATACAGAGACGAAAGAAAGCTGGATAATTCCAATACCTCACTTCTACGAAACATAGAATTAAACTTGTTTTTTTGTTTTCAATTAAAAGAGAATCATCTGCTATCAATTCAAATGAATTCGAACAATGAAAACGTAGTACGTGCCACGAAATTTAAAAGGTGATTGGCACGTTTTGGTAGGTTGATTATTTATTCAAATTTAAAACACGAATATGAATACGAAATTGATTTTTTTCGTTACTAGTCATCATGAATTTGAGTGCAAATATATTGCCTGCTGCGTTCAAGGTCAAAACTCATTTTTTGAAAAATATAAATCACTAGTCTGTTGGACTGCATCGAAAGTGGAAAATATACCTTAAATTTTAGCAGCTTTTACGCAGAGCAACAAAATACAACTATAGCCGAAAATATTAAGCACTCCTGGAAAATTTGTTTATTTCATTAAAAACTAGTTCAAAGAAAAGCAAATTTATTTACTGATTTTCTTATGCATTGGTGCATTAGAAAATCAAAATGTGGTAGAACCTCTCTTTACTACATAATTCTCTTTTTGGCATCGGCATAGTGATTTTCAGACATTTTACTCAATTTATTTCAAGCCCCTCTTGTTAGAGGAATCGGATGTATTGTTTTTGGGGTTGTTGGGTAGCACTAAATTTTAAATACAATCAAGATGACACAGCATACCTCACAGAAAGTTGAGTTTGAGACGACATTAACAGCAATGAAGTTCTTCCTATGTACCTAGTTTTTCGAGTAGATCGTAATTGATCTATTTGTCGTAAATCGCATGGCGCAGATGTATTGATTGTGTTACCACTTCACGGATCACTTCATCGTGATTTTTATCCATCACCTTATAATACTCTACACATATATTCTTTTTTAGCAGTTATTGTGCTGTTTATGTATTTTTTTTTGCTGATCTATCTTCTTACTTTCATAATTTTTTTTTGTTTCCCATTAATAATTTTTGGTGATTTTAATGAGTCTTTCGCTAACTGGGGCCCAGTTTTAAATTGCATCAGGTCGTATAATTAGCTCTCTATAGTATTTTCATCTTGCATTTCCATTAAGGGGTTAGTCCACTGTTAAACTGCTCCAAATGAACTTTTTTTTTAAATAGCTACCAAAAAAAAACTATTCAAGATATCGATTTGAAATTTTACATACATCTTTATTGAAGTTGGAAAAAATTATTAGAAGGCCAAATGGCGACCGCCCCAATGGATTGCCGCAGCACCGCCGAAAAAAAAGCAAATTGCACCTCGTAAATTCTTGGACAAACAAACTATGAACAAATTACTAAAAATATTTCATTTGTTTTGAGTATAAAGGACGATTTTCACGATTTGGGAAACATGGTTTTGATTGAAAAAACGCGAAAAACTGGATAACCAATGTTCAAAAGTATACCAAATTTTTTTCAATCGCTTTGGGGCTCTAAATTGAGGCCCGTGCAGTCCTTTATACTCAAAACTAATGAAATATTTTTAGTAGTTTTTTCACAGATGCTTATTTTGTCCAGGAATTTACGAGGCGCAATTTGCTTTTTTTTCGGTTGTGCTGCGGCGATCCATTGGGACGGTCGCCATTTTGTTTTCTAATAATTTTTTTCAATGAAAATGTTAATTTTTAACTTCAATAAAGATGTATATAAAATGTCAAATCGATATATTGAATAGTTTTTTTTTTGGTAGCTGTTAAAAAAAAAGTTCATTTGGAGCAGTTTAACAGTGGACTAATCCCTTAACTCCCTTTTGCAGCTTAACAAAACGCGTAGCTTGAATGGTTCTATTATCGCCACTATCTTCTCTTAAATTTTCATTCCTGATGTATCTGTACTCATCGTGCCCATCCCTATGTTTGAGTAGATCCTCACCATTCTCTTCTCTCTTTGTCTCGCTGACAGACCTTTCGAACAAAGGAATCTCAGTTGCTTCTCCGTGCAATTTCTGCAAAGCTGATTAATGAAATGGCATGTGAATTTTTAAAATATTAGCCGGTTTTCGTTCTTCCGTGGACTAAATAATGATTAAGCACTTTTCAAGTTTTATTCCTACTTCTATGACCTTATTTTTGTCCATACCACTACAATTCGCCTACATGAAGCTACAGATATTCTTTGAGGGCAATATAACTGAAAAATGTTGTCCGAGAAAAGTTTCGAAGATCAAATTCTGTGTCTGATCTTGCCAAAATTTGGACCCTGCGTTGTTCAGCTCAAATAATAATGAAGCTACTACTTTGCTAGTTTGAAGCCATATATTTTTTGCAACACTAAACCTTTTTTCTCTTACATTCGTTCTATAAAGAGAAATGCTTCCATTTCGTACCATACAATTTTTAACGGCTTTACCTCCTAAACTCTGCAAAACCCATGTGAATTTTTCACAAACTTCTTTCCTTTTTCTCCCTCTTCTTTCTTTTACTTTTTTTAGTCCATACAAATCTGATTGAAACTGAGAACTCATTGTTCAGTCTTGATCGGCATTTCGATGCTGGATCTGATTGTAATCCCAATTTCTATGCGTGGCCCACATCTTCTACATTGTGCATCATCCTGTTTAATTTGAGCCTTTCATCCGGACTTTTATCTTCTGCCTGGAAATGGTCTAATATTTGTCTAATTTCCAAAGCCGGCAATATTTCTTCCGTCTCTAAAATATCTCTTTTTTGCTTCAGTAAGCTTCTTGAAAAAAATGTTTTCTTGAGGATGTATTCATGATTCATCTTATCCACTCCAGTGGCGGCTCGTCAGGGTCCGTATGTGGCCAGGCCCGCTCGTCAGGCCAGGCCCGCCTGGCCCACCCTGACGAGCCGCCACTGAGTTAAAGTAAAGTAAATATTTCTGGTTGGTATCCGCGTATACCTTATAATAGTGTTTTTGTGTCGAGCGGGCCCAGTGGCGGCTCGTCAGGGTGGGCCAAGCGGGCCGGGCCCACCCTGACGAGCCGCCACTGATCCACTCTCTCCGGAACAGCTTACTTTTGTGAGGAACAAGTATATTCAACCAGTTTCCTTTACCTTAAGGGGTTACCCCCACTTGTAGCGCAATAAAATAGGTCATTTTCATGAAATTTTTTTGACAAAACTACGAAATGTTTTTAAACGACTGTTATATTTTCTTAAAGTACATACTTTGAACACCTTTCAGTAATTTTTTTATTGAAAAATATTACATGATTTAATTACAAATGGCCGTCAAAACAATGGAATTTTAATTTTCACCTTTTGCGGTGACCAAAATTGTGTCGAACTGGATCATCTGAAACAAAAAATAGCGATGGACTTAGTTAAATAACAGTATAAACTAGTGTTTGATCGAAGGATTTAAAACAATATCCATTTTTCACAAAATGGCGGACAGTCAAAGTTAATATTTCGATTTTCACTTAAAAAAATTGTCGTCTTTTGGCTGTAAAACGGCCATTTTTTATTAAAAAAAAAATCGAACGATCAAACACTACATTTTTATGTATTAAATAAGCCTGCTAAGTTTCAAAAAGATCGGTTCAGTAGCTTTCGAGTAATTTTGGTCACCGACTTCAAAGATGTCATTTCGAGAAAAACGCGTTTATAAGTATAAGTAACGGTTGTATACGCAACAGTTTCTTTTCTTTCAACGCTCATATCTCGGTTAATTATGTTTGGATCGACTTGAAATTTGAAGGACGTATTCTCAGATAGTTATACTTAAAAAATATGCAACAAAAAAAAACGAAAAACTTATAAGTTACAAGTGGGGGTAACCCCTTAAATCGTCAGGATTGTTGCTGGATAAAGTTAGGCAGTTTAGTTGTTTCGGTTCACTCGTTTCCTAGTTTTTGTCCTACCTCAATAGCCGTCTGTGTAAGCTTAAATAACCGTCTGTGTAAGCTTACTATAAACAGCCTTTCTTTTTCTCACTTTCATTCTTCTTCTGGTGTTGTACAAGGGTCTATCCTTAGTCCACTATTCTTATTGATTTTTATCAATGACCTTCCTTCAGTTATCAAATCCTCTTGTTGTACTGTACGCAAAGTCTTCTTCAAAATGATATGTGTACTCTTCTCAAGTAGTGAAACCGCATTTGGCAAATTGGTAAATATATAAACAAATGACCTGTTTTCTCAAAACCCAACCTTTCTCGTTCTCTTATCCATTTTCCAACAACTTTCGTCACCCGTTAAGACTTGAATGTGACTTTTGATCTTCAATTAAAATTTAATCTTCATATTGCACAATTCACTGCTAAAGCCTTCTGAGTATCTGGATTAGCCCTTCGTTTTGCCTCTAAGATTGTTGATAAACGTACATGTGTTTGTTTGTTTCTGTTGTTAGTTCGTTGTTTCTTCAAATGTGCTTGTCAAATGTGGTCTTTTTGACTTAGGTTATCTGGTTATCTGCTAAGAAACAAAAGAACATTCAGAAAACCAATTTTATGGTTTAAATGAAAATAAATTCAAGATTTTAGCAATTTTATTCGGGGGCTAAACGACTTTCAATTCTAGCAAATCAAAATATTGGCTCCAGAATAATAATCGCATTTCTACAAAAAATATACGCATCAAATCAAAACAGACTTTGCTAATTTTGAATTCTAACTGTAGAATTAATACATTTTCAAAAATAATATAAATAAATCATCACAGCCAACAAATTATATGCCAATCATTCAACTGAAGTCTTGGTACGTAACAAAAAGATACCACCATCCTTATTATTGAGAAAAGAAGAAGAAAATAAACAAAAAACGGCTTGAATATATTCGAATACATTACATTTTACCTTCTCCCGCTCAAAACAATCAGCCTTCATTTTCATCCGTTCTTATTCATCCTTTGTCACAATTTCATTAATATCCAATTCAAATAATAATTTTTCGAAAACCGAGCGAAACATCATTCCCCGGCCATCTTCATTGCAAGTCATACGATAGCTAATTGTGCCTTGCTTGTGCAGTTATATTATGCACATAAATTAGCATTCTATTCGATGAAATTGCCTATTCCGTAGAGCAATCCAAACTCCTGGCTATGAATACGCAATTAAAGAAACACAACTATAATCCCCGCAGACTCTATGCGTGTAGATTCCCTACAATTACTCTTGAATCGTTCGTAAATTTTACGTTAAATTAACATGTTAACTACAGTCTCATTCAAGAGATAATCTCGCTTTGTAAATAATTCCAACATGCTGAAGGTATCTCGAATAGGCAGCATTTTACTGGAGTATGCACATCGTAGGCTAAATAAATTTTTTTCGAAAATATTAGAACAACGGTATTCACAGATACTTGTTCTAGCACGCAGTGCAGTTCGTTTAAAAATGAGAATGGTACATGCATAGCATTCGTGGATTATCTAGCGCTTCTCGGTTCAGCTCAATGCTGATTAGATAAAATCTCAAATAAGGTAATGGCAAAGAAAATCATGAATATTTAATCGCGAGGGTTTTCTGCATGATGTTCTCGTCCCGCGTGGTCGTTAGTTGAATGCGGGATATACTTTTATACATTTTCTGAGAATTTTTTTTTAGCAATTTATTAAAAAAAAACGCTCATCTTTCTTCCGGAAATTCACGATGCATAAAAAGTTTGCAAGCTTGTCGACCTGCTTATTTAGCACCTCTCCTGATCTAATTAGTACAACTAAGAGCTCTTGACTTCATTAGATTTAGCATGATTGCTTCAAGTAGAGGGGATCTCTCAAACTAAAGGGACGAGTATGAACTGGAATTACACTAAGGGCAGCGAAACAGCTGCAATGTGAGGGAAATTAATCCAAAACTTTCCGATGCAGTCAATAAATTTCTTACTGGTGCTTTTAGAAATCCAACAGGAGATAATGTGGTATATTAATAAACTGTACACTATAATAAGCCGTTCACACTACATTCTAAATCAGGTAGATTTAGGAGCTGTCAAGTAAATCAGGTGAAGCGTTCACACTGCTTCGAAGTGATTTGGAGCGAGAAATTTCATTCAAATTTATGTGCACAATTTTTTTTTGCGTGAAAATTGTTAAAAATGTTGCTGAAGTATGCAAGAACATTTTCTTTCCACTTTGTACAACTCACATTTTCCTTTCGTGTTCAATTTTCACTATTTTTGCACGAAATTCGAAAACATTTCAACATTTCATTCAAATCTACTCTCCCTCTCATGGATGGAATTCAGCACGCTCTGAGAAAAATTCAGCCGAGACCAAATTTACAATAGTACGTTAGTTATACTAGCCTTATTTTAAATCCAGACAGATCTTTCGACTGTCAAAAGCCGAGATAAATGTATGGTAATATAATCGTTACCGGCGACTAGAATCTCCATGATGTGGAATGGAATGTTCGATCTTGGTCGGTCAAAAACTCTAATGCTAAAAGTACTGAGATTATCAACTCATTTCCTTTTTAAACTTTTCACAGTTCAATTGTTGATGTTATTAATGTCATTCAAAACAAATTTCCTTTATTACCTATACAATTGTATCATCCAGCATTAGAAGTTAATGTCGAATTACCCTCATTCAGTCACCCGAATAATAACAAGGAATCATCAAGTATCTTTAGTTTTAAAAACGCAGACCATGTTAACTTAAATGCTGCTTTGTGTACCACTGATTGGTCAGTTTTAAATTGTATGTCATTACGATGCAGTGGATTTCTTCTATACTGAAGTTAATGATTTGATTAACATTTACGTCCCACGTGTTTGCTTAAATGATGACAAATTTCCACATTGGTTTTCGTCGGAATTAACAAAATGTGTCCATAACAAAAAAATTGCTCATTTAAATTATAAATCTACTGGAGAGTTACAATATTACAAATTATTTTCTAATTTAAGATCTAAATGCAGAATACAGGTCAAATTTGACTACCGGCGCTATATTTATAGATTAGAGTCTCAAGTTACGGAGAATATTAAGTACTTTTGGAGACATATTAACTCTTGCAAGGCTGAATTTGGACTACCAAATACTATGTATTTAGATAAAATTCGAAGCTCGAATTGAGCTGATACAGCAAACATGTTTGCTGATAATTTTCCAAGGGTATATTCAAGTGATATAAGTTCTTTTGATCTTGCTTCGTTGAATAACTCATTTAGTCTATCTCTGTAGAACATAGCTTATGCCTCCCTCCGCGAAAAATTACATAATTTGGATGTCACAAAACGCCCTGGCCCTAACAATATTCCACCGATTTTCCTTGCTGAAACTATAACTCACCCACTTCTTAATCTATTTAATAAATCTCTGTCATCGGGTTCTTTTCCAGTGCGATGGAAATCTAGCTTCGTTGTACCTATCTTCAAATCTGGCGACATAGCTGATATTAAAAATTATCGTCCTATTTGCATATTATCTGCTATTCCAAAAATTTTTGAAAGCCTTGTCACTGATTTTATTACACCACTGGTCCGACCACTCATTATACAAAATCAGCATGGTTTTTCCGTCAGGAAGTCCACTTCAACTAATCTCATCTCATATCAAAGTTATATTTATAAATTCTTTATGGCTTCACTACAAGTACATTCAGTTTACACTGATTTGTCAAAAGCATTCGACAAAATTAATTTTGATCTTCTTGTAATTAAGCTAGGTAATATCGGTTTTCATGGTTCGATGCTACGCTGGCTAAACAGTTACATAAGAGATAGATCCTTAATAGTAAATGCTAATAATCATTATTCTCGTCGAATTTTCCCGACATCAGGCGTTCCGCAGGATTCTCACCTAGGCCCACTTTTATTCCTGCTATTCTTTAATGATATACATACGATTTTTCAAGATGTTGAGTCCCTACTATTTGCAAATGACTGCAAAATATTTAAAACGGTGTCTTCTATGGATGATGTAATGACTCTTCAATCAAATTTGAACAAATTTTACACGTATAGTGTACAAAATTGTTTGCAGCTTAATTTAGCCAAATGTCAATACATTGTTTTCAATAGATCAAGAGTCATGTTTCAGCAAACATATACCATCAATAGTGAGTCTCTTTTGCAAGTTAATATTGTTAGAGACATGTTTGATACATGCTTAAGTTTTACTTATCACATAAATGATATTTCACAGCAAGCGCGTCGAATGTTGGGTTTTATTATTAGAAATACACGTACTTTTTATAATATTCATGCACTCAAATCGTCGTATTTTGCTTTTGTTCGGAGTAAACTTTGTTCAGTTGTTTGGAATCCTTGCCATAAGACTCATTCACATGCAATTGAGAAAATTCAACAAAAATTTCTACGTTTTATAGCTTACAAGCTTCGCATTCCTTGTGAGAACATTGACTACTCAAGCATATTGACTCTGCTAAATATGAATACACTTGCAGTACGCAGGAATTATTTTGATGCTGTGTTCTTATTTAAAATAGTTAATGGTATCACTGATGCACCAGCTATTTTACAGGCACTTTTATTTAGATTCCCAAACAGACAAACCAGATCTAATTATCTTTTCCACCTTCTGATGTGCAGAACAAATTATATGCAGCATTCACCTATAGAACGATTGAAGGCGATAGGAAATTTAATGTCTTCGCATGTAGATTTATTTAACTTCGATCAAATCAATTTAAGAAAATTTATGCTTGGATGCATGACTAGCAATTCACGCTTATTTTCGGACATCCCTTCTGATATTTCTTTTCTTCATACACTCAGAAAAATTTCACCACTTAAAATTTAATAGAATCAAATTTAAATCAAAAGTTGAAACACTTTTAAATAAAAAACGAATCTTATTTGAATTAAATAAGCCCCCACATTCAATAAAAATGATTCCATTTTATTATACAAATGTTATTTTCATATCATAATTTTCATAATTGAATGTAAAACAAAACATTTTGTGCTAAACAAGACCACTTTGATACAGCGTTATTGAAATGAAGGCATATTATTTGAATTAAAATGAAATGTATATGACGCCAAATCATATTTGAAAATATTTGATTCATATCTATTTTTTTTACTTATACAACGATTTTTTTCTGAGTGTATAAATATGTATTCAGAACGCATTTAAAATATCATTTCAGCGATCACAAGTTACATTTATATAAGCTAGTTTAAGTTTTATTGCTACTTGTCAGCTACCATGCAACTATATTTTAAAGGACATCCGTCCGTTTAATCAAATAAAATAAAAAATAAACCAGGTAGATTTGTGGTCGATTTAGCTCTAAATCGATCAGCTGATCGACGCCGCCTGATTTAGCTTCAGTGTTAACGGGCTATAAGAAATACTTAACAAATCTATTCCCAACAAAGACTTACACCGAAGTAATTTCCAAATCTAATTCACCACGGCATTATTATTTTTATGCTATTTCCCAAATGTCAATACAACAAGCTAATTATTTTGCATTAAAAAAGCGAAATCGGATATTTTCAAGTAAATCACATTTTTTCCATCCATCAAGATTTTATTTCGCCAGCCATTAATAACGAAAAGCCGTCTATGTCGGCGAACAAATTTTTTTTAACTAATAGCGTACGTCGCAGACGTCATGCATTAAAAAGCAGCCAACAAGCAACAACTAGCTCTTCGAAACAAGATTCCTGTAAATTTTACAGTAAATTGTTTCCTGTAGCTGTTTTTGTTCTCGCTCCTTTCCTTAGTACTTTGGTGGAATTTTATCATCCTGCCACAGGCAGACTATAAACACTCTTCCAACGTTTGCAATGCGGTACATTCTAAAACTAAACGAACCGTCAACCGTCGGGCTCTGACTTTTCAGAGAAAATTCTTGCCAAGAGTACTTGCAGGTGTATCATGTCGACTTTTCTTCCTGCGCTCCACTTCAGCGACTGTCGCCGGCACCCATCACTTTATTCCAGTGCATCGTCTCGACCTACATTTTTAATAAGATTCCTAGCCTGAGCTGGGCTTGGTTTGGTCCTGGCTGACTGAACAACGAACGAACAGTGAATGAAGGTAAAGTGGCTGCATAAACTTGAAGACAATTCCTAAATCTAATTACATCGCCGCATTTTTCCAACTGAAGAGATCTTCCATTGTTTCGCTCGTATTTTTTATTTGTCATGCCGGCGCATCATTCATAGCCAGAAGAAAATATCTTGCAGACACTTATTGTGTTCTTCAGTTAAACCTGCGATTATCCACGTCGAGTACGTCGTACGTATACTATTTTAGTCCTTTTGGTTTATGCCTGTAAGCTTTTCCGCATTTTTGCCTCGTTAACTCTGCGCGCTCACCACAGTCAGAGTGCACAAGGAGCAGCGTTGGCCAAGTTAAACGATGTCAGTACCAGATGAAAAATTGAACTAATAGACTTGGCCCGCTTGTTACGATTCAGCAAAAAGCATTGCTTCGAAGAAGATACGATGAAGGATTCTGGTAAGATAATATCGTTTTTAATAGGAAGTGATTTGCCTTGAGGATTGTTAGATTCGCTGAAGAAAGGCGATGTTTTTCCCTAGGTAGAAACAAGTCAAAAGAAAATTTTACTGTGTAAGCACAATTAAGAGGTTTTTGTTAGTTTTTCACTTAGAATAGATACAATTGAATGGATACAGAAACATCGCTATGACGATGATTTAAGTGAAGACTAAACAACATCGTTATCAAAAGTGAATTACGAACAAAAATGATATTTATTGAAAAAATATTTTTTTTTCAATTTATTCCTTGATATCTGTTAACGAAGTTTCTTTTTCAAAGTTTAAATTGTGAGATATTTTTTTCAGCACAATTAGAAAATTGCTTGGGTTTTCGCTTTTGAACTATATATTTAGCAAGCCACTTTATAGCTTAGACATAAAAATAATTCATTAACAATAAAAATATGTATGACATAAGGTTAGATTAGATAGGATATAATCTCCCTTAGAAACTGTATTCTGGGAATCATTTGGTTTCTTTGAGATAGATTAATCAGAGATGAGAGGAAACGCAACCCAACAGATGCTTTTCTCTTCCTCACATGCGATGGAGGATGGACACCTCTTTATCCTCTGAGCCACAGCTCCAGCAGCAACCGATCTGCGTGCTACCTTATTAGACAGTGCCCCGTAAGAACGGCCACCTCACAGCGGAGAGCACTACGGGTTAAGCCTAATGTCGCCTCCACACTGCGGGCCATCACGTGGCCCATTCTATAGACGGGCGATGGCTTGTAGTGGCCGACAGTGGCGAGGCATGGAAATGGCGATGGCCGAGGATGGCTTTTGGAGCGGTTTTTCACACACATCAAAGAAAAATCCTTACTGGTCCATCTAGTGGCCTAGTCTGTGGAGGCAACTTTGTGATGGTGGCACCCATTGCGGCCATTGCAGTGACAGTATAACAGCGGTCTGGTGCGACGTGCATTCATGGAGGCCCGGGTCTGTCTTGCGAATGCACAAGATTATTCTTCAGGCCTTCAAAGTATTTTTGCCTAATGGCTAGTCAAACCGATGATATCTGTGTACCTATGGTAAAAGGACATGAGACTTTCGGTACCAAGGTATCTAGCCTTACATATCGTCGGTCACACAGTTGCTCCGAATACCCCTATGTCCACGTACCTAAATCAATTAACATGTAATATTAAATAGGACGATTTTAAAATACAATTGAGATTTTTTTCGAATCCATATATTGCATCTGCTTTAGAAAAAAAAACATGTTTTTTTTTTCAATTATAAGTTCGATTACACTCTAAGTGAGAACGTGCACTGATTAAAATAACTTATCTTTATCTGCTGTTTTTTTGCAAGCGCAATTTCTAAACCGATTGTATGGCCGATTATCGATGATGCATTGCCAGCTTACGCAAATCTTTTTAAGCTTTTCTTTCCCCAGAACAAAGCACATCACCCCTCTAAAGACAACGAGCCACTCATTCTGGGAGAACCTCGCCCCAACTAAGAATACTGACTATTCGCTGTTGAAAGAAGTCAAAAAAATAAACAAATCTACCATCAGAGAAGCCCCGCTGACAACGGGCAATTGGCCAAAAGTAACGCAGAGAAAGTCATCGTCTTGGCAGTTCATCCAAAATAGGTTTTCACATCTTTCAGCTCTGGAACATGCAACTTTCCATTTAATATCCAGTACTTACAGCTAATCAAGACTTCAATGCTATCTTTCGAATCGGATTTTTTCCTGAAGCTTTAAAAACAGGCGAGATCATAATGATCTCCAAGCCTAGTAAGGACTCACCTTAAGTGAAGTCATACAGACCTATTAGACTTTTGCCCTTCGTTTCTAAAGTTTTCGAGATAGTTCTTTTGAGAACTATCTATACTACCTATACTAGGAGATGCAAAAAAAAAACATCCAGAACACTAAAATAGCATTCGAAGACAAGAAGTACTGTTCAGCAGTCTTTCTAGACGTAACTCAAGCCTTCGATAAAGTCTGGCATGAAGGATTGATTGATTTTCAATTATTAAATCAATGCTTCGGAAAAACTTACATGAAATACTCTCATCCTAACTAACCGACGGCACATTCCAGGTGAGATACAAAAGCTATTCTACCACTAAATATCGTGTACATGCTAGTGTACCTCAAGGAAGTGTTTTGGGACCGACACTTTACACAATTTTCACATCTCATCTCCCGATAAGCGACAAAGTAACTACAGTTACCTTTGCAGATGCCGTTGCCATTCTATGTACTGATTTAGATCCAGTTATGACATTCCGAAAACTACAAGCCCACATTGGACTTCTTGAAGAATGGCGAGCAAAATGGAAAATCAGAATGAATGAAAATGGATGCTCAATAGCATGTCCCAACTCTAAAGTGCTCGTCTATAAGTCAGTCCTAAAGCCGATTTGGACCTGTTTTCCAAATTTGGGAAGTAGTTTGCCCATCAAATATCAACATCATCCAGATGATCCAATCAAGAATACTTCGATCTATCAGCGCACACTTTCGCAACGCTAATCTTCCCAAAGACCTGCGGCTTGAGACGATTGCAGAGGAAGCTAAGAATTGCAGTGGAAAGTATATTGCAGCCCTTGCTTATTACAACAACAGGCTGGCAAAAAATACTAGCTCATCGTAAATTTCAGCGATTGAAAAGACCTGATCCCTTAGACCTTCTACCTATATGGCAAACATAAAAACAGCTTGTGTAGCCACTTTCTTTGGTTTGCGAACTATTTTGCATTATGAACATTGTAATTCTAGAACACTGATCCTAACTTTGCTCTCTGACTTTAAGTCAGCAACGTGACTTGTATGCAAAATGTACACGTCCTCAACTGCGAGCGGTGCACATCATTTATCTGAGCATATAAGATTTTAAAATTAACTGAGTTTTTTAATAACTTTATTAAATTGCTACGAAATTTCTTTGAAAAAACCATCAAACAATTGCAACATCTAAATATTGGCTTCACTATTCTTTAATATCAGGGCGTTCTCAGCACTAACACCTACTTCCAAAGAATCTCAAACTGTTGCTTTCAGTCAATCGGAGATTAGATGACCTTATATGGTAATAGCTTTGAATTCGAGTTATCAATGCAAGATGGGTAAAACTTTATCGGTAATGTCTTCGCGGGATTGAACACAAGGATCGCGATTGGAATGATAATTTTGTGAACGATAGAATATTTATATATGGCACGTTAATAATTGCTTTTCTGTTGAGTAAATATCTATATATCTTACTATTGATGTAAACTGTTTTGATTTGATTTTTCACGCTAATTTAATCCTTTAATAATTTTATATTGTTAAACCTGTTTCTAATCTATTTGTTTCCCGTAATATTTTGTCAGGAAAAATGAATGTCACATCGAGGGTTTTCCAGGGAAAGCCCTTGGGTTCATTTATCTTTCTTGATCACTTACTTAAAAGATCATTCATCTTATTTTATAGAGATGACGAAAATTCTTTGAAAATATATCCATTTCCCAAGATTGCTTTGGAGTTTAGGCTGACCTGACAAGTCTTACGAATTAGTTTGGCAATGATCTAGACATTAATGACTGACATCCATAGGTGACGTGTTATAGTTTTCACAGAGAAAATCAAATTATCATAGGTGAATACTGTTTAAAGTGTGGTTTGAAATGTTTTCGGACCCAATATGAATTAATTTATTTTTGTTAAATTTTTCTTTTATTTTTCAATGTATTTTCCTTGAATCTCCGTTTTTTGAAGGCCTTTTATTCACACTCTTAAAAAATACTCATTAAACACTAATCAACTGATTCGTTGGCCTTTTTATTTGCTGAAAATCTCTTCCCGCTGAGGTGGAATTTTAATTTAGGAAATAAAAATAAGTCACAAGAGTCCAGTCCGGGTGATTACGATGGATGACCGATGACTTCGTGCCGTAGTTCATGCCAGCGCGATTTTTGGGGAGCTTTCCGCTCGGGGCAAATAATATTTTGCCACTCCATACTTTTTTAAGGCAAAAAAAAGTGAACATTGTTGTTAAATATAGCCTGGCATAATTTCAACTAGCCTTTCCGCGTAGTCCATGGACAAAAGTACCAAATTTGCTCCTCACTATAAGCTGGGAAGCTTGTCGCCGCTCGTTTATAGTGACCTTAGTACCGTTCGGTGTGACGAGACTAGAGATGGGCAAAATGTCATAGCTCATGACGCATTGCTCTTTCTTACAGTGCAGCGCCTGAAAAAAGCACAGCATAGTCTGTGAGCGAAAGCTTTCGTTTGAATAAACTTAATGAAATGCGAAGCGAACAGTGTACTGAGAGTACGGCGCAATACTGTAAAATACTCTAAAAAAGAGCAATCAGTGATATGTCATATGTCATTTTGCCCATCTCTAGACGAGACTTTTGGCAAATAACAAATATGTAGTCTGATTGCCATTCTGGCTTTTGCATGTCTTCCATGAAATAAAATTTTCCGAAGGTGAGTGTGGTTTTCACTAACATTTTAAACATTCGATCAAATTTAGCACGATACATTGGCTAGAAATAGTATTTTTGTCTATTGAATCTGAAATGATTTGTTAGCTGGACCTTATTTCAGTAGAAACATTGTTCATAATGCCTTTTGCACCATAAAAATATTCGTACTGTATCCAGCAGAAAGACAATTTGGGCTCCCAGATTTTGTCGAGTCTTGCGGACTTGAACATTTATATTTATTTGTAATGTCAATAAGAAAATTTTATTTATAGTACGTGCTGCTTTGGAAAAATCCTACATGCTATTCTGCACACGCAAATATAAAATCGTTTGACCTTTAACGGCACAGAGCACTTGGAATAATTATTTTTTTCGTTTTTTTTTCATTTTCCATCAACAAATGCCAAACAAACACCTAAACACTCAGGAATGAATATTTTATTTTTTCATACATAGACATAAAAATAGCAGCATCGCAAGAAACGTAACGAATTGAATGTCAGAACTTCAAAGAAATGTACTGCTGATGGCAACTAGACGTACAAATGCCTCGAAAATATCCAAGTCAAAATAGAAACGAGACAATTTTTTCTTCTTTTTTTCTTTGCAACAAAGCAGATTGAAAAATCTTTGAACAGCCCGATTTCCGTTATCCCAATGAACATCCGGAAACAAAACAAATCCAAAGACATAAATAAATGTACAGTTTCTCTTGGATATTTTACTTGTTCTTTATTTTAATCAGCTATTTTTCTAAGGGGTTTTTCAATTCATTCGAATGAAAATCAATCCACATGAGAGTGCACTGAAATACGGTTTACACATGAAAACCGTTAGTAAAAAGCATAAGAAATCTCAGCGTTTGAATAAAATATGTAAATCGATCCTGTGCGCTCGGATATTGATTACAAAAAAAAAGATGTTCTTCGATGAATACGGAAGATGGTTATTATTTTCAATAACTCTTCACTATGGACATTTTATATCCCCTTTTACAAAAACGTATTCATGCACTGCAGCGTTCTGCATGCAGTGGAAAAACGAAGAAATGCTCATCATCATACTTGAATTTGATGCGCGTCACGGTATATACGTACACATATACTATACATATGTACTGGTTTGACTTTGAAATTAAATCAAGTCAAGTGAAGTGAATTTTATATCAAATTACGATATGAGGACGCGGTGGCACGGTGAAGGCAATTTTCTTGAGAAAGAAACGATCTTAACGTAGACACGATTGAGTTTTAGGCATGATACTACCCACTGTTACGAAGATGGGTGCTTACATGTGTGGTGAATGTATCTGGTTACATTAAAAGTGGGTTAACTTATTTTTAGGTTGTGAGTAATTTCAAGCCATGTGGTTCGCATCAAAACAAAAACAAAGCAAAAAAAAACTTGTGAGCGTAATAATCAATGAAGAATCTGATTTTCCAATAAAATCACTTTGATGAGAATGGAAAATATGAAAAAAATTTTGAACAAAAATTAAACGTATCGTTTATTATATCAAATCTATCTTCGGCACTTCTTCAGTCCTAACTTTGAAAATATTGTAAAAAGACTCTATTGGTGATTTTAGTACAAACAAGAGCTGAGGTTTCGTAGGATCATAATTTCGTGAGGAGAAAATAGATAATGATCATAGTATATGTACATGTACAGAGAATACGGAAAAGGGTATTCACGAAATTGAACGACGAAACCCCAGGAAACGCTGTTCTAACCTTTTACACAATGATGAACCGTAAGATGAAAGAGGCTGATCAGAACAGTTAAGACTACTTTTATTTCCTCTTATATCTAGTGGCATATAATAATGTCAATTAGTTGAAAATAAACCCTGTTTCAATAAGACGTATTCACTGATACTTTTAAAAATCTTATCAAGTATTTCCTTAATGATTCAGTACTTATCTTGAGAGCTATGACCGAACATTAAGCTATTTTTAATGCCCCGATTACACATATGGCGAACGTTCCGTGAGTGCATTTGACAAAACCATCGACGAAACATTCGGGAAGACATAGGGTGAAGATGACTTATCTTATGAAACGATATCTACCTACCTACACGATATTCATATATGTACACTTAAATTTCGCACCTTTCTGCATGGTGTAATTTAAGTGGTAATATCGTGTAGAATTCTCTGTTCATTAATTTGTTTACAAATATTCGAACAGTGAACCTTGTACCCATCCGTACTCATGCATCTTGTCCGATATGATGCATCTTGTCCATGATTTTGTGGGCAAACCAAGTAGGTTTGTAAATATGATCGGAGCCAGCACCAGACCTTTTTTCAAATCCCTTTGGTTCGATACGTAAAACCGACCAAATTTCGAGCGCCCTCGAGCTAAGACGAAGCCCTCATAGACCCTCAAAAACCCTCATAAAACAAGTAGGCGCCGGCGAAAATACCATTCACCCTCTCGTCCTCGTCATGTTCTCGAATGTGTGTAAATGGAGAAAAACAGACGAGAATAGGCGAGAATGGAAAATCATAGGTTATCATCATGGAAGATGTCATGGCCAGCGATTTTCGAACCTGCTGCTAGTATCTCCTACTACAGGCGCTGGAAAGACTGATGATGCCGATGCTGTCAGTTGAGGGCTGCAATACCTCGAATGGATGGCTGAGAGTAAAACTTTGTGAACTGTGCATCACCAACAAGCTAAAAGTATTAACCAAAAGCAGAAGAGATCTCTGCGTAAAGATTCGATGCTATCCGATCTGAATCGGGATCACTAAAGTCGCTAAGGTCCCAGCTATTCTGGAGAACTCCTATCGGCTAACTCAGATAAATTTGTCAGTGAAGACATTAATTCTGAGCATGTCCATGCCTGAAGGTAAAAAGTTCTCTCTTTTGAGCGGAAAATTGGCAAAACTGCCTGCATCCCCCTACATTGTACTTGTACAGGGGACGTGGGATCGAGGCAGTAGGTTCTAGGAGCCAGCTCAGTCAAAGGAGAAAAACGTTTTATGGCGAAAGGTCAACGAGGCCGAGAGCTTGGGTTTTGGTTTCCAATTTGTCTGATGCCACCCAGCTCAGACAGTTTTGAGGTCGGGACCTGTCAGCAAAATGCGCAATTGTCGCTTCAGGTTACCTTACTTTTGACTCCCTTCTTCCGTCGCCAGTGCAGGAATTGAACGATATGGTTCAGTACGCTGACTGGGAGAGACTCGAACTTCTGTTGGGTTGCAAAGCTCGTTTCCGGAGGTACAATAGACCCAAGAGATCGAGAGTGCTTGTGGCCTTGTAGACTCACTACAGGCCACCAAGCTTGATTCCAGCACACTAATTGTGACAGCAATAAGTTCAACACCCGAGGACGTCAACTTTTTGATTTTCCATTTTCTGCGGGGTTAATGAATCTAAAAACTGAGATTTTGTTTCCCTTAACAGATATGTGATTATTTATATAATAATAATAATAATAATAATACATTTATTTCCATAATGCATAATAAGTACAATAAAATAGCGAACAATAACAACATTTAAGTTAATATTACAGCTACGACTAAAGAAACTAATTCACTAATTAGTTATATATCACTAACTTTACGTGGAATAGTTAAATCAATAGCTGAATGGCGTGTACCGGATAAGATTTCACTCTTCGATCACTGCTTCTTGGTCTGGAAAGAGTAAAAAAAAAACTTCGGGTCACGCTAGGTTCTGGAAAAGGAACCAAACAGCTAAATTGGATTCTCTAAAAAATCTCGATGGTGAGTTTAAAAAGGAGTTTCTACAGACTCTACTTGAGAGTCACTTCCCAGGCACATTCGTGACTGAAATGCAGAGGGCCTTTGTGCTTTTGATAGAACATTTTACTCTTCGCGGCAGTAGGAAATGTTAGAACATAGTTAGATCTGTGATTACTAGCGAAAAGTTCAGGCATGCAATCATGGTCTTTGAAAATTTCAAACCACCGGGCTTGGATGATATTTAGAAAGGCATCTGTGGTACCATGATTACTACTCCTAATACTAATCAAAGCTCAAAGTTTATACTACTGGGTACTAATGTTATATTGTGTTAAAGTTGCGGAAAATGACTACAAAATGTAAGTTTTTATTAATAATTCCCACTACTTTGCTAAAAGATTCCGCCAGGACATAGACAATAGCTTCAAGAATCAGCTGTCCAAATTTAAAAAAAATTGATTGATCCATTCCCGAATTCTGTGTTCCTAAAAAACACCTGTTTTGGATGGAGGAAGGCAAATTGGGAACCCCCTTAAACTTCGAACGAGAAATAAGTTCGATTAAAGTAAAGTAATCCCACGACAACCCTTGTACGGGTCTAGGGGTGGAAGCTGGTAGAGAGCTTCATTACAATTTTTTTAATCATTGTGAATACGAGTGTGGAGTGATTAGTTCCACGACTCACTTTACCCCTGATTTAAATCAGGTACCTAATCAGAGCTAGGTGAACTCAAAGCTTAGTGCGCGGACCCGCGTCCGAGCCTGGATTCGAACCAGGGACCCCACACGCAAGAATCCAGTGCTCTACCCACTAGGCTACTCAAGCTTTTTTTTTTTAAGTTCGATTAGGTTATTTTTTTAGGAAGGGATGAAACTAATTCAAGATAAATATTCGCTTGCTTTTACAATTTGAGCTGAAGAAATTTATAACATTGAGATTTATAGCATTTGCCTGAATTTTATTTGCAAGTTCTCCGATTTTCTTTTCCTGTTTTGGTATAGATAGGGGATGTTAGTTTTACCAATAACTTTAGAGAGGATTTTTCCAGCAAGCGTTGATGGAACTTGACTTCAATTTCGTCTATGAGGTGACAATATCGATGAAGCGATGTGTGTGCTATTATGATCGTTTCACCTGAGTTCAGTGGAACCAAACTCAACGTTGAAGCAATGTTTTCATTAATTTATTTATATTAAACCAATTTCGCAGATAAAAAAATTATACTAGAGATAAATTAGACAAGAGAGATTCAGAAATGTAAGACGCACTTTATAGGAACGATAGGGAATACTGAGCTTATACGAAAGACAACGAGTAAGCTCTTTTTGGACAGATTCAATGGCATCCAAAAAGTTCACGAAACATGAAAATTTAAAGGATAATACGTTTGGTTTAATAGAAAAGGACATTATTTAACATTTAAATAAATAAAGAAGTAGGGCTTTCCTGGCATGTTAGACTTGATTTTTCTAACAGTTTTTGGAAAACATTGGCCGATTTCCAGTAAGAAGAGAAAACACCGATGGAAAGACCTAGGCTAAAAAGTATGCACAAAAGGGAAAATAACGAGGATTGAAGAAATTTCGCGAATATGTTGGGTATACCATTGGGACCACTGCTGCCACTTGAGTCAAGGCGAAGCATTTAAGTTTCCATTTCGGTGGGGTTAGGAGTAGTAATAAAAGGAGTAGCAGATGGCATTAGAGCAATCATAGTAAGCTGCAAATGAAGAAGAAAAGTTTATAAAATGCACATTTCAAGGACGAAAGAAACATTTTTGACATAAAATACCACAGAGTGTCGATATTTTTTGTCGGTTTTAAGAGACCGAATGGAGAACTAGAAAGGCTTCGGATTATTTGATAGGAAGGATAATTTAATTTCCTTCCTTTTCGTTTTTCGACGCGCCTCGTACAATGCAGAGCTAAAAAATCCTCACTTGAGTTATGTTTAGCATGAAAATTGTGCGAACAGTAACCAAAAACCAAGGGAAAATGTTGCGGTGAGGCCGAACTACAAGAGTATGGTTCGCTACATGCGAATTAAGGAAAAAATAAAAGGACAATCATTAATGTCAAAGTAACAAAAAAAATAGAACCAGTTTCACAGGTTTTTTCGTACTAGATATCTGACTAACGCAAGCATTTAAAGAAAGAGGAGGGTACTTCGGGTCAGGATAAACACAAGCGTGTATGAAAGAGGAAAGCGATAACCGACTAGAAGGTATATTAGAAATGGTAGAAGGTTCAGAATGCGACCATTAGTGTTGGCAATGACATTGAACTGTGAAAAGGATTATGACAAAAAGAAAGAGGAGAAAGATATGAACGCTGCATGTGAGGAAATACACGAAAAATCTTTGTCCCAAAAGATTGACGATTGATTGACACAGCACAAATAAGGAAAAGATCAGGAAAACATGTAAGAATGAATTTAGAGAGTTGATAAAAAAGCACTCATGCGCTACACGGTGTATAGGCTGATACAAGCAGTAAAACATAAATGACATTATTTGATTTGATCTTTTTTTATCAGTGATGTCGAATTTAAAGCCAGAATAAGCTTTTTATGATATCATCAAAATCTTTTTAACGTAAAGGTTTCGAATAGAAGAAAAGTTATTTGCGAACACGATTTCATCTTGTCACCATTTGCGCAAAACAGTGGAGATCATGTCTGTTATCAATTTGAAGCCCAGAGCTTATCGTAATATTTTGCAAGGAAAAGTAGTGAGCAAATTTTTCAGAATAATCCCGTCTCAAGTTCTAAACCAAGGTTCCAAGAGTCAAACATAAATTCAGGGTTTTAGAGTATCAGATCAACTTAACGTAGCGGCTAGCAGTTATCAACGCCGACCAAGCTTTCAAACAAAATCTGAAATTATTGCTTTTGTAGTTTACTTTGGTCTCTATTTTTGCATCGACTACGGCTATGCTTCATGTGATTCAAAATTTGGGGTTTTAAATTTGAATTAAACCGTTTCTTTAAAAAGGAATTATTTTAGGCGATTATCTCGTAGTCAAAAATTCACTGACATTTCCTTTTCGAAAAAATTAAAATTTTAATTTAGACATGGAAGATTTAGAATTCAAACAATGCTTTGCAATATGGAATATTGTCAAGAACATTATGCTGCTAAGGACAATACCTGGACTCCTTTTTTATTCCGGCCAGCAATCTTACCGTGCGTCCTTGACATTCACTTCGAATCACTGATCAATTTCAGCAGCATACAGCGACACACACAAAAGAATATGCACCTATGTATGTACTTAATTTCATAAGGAAACCGGAAGGAAGAAATTACAACCCTAAACGTATAAATTGCAAAACGGGATCTTGAATTACTTTGAAAAACTGGATTATAATACAAACTCGATAGGAAAGAGGTGGTTTGAGATTTTCAATAAACAAGGGTTATAACAGAACTCGAGCGCAAAGCCGATAGTATGTGGTAATTCTACTTTTATGTGGTGTATATTACCTGTGCATTAAAAAATCAAAATAGGGTCGATATCATTTTTCACATCATCTGCGCAGGGGTTCATGATTATATTCTCTTCCACAGAACCGCGTACAGCAGAGTTTATTTCGAAATGAGCAAATGAAGTGTATCAAGGCTTCGGAAAATCAAATACTTGTTCTCAATGAAAAGTTTGAACGATATATGTACATATATACATATATGAGAAAATGTAGACTGTTCTAAATTCCAAGTCCATTTGAATACGTCACCAGCAATTTACCTTCGAAATTCTTTCATTTCAAATAAACATTTCCTTCGAACCCTATTTGCAACTTAAATTAATGGATATCGTCACATTTAATCACAATACACTTCAAAATAACAGCCCAATTAATTAATTCATTAAACAAATCACCACAACATAATTTCAAAATAAATCACACGAACTAGACTTGAAATTATCATCGTCGTATTTTCAACCGAATTAGAAAAGAGAAAAATATCTCTGGCGTGGAAAATAAAAACTTTCCTCATTAAATTCTTGACAGTTCAAATGAGTTTCACTGAAATAGTCGAGACCCGGCTGCGTCTCTTGGCCGATTTAGACCGCGCGATATCAAATTCAAAATAGCAAAAAAAAAGGATGTGCAAAATGAAATATTTTATTACCTTCCCTAAGACAAACAACTGAAAGACATCGAGAAGAGAGAATTCGAAAAGAAAAAGAAGTAGGAAAACAGCAAAAGCAGAAATGAATACTTCGAGAAATTACGATTGTAATTTTTCTTCGTTTCTGTGTTTTTTTTTCTTTGCTTGTGAGAGCCTATCATCATACGTTCGCTTCATCCCTCTTCGGTTTTCACAAGGCCACCGAGTGCCTTTATACTTATAAGCGCTACGATTTGAAACTGAAATTAAAGTTTACGCCATCATAATCCCTTTGATCTTAGGCAATGGCATCTTCACCTTTACCTTAATAATATTTTTTCGAATGAGAAGATGACGGCGTGCTGAAGTAGGACACAGTGTTGGCTGTTCGTGGAAAATGTGATTTTGCATTTTAAGCGTTATAGAAGGCGGCAAATGCCAATTTGACAGGAATTTAAAATGAAATTTCGCATTTTAAAATTGTAACCTTGATTTACTCGCCAAGAAATATGAGGGTGTGGTAAACAATGGCGCCTGGAGTTGAATTAATTTGTTGAATTCAAAAGGTTACTGGCGAAATTGAGAAAGCATTCTGTCTTTGAAAAATCACGTATTACGTAAGATTCATGATTGCATGACTGTTGATTCTTTGGATTTCGAAAATGAATAATAAGATATTTATGTGGAAAAATATGCACGAGTTATTCATTGTATGATTCGAATCTCTTCTTTTACATTTTGAAATCTATAACTGAGGGCATGCAATTTTATTGAAAGGTCGGTAGATTTCCGACGTAGTGATTTGCTGTCTGTGGGTTCAAATCCCACCGTAAGATTATGGTTATATTTATTCGTTTTGTGCTGTCTTAATTCGTTGACTGGGTATAAATCTCTACAAATTATAGAAAAAGTGACACTTAATTACTTTGAGTGGGAAAAATAGTCGAGTTCTCCTAAATGTGTTTCCTACTGTCATAGCTAAGCAATAGCTTCAAAGGGTAAATCCCCTGTGCCTTGGCACTTATCATTAGGAAAACAATGGTTCCGAAGAACTAGGAAGCAATGGTGAGCTAGTTAGATTTTCAAGTGTTTATGAGAAAATTTCAGTTTCCTTGTGGATAAAAGTAAAGTAAAATAATCCCGCGACAAACCTCGTACGGGTCTAGGGGTTGAAGCTAGGTGAGCTCAAAGCTTGGTGGGCGGACTCTTGTCCGAACCTGGATTCGAACCAGAGACCCCACACACAAGAAACCAAAGCATTACTCAAGCTTGTTTGTGAATAACTGTTTTAAAACGACCTTGTTAACAATTATCGTTATGGTTTACTGAGCTTGGAGTGATGTGAAATCAGTTGCAATCTCAAATCGTTTTCGGAATTCTGTTTAAAGTATTTTAAGTTCTTCAGACGTTAGCGAAAAATCTTGAAACTATATTTTTCAATCCTATAATATGCTAAAAATTAGTAATGTCCAAATCTATGCAGGAAGTAGGCATTCGTTTTTGTATAGAATTTAATTTGATAGAATTTCTAAATCGGACTTACCGAAAATATTGTGTTTTTATATTGTCTCCTTATCCACATTGAAGTCTAGAAATAAAGAAATTTATTTAGTAAATTTATCAATTCTTCGAATAAAAGATTTAAATTGACTTTTGTACAACATAAAGATACTTAATCTTAAGATACGTTGCTATAAATTTTACATTTCAGTCCATCTTTGAAGTTATTAATAGATTGCAAAAGCGAAAAGGAGAAAAATTTTAATAAACAGTAGATCTAAAAAACGGAACTTCGAATCTTTCTATACTCGGAGAACCTCTAGCAGGATTCGGATGCTTGAATTTGGGAGGCTACGGCATAGTTGGAAGAGGAGGTATTGATCAAGGAAAATACGACGAGAGGAGAAAGATTGGAGTTTGAAGAGCTTAGGACAATCAGAATTGTCTTTGCGTGGAATTGTGTGTTTGAAGGGTAATGAGCGTGTGAACTTCCGATGGACAGATTCAACAGAATTCTTGGCATATTCATAATGCAGTGACCATAAAACGGACTTAATTCTGAAACACATCGTAAAAGAGATAAGTAAGGTTGCTTGAATAGAAGAAAATGTATCTGAGATAGAGGAGTGGAGGAAGGTGGTTGATATAGAACAGAAAGAGTAAAGGACCTAGTTTGGAGCCTTACGGAAATCCAGTTTTGGGTTCGAAGGGAGTTTATAAACAGAAACTATAGCGTACATAATGAAAATGATCGAACAAATAGGATGTCATCAAATGGCTTGAATCCTATTTTTGTGTAAATCGGCTAAGTTCGCAAAAAAGCAGGCTGTGATCAACATGTTTAAAGGCTTTTGAGAAGTCCGTGTAAATTGCTTGAACTTCATATTGGGTTTCTAGTGCTTTCGCTCCCAAATTTGTGAAGAATACCATATTTGCTGTAGTAGAGTGACTTGCTAGGAAGACATGTTGTTCTTTTACAAAAAAAAAGAAGAAAAAGATGGAAGAAGTGAAATAGGTGTTTTCGGTATAGGATTAATTGGGGTTTCCTTCAAAATCGTAGGAAAAACATTTTCAGATAGGCTTTTATTATGAATGATAGACAACGGAATGCTCAAAGTGCTGCTTGGCATTTTGTGAAATATGGATAGTTTTCCAACCGATCCTGAGCTAGAAGGCGATTTCAGTCTTTTTACTATGGGCTCAATCATAATCGAAGTGAAAACCGGAATAGGAAGACGCAAACGTGATATGTCATCGCAGCATTCCAAAGTATAGGAAGAGGAAGGCGATGAAGCTGAGTATAATTGAAAATGAATGAAATTAATAAAATGTTCGAAAAGAAAATTGTAGCTGGATTGGAGAGAGTAAGCAATTTGATCACCGAGTGCATTCAAAGATTAGGATGTGGAATTGAGGGTCCGCAAATGCCTGCAATGTGTTCAGAATAGCTTTGAATTACCACCTCGCATTTCATTCTCAATGTTTAATACATATGACCGGTGGACATATTAATTTCAAATTTTGTACCGGCTCTAAGTTTACGATAAACTTTAAGATCTTCGGCAAAACTTAACCGAGAGGCGCAATTGATATTTTTTTATGTAAATTGTGGCACAATTTACGTTTATTTTTCGTAAATTTGTGATATTTGATTTTATAAACCAAGGGGAATAATTGGGTCTTCGTGGATAAATAATTCTTTTTTCCTATGATGATGCCAAGGCTCAGGAGATGCCCTATCATGCTATAGCACAGTCTTGGCGGAAGGGAATTTCAGGAAAGGGAGGAAAGAAGGGTTGAGTTTGCAGGAGATAGCGATGCACGATCGTTTGAACAACTGTGGCTAATAGTCGGCGGGGAAAACAGTAGATGGTAGGCTGTTCCACAATCGTATTGTCCTAGATAACAAAGAATCCTGAAATTTGACAGGACGACTGGCACTGATCTAAAGGGTATGAGCGTGAGCGCGTTGAAAGGCTCGAGTGTTGCGCGTAGGAGGTGCTGTACAATGGATCAGACTTGATATTTCGTTAGAACAAAGATCATAGTAATAGCGATAAAGAAGATAAAGATAAGGAATTCAATACGTGAAGTAATGGTTTCATCACCAATAAGCTTTAAAGCTTTGCGTTGGACTTTGCCTGCCCTAGCCCAGATATGGGTGTTATACTCAAGTCTTGGTCTTATGAGAGTCTTGTAGAAGTGCGCTATGTCTGATGCTGTAAACTATTTCGTGCCTCTCTGAAGGAAACCTAGACATTTCATGGCATTTTTCGCAATTAGGAAAATGTGGCCAGCCAAACTTTGTTTGCTGGAGATGTTAAATCCTAAAAGGTTTAGCGAAGGTGATTCAGAAATATATACTCCATCAACGGAAATAGTGTCGATAGCAGGAGGAGGGTCAAGATTGAGTGAAAAACGACAGCATTGGGTTTTGGACGTATTAAATACAGCACGGTTTGCTTAGCCCCAAGCAATAATGCTTAATAGCACACTGTTTAACGATGCAAACATGCGATCTCTACTAACAGAAGTAGCATACCCCGGCATTAGTGGTGTGGATACATGATTTGAGCCCATCTAAAACAACTTGAAAGAAACTATCTACGAGGAAACTTTCAATCCATTTGACGAGGACGGGGTGAAGACTAAATACACGCAGCTTGGTTTATGATCATATCATTTATAATTTATTTTACTTCGGACATTGTTCTGACGATAACATTAGACTGATTCCTTATAGATATATTTTATTGCGGATTACACGAGCTACATATGGAACTTAGCTTTAGACGTAAGAATTTTGTTGTGTTTTTTTCAAGTCGACAATACAAATGTAGAACAGTTAACCATCCTTTGTTTTTTCCTCCTGGTGAAAGTCATTATCAATTCCGCGAAATAAACACTGGCACCTACTTTCACCTCTTTACATCCTTTGTCTATTTCCATAATTTTTCCATTCTTGTCAAGGGTGTGGTACCATTATAGAGTATTCTTCTAATTATTATAGGAAAAAAATCCGAAAGATTCCTCAACTCACAATTTTCCCCTGATATACTTACCCTGCCTTACAGAGCCTCAGCTATATTGAATAGAATAGAAATTTTACTCTACCGTGGTATAACATATCAAATGTTTTACCGCGGTAGAAGAAAGATAATAAAGTTTAAAGTTGCATCCTTAGCGCCAATCTAAGTTTATATAATCTCAGCAAGCTATTAATTTTCTTGCCTACACTGCAATTTTTTTAGCTATTCAAAATTTGTTTATTGTGTTCTTGATATCAGAGGTCGTTTCAAACCTATAAAAAAAGAAGGTTTCTATGCATATTATCAAATGCAGCACCTTAATCAATGCAGCACCTTACCTTTCAAAATAATTATAGGCACAACAGTAAAAGCTATGTCAAGCTTGTATGGTCGGTTCATGGTTCAAATCCGGGTGCTGGCATGCATGATGCTATTAGTGGATCTCCTTTTTTCTAACATTAATCTTTTTTTTTAATTTTGGAACCCGTCGGCATTTTATTCATCGTTTACAAATTCAATTATTCATATTTTAATATTGGTATTTCTTGACCTCAGTTGGTTTTTGAATGGAGCACTTATTTTTCAAATTTTTTTTCACTATTATATAAGTTTTATGTTTCATCACAGCTTGGGCATTAAGAATGGCGCTACTTCAGTTCGACCTAACGTAATGTATTGAAATCTCCATATCAATTAAAGTAAGAAATTAAATGTTTTGACCAACCCAGTACATTTGAACCTATTTTTAAGAACATTGCAATAGGCTATATCTTGCTACTTACTTGCCTTGGTACTACTCTGCTACTTACTTGATACTTTTAAATTCCGATTAAATTGACCACGATTTTTCATAGCCATCGCGCAAAAGAAAAACTTATCTAATTTTCAGCTAGCTTACCGTTGCGAAATTCTTTTCATCAATAAACACAATCCCTCTCCTCACTCCTATACCCCGATTTTCGATTCGGCCTAGCACCATCAAATCGCGCTTATTTGAGTTTTACCTCAGTACGAAGGGTGATAGAAACACTTTTGAAATACCAAGTCGTGAATAAAAAATTTACGAAAAAAAATTTGGGGGTAGAGAAGATGATGGAAACTTTTTTTCTGTGCCAAGAAATTGTTTCCATCAGGAAGTGGTACTTGTGATAGCCACCGCTATATCGCTTGCCTGCCCGAATTGAGAAAAATGTCGGCCAATTTGTAAATCGTTATTTTGTTTAGGAGCCAGATAAATTCATCAAAAGGGTGGAATGGTGCCAACGTTGGAAAGCATCTTTGTAGCGTTTTTCCGGTTAAATGATTGTTCAATTTTTATTTAATGCTAAAAGCTGAGTAGGTTTATTTGTAGGTATACGTATTTGCGAAGTTGATTGCTAGAACGTGGACAGTTTTGAAGAGTATTTTGGATGATTGAAATATTAATAAGAAACCTCTTTCCTGGAAATATTCCTGCTCGAATGTCGTTTCTGCGGAAATAAAGAAATTGAATGTAGTCCCTATGCGATCCCATTTTTCAATTAAAACGTATTTCATAAATGGTTTGAATAATTAAATTATGGTTCTTGTGAAATGCACGAGAGGTTAAAGGTGCTTGTTGATGATGAAAATAATTACATATCACAGTAATCAAACCTTGGACATTTAGTAAGACTTGATTTTTAAGCAAGTACCCATGCTCGAACATAAGAAAATTAAATTCAAATATGTACAAGCGTGTAAAACAATAATTTAGCTTCCAACAATAGCCCAATGACCAGCACCATGAAATTCGTATAATAATATTGAGGTCAATTACAAATCCTCTCTCTTTTCGTCTTTCTCTCTATCAAAACAGCTTCCACATTTTTATTTTTTTATTTTTACGAAGACAATGAAGAGCATTAGAGACAGCGATCAGACATTCTGGAAAGTCGAGGCTCGCGAACAACATTGTTAAGAAAACAGAATGACGGAGAAAAACTTTGCAAGTTGTTCTTGTTTTTCGAATGTGAAATATTCAAATGTACACACATTACCATTACGATTTCAAGTAACAAAAAACCATTTGAAACAAAAGCTGCTATCGTTAAAATTTATGAGTACTGGAGCGTATGTACATACTTCAGTTTATGCACATTCTCGTAATAATTCACACAGAAATGTGGGTGAACATCACTCGTTTTTCCATACTCAGACCGTAAACATATCTATATGCAACAATATGTATATACACGTAGATACAAAGATTCGAGTTCACATGCAACCATGTTGCATGACTCAAACTTAGCTGCTTCTGTTGCTTTGCTACTGTCTTCTCTACTATATTCCTCTCTCGACGATTCACAGTGGTCAAAAATCCCAAAAAGCTGGTCATAATGCAAAAAAAAAATTTTTTTTCAGGATACATTTTAAGATGTAAATGAGTGCAGAGGTAGTCCTGGTATCGTTCTAGATCAATAGCGGAAGGCAGGTACTCCTCTAAACTTGTTTTTTCCTTTCTCCTTTACAGATGCTAAACGCATCGAAACGTGCGTAGATCGCGACTGAAAAAAAAACAGTTTTTCGAAAGTGTATTGTTCTTTAATAAAGTGACCAATTTCAATGAAACAAAATGGATTGTTCTCGTGAATGTAAGTACTTTCAAGAATAGTATAACATAAATAAATATGACAAAGATAAAGGTTGTAAATAATTGATCAATTGACTGCAGTTTTTTTTTATCTTCATGTTATTTCACGCTGATAAAATAAGAGTTTAAAAAAATATCTTGCTAGATCGGGCCCTGTATTGAATTAAGGATGAAAAACTATATGGTCACTTATAACATATCTGAAAATTAGCTGCCGAAAGCTGCCGGTTTGACTTTGAGCCATTATTTCAGATGTAATGTTCAGATGCGCTCCGAAACGCTCCTTGTACAGTGCACGTTATTAATACTGCAACAAACTGGTTTTCGGCAGCAATTAGGATTGTTAGTAGATGTCCCAAAACCAGGATATGGAAGTTCTAATGACGGAAATACAGCGCGTCGTTTCTTTGCCAATTCTCGAGTCTCAGCGTCCATTACGGGAATAGACCAAAATTTGATTGGCAGGTTCCATGTCATACTTCAGGTCATTTTGTGTGGCTTTGATATAAACATAGTAAAATTTGAAGAGTATGCTGTGTCAACTGCGCGAAGATTCATTGAACTGTATCCATGGTACTACATGCCGACTAGTGTACATAAAATTTTAATACATAGGTCACAAATTATAGAGTCGTCCCTGTTACCCATAGGACAAATGTCTGAAGGGGCCCAAGAATCTTGCAACAAATTTATTAAAAAGTTTGGACAAGATTTTACCCGAAAATGTAGCAGGACTAAAACTATGGAAGACGTTTTCTGCAGATTGCAGTTACATCCGATGTTCTCATTTCAAGCCTGCGAAAACTGCCTACGAAAAAAATGAGATCGTTGTTACCTGAAGCGATAGAGCTATTGAAAGAACCTTCAATTAAAAAAGCTGATGTTCCAGCTTCATCTACAGACGAAGTAGATTGCAGTGACACTGAGTCTGAAATTGATTGAGTTATAATTTTTGCTAAGAAAGGAAGAGTGTGTTTAATTAATTTAATGTTTTGATGAATAAATTGATTTTGATATTTATAATGTAAGTTTTGTGATTTAAATCGTACACTACCTCTACATCTACATATACGATTCCTCGAAAACCCCTGGCTACAATTTGAAGAGTGAATCAGTTATAGTTTTCCGAAAGTCGTCCGCCATTTTGTTTTTGACAAATTTAATATCAAATTCGTAATAAGCGAGCTCGAAAGCCCCCGTATACAATTTGAAGAGTGAATCTGTTGTAGATTTCCAAAAGTTGTTCACCATTTTGATTAAGCCATTTTGCTTTCGGCAAATTCAATATAAAATTTTTCATCAGCGACCTCGAAAACCCCGGTGTCCAATTTTAAGAGTAAATCTGTTGTAATTTTCTGATAGTCGTCCGCCATTTTGAATTCGCCATTTTGTTTTCGGCAAATTCAATATCGAATTCGTAATCAGCGACCTCGAAAACCCCTGAGTGTCAAGTTTTAGGCAAATTAGACAACGTTATCGACTTTTGGCCAGCTTTTTGGGATTTTTGACCACTGTGCGATTGCACAAAAACGTTGGGACCCACTTTCTATTTTTTCACCTTCCAAGTTTTTGCACGTTTTTATGATTTTGCACACACGTTAGATTCAGTTCATTGTTCGCTCATCGTTGTTGTGGCTTACCTACCTAACTGTAAAAAAACCTCTTTCACGGGGCCAGAAAAAAAATAATTGAGGTGGAAGACGAAAACGAAGGTGCATGTGTGTCTTTAAGGTGAAGATGGTCGAGTCCAATTTGTGATGAAAAATGCTGTTGAAATCGTCGGGGGGAATTATTTTGACAAGGTGAAATATGACTGTAAGATACAAATGGATGCTGCAGCCTTTTCATGATACATATAACAGTTTCGAAGGTTAGTGCTCGCTCTGGTTGGAGTAATGGAATGAACCATTGTTTAAAAATCCTTAGTTACTTTACCGTATTTCCAAGATTGGACGTGTATATGTGGTTCGTAGCATTGTTTTAGTTCGAATGAGTGCAAACATTGAGCAGGTGGTTGTATAGTGACCGTATGCCAACTTCTTTTTGAATTTTGGTAATCTTTTTTCTTTCTCGAGATATGTTCAAGCAATTACTTTATTAAATATTCAACTAAAATATTAGCTTTGTCAAATAATTCAATCCACTTCACAACAAATTGTGTTTATCGCACACACAAACAAAATTATCTAAAATTACCGTCATAATCATGAACACCGTCTACAATTCCCATAACTACTGCTGTTCCCTTTCTCGAATAGATTGAATTGAAATGTAAATCGGAATGTGAACGAGTTTGCGAGTGCAAGCACTATAACTGACTATCGTGCCATCGAACCGTATTCGTAAATCCATTGACTAACAGTGCTGGGAATTCCATTTCAAGATTATCTAACTATTCAACGTACACGTATCTATATATCTTCAACAACAATAGATATCTCTGGTCGACTTGAAGACAGCTACCCATCATTAACGTTAGTAACGTGACGGCGGTGTCGAGTTTTTAATCCCCAACCATTTCAAATCTATCCATATTCACTATTTTTGTATCTGGCACAAAGAAGCATCAGATCTATGTATGTAAGTGGATAAGAAGTTGGCAATTGAATCAAAGTTTATATGCCGGTTGGCTTTTAAGATGATTGGATTGAGGTTGAGATGCACAAAAATACTGAACACCTGAATTTTCCCGATTATGAAATTTCTACCGGTAATTGAGTTTTTATTACAGTCTGGTGTTTACGGAGCGCAAAAAGTGTTATGAAATGAATGAAGGGGGAAGGCGATGTGAATAGAGAATCTAGAAATTATACAATGGGAAAGTTGAAGTACCGTTTTGAGGCGGTAGCTGGGATGGAATCGATATTTCAGATAAACCGTAAAAAAATTTTTTATAAGTAAATGATAATGATTGAAAACGGTTGATGATAATCTCTACGTATGAAATCATGAGTCAGTTTAGTATTCTTGTATTCAGGGCGCACACTCAATTTCGAGTCTTTAATCACAATTTCACGGGCGAAATTGCTGGCAAACAAACATGTAGGGAAATATAATTTGTTTTGTTTTTTGGGCATCGGTCGATTGTGCTCTTGTTATTTACGCAGTAGGTCCATTTGATTAGCTTGAGGTATAAGAAGATATAAGATAAATTTGTTTATATTGCTATGATTAGTCTTTATTTCTAGGATATAGAAAACTCGCTTAAAAACATGATTGCAATTTAGAGCCCCCCGGACAAATAAGTAAGGGAAAATATTTTTTATTCTTTTGAAATCCTCGGTTTGGTTTCACATGCGACCAACATCATTATAACTAAAATTGGAGCAATTTTAATACTCTGTTGGATATTACAGATGTGTTTTTATATTATATCTGAAATTCGTTTATTTTTTATTATAATTGAAACAATAAGAATTACGAAAACAATAAATCATTCGTGTACAGTATCCGATCAGACAAATTAAAATCAAATAGATAGAAAGCTTCGTTAAAGCATCTACTTCTTCATGGCAATCATAGTTGGTCCGATGTTGAGAGAAGGATAAAAAATTCAACCACTTGACACGCTTGCAAGTAGTATTAAAGTTAAGTTGACTTGTCAAGAAATTTGAATCGAAATTGCCAACTTTCACAGCACATACGATTTTAGAATGTTGACGTTAGAAGTTTAAGATGAGTAAGAGATTTGAACAGTCTTGGTTATGAGGCTAATATTAAAAGTCTGACCACGGGGGCAGAAATATAAGAACATCTTTTGGATGAACTAAATTTGGTCAATGTAAAAAACATTATCATACGGTACCCATACAAAACAGGCGTGAATAGGCTGCAAAAGAGGGTCTTAGTCAGATGTCTTCTGACAAAACCTAAAGCATTGCTAGATTTCATAATGATTGAGTCAATGAGATCGTCAAATGTGAATTGCCTTAGCAGTACTCCAAAATCGAGTACTTTCACCGATCTAAAAAAAAAATTAAAATTATCTAAAATTAAAATTAATAAAAATAAAACTCTAAAATTTCTAAAAAAAAAAAAAAAAAAAAAAAGAAATTTTAAAAACAGAAAATCTCAGCATAAAGCAAAATATAGGATCACTACAGAATTAAACCTATATCATAAGCAAACAAGGCAAACAATAACTGGTCCAGATAGCTGCCTTGTAGACCAACAGATGTTGTTCTAATTTTAGATGACAAGGCACCACGAAAGGATAACGTTGGATTCGATTCGTCAAGTGACAGTCAACCCAGTTCAGAAAAAAAGTCAGGGAATTTAATAGAATGAAGCTCAACTAGAATTATGGAGTGATCAGACTTATCCAAGGATTTCGTTAAGTTTTCGTCAAGATTCTAGAAAGTTGGTGTTGGTATAAAAATGTGCTGGTACGAGGCCACAGTGTATTTGCAATAAAGAGCTATAATATCTGTGATTATGGCTTAAACAAGTTAAGTAACGTAGAAAAGCTTTGCAATAGGTCGACTAGGTTTTGCCATTGTAGGAAGAATTGTATCTCTGCAGGTGACAGCCAGTCTGTGTCTAGAAATCCACCCGTCCTGAGCTTGCTCAATTCGGCAGAAGCTTAAATTCTGCAGACCTCAACCTCAGGTACGACTTCAATGGAGGACAGCGATTGCAGTGGAAGTTCATAGATTACCATCGTGAAAAATTTCATGAACAGCCAGTTTTCTTATTTACAGATAGCATCTTATGTGATTAAAAGCTGCATCATCTAAAGATTCAACTACAACCAGACCATGCAAAAAATATATCCTTTTCCGAATTCCCACAAAACCGGACGAGGGTAGTACTACAGAAGACACCTCCGATTAGTGCGAACGAGACGCCCGCCGGTAACATAAAACGAATAAGTACTCTGTGCTCTAAACACCACAATTCTGTTGAGGCTTTCAATCACAGCAAGCAAAACAAGTTGTCAAAATTTGGAAAACTGACGGGAAACATCGTCAAGGAATTAAATCCCGCAAAAAACTGTAAGGATTTTCCAGAAAACTGGATGCTAGGCATTCGGGACTTAAAGCCTCTTTGGAAAAGCGAGAAAAAGGTTGACTCGTAATGCCGATTTGATCAGTTCGGGGCCGAAATATCTCGACCGGATAACTGAGAGTGTGAATCCGGATTCAGTTATGTTACTAAAACTTAGTGAAGATTCGGCTGTTTCGAAGAACTTAGTGTCGGCCAGCTCAGACGCCTTATCGGTCAGTGAAGACATGACTTCTGACCATTTTTATGCCTGAAGATGTAAGATTTGTTCAGATCAACTTTGCAGCATGACACTTACTTGAACTCACTTCGTTAGCGTAGAGTATTCAGATGATTTTGTCTCATTCGGCCAAAACCATGCCATGAGAAGCAGGGCTGGTTCAGGCTATATTTTCGCCCGGCGCAGAACGACATTTGGCGCCCTCTATATTATGATTTTCATTTTTTTGACCACCTCTTTCACGACTGCGAATTCTTAGCAAGTTTTTACTAGCACTTGCTAGTATTTTACTCAACAAGAAATTTTCATGAAAAAACTAGACATTTGCTCATTCGAGCACTACAGCATATCACTATTTTCTCAAAATTTTCTCGTCTCAAGTTTTCGATATGCAAAAATATTTTTGGCTCTGTAATGCTGTTGTTCTTTTTCTATTATTTATAAGAGAATCAAATTATTCGTTCGTTCATACAAACAAAAGTAAGCTTTAAATATATATTACATACCTAAATTATATGGAAAACTCAGATTGTTATGCGGTAATGACAAGAGTGAAATTCGCTGTGCTTACCCACTCTCAATCGCTTTAATACACAAAAATTACGCATTCTATGGAGAGTTTTTAGTTTTCTGAGAAGTCTTTTTTTTTTGTCTAGTTGAAAGCACGGTGCAGCAGGCTTTAATTTTCGCAAACCCTTTAACTAAGCAATCACTATTTAATTTGAAGACAAGACCATTCTCTATGGGTAGAATTGCAAAATTTACTAATCTTTCTTGCGTGATCGTAGATCTCAAATAATTCTTTGAAATTTTTAATTTTGAAAAAGATCGTTCTCCCGCTGTAACTGTTAAGAGTAAAGTCAGCACTGTTTTCAAAGATCTTCAATACTGAAAATAAATTCCAGGATATCATTGGAAGAGTCGTGCTCCTTAGTTAGAGCTGAACGCATGGAAATTTCTTCATAAAAATGCCACTGTTTAAATCTGAATATCCATAATGTGTCAACGAATCTTCAAGCTTTGAGCAATGCTGAAGTTTGACCAACTTTTAACAATACTTTCGAGCATGCTGATCACTTCAATAAGTCTTCATCTATGTCTCATCATTAACAAAATGATTTTTAAATGGGTTTCATTTTTACAAAATTGCTAATCTCTACCCATTCTTAAATCCGATGATGAATCTTTGGGACACAATTCTCGCCGAATATCCCTTTTTCTACCTTTTTCCAAGATTCTCGAGTGACTCGTTTATGAAAACATTAGGAATGCATTTGGGTGTTTCATTGCAAAAAGACACAGTGGCTTTTTCTTTAAATCTGATCTGAGCAGCAAATCTCATATGCATTACAAATTTTGTTTTTGAATGAATTTTGTTGTCAATTTTGTTTGTTGTTGTTGTTTATGCGGACTTCTCTAAAACTTTTGTGGCATTTGCTCGGCTTTTTATCGTTCGTTGTCAAGTAGACTGAACTATTTTTCTCTATAAACGTCGAAAAACGGGTTTCGACAAAGTTCCATCTTGAGTCTAATCTTCTTTCTATTCCAAGCCGACGACTATTTTTTCCAATCTTTTGAATGTCATTTTTTACCGATGAACTCATATTCATTTCAAAACTATAAGCTCAATTTAAAGCTCCATGTTAGCCCCCAGTTATGATAGGCTTGGACTGACTCGGTGAAATAATTTTTAAAGCATTCAATTTCTCATCATTTTATTAACCCCTTAACAGTTCGAGGATTCTCCGAAAAATAGATTGATTAGACACAATGTTCGCATCTAACATAACAACCATATTCTTGGATGATTCTCGAAGCCAGCTCCAGACTCCTCATTCTTTGAAATAAAGATCCAACTTGGCATGCATTTCCAGTACAAACCGGTTTAATCTGCGTTAAATATCTGTTGCGCCTTAGAACAACCTTCCACTTTTTTTTGCTTCAAATAAGTCTGGAAAAAATTTGGTCGATTCTGCGACAACACTAGCTGCTTCGTCGTTTTATTTAAGGTTATATACCTAAATCATTATTTTCTCAGCTATCATCTACTAGCTAAGCAATTTTCCATTGAAGTAAATGGGTCAGATATTTTTAAATGTTCACAAATCTGAAGTGCATTTTTTCGAATTTTCACATAACATACAGAATATTTTTTTTATTTTTTTGATTTAATTTACCGAAATTAAACGGAGGTTTAGCGGAAGGGTCAAAAATTTCTAACTAATTCTTGGCTCGAAGAACGATAGCATAGGAGAATGCTCTCAATGCAAAAGACTCTCGATACAAAAGGCTCTCTCCTGCAAAGAGCCATAGGTTTATATCACTGTGATTGATCCGATACTTTTGTAAAAGCAAGCTACTCTAAAGTTCGCCAACCAACGGAAGCTAGGAACAGCGCGAAAGAGGCCCTCCGAACTACTCCTTCCAAGAAATTCTTAATGTTTCTTCGTTAGTTGACAACCAATCTAATAATGTTACAGCAAGCAAATCTGGCTCCTTTGAGACTTCATTGTATTTCGGTATGGACTAGATTTAAAGTTGACAATGATAGACTCATATCTGAGGGTGTTCTCGCTCCAGCGAGAGTTAACTAGATAACTAAACGGTACTGGATTTAAAGTTTTCAGCTCGTATTTGGATGGATGGAATGATAGTTTCAGCCTCGAGTTTTGGTAGAGTCAGCCTTATTCATGTGTATACCGATGGTTCAAATCTGAACAATAAAGTTAGCAGTGATTTGTGCTCGGATAAACTTAATTGAAGGCTTTTCCTTGGTCTCCTGGGTTATTAAAGTGTTTTTCGGGCCGGAAAAATGATTATCTTTCAGGGTATGTTTGGCTTCTGTGTAATCGAATGTTCGAATTCAATATCAATATTCACTGATAGTCAACCGGTTATAAATTGCCCTGTTAGATTTTATACATTATCTAGAATTGTTATCCAGAACTCAGAAGAGGCTGCGATGGTGGTATCGGGAGTAATCCCGACTCAACTTCGGCAACAAAGTTGGAGTGTAAGTGGTAAAGGACGCTGGACAGCTTAGCTAATTGGTCTCATTGAGCTTTAGCTTAACCGGAGCCACGGAGAGGTAAAATTTTACCTTTGTAAATTCTTGATAGGACACGGTTACTTCAAGAAATACCTGAACACAATGGGTAAGGTGATCACACCGTACTGCTGGTACTATGTGACTGAGCTCGATGATGCTCAGCACACATTCTTTATGTGCAGTCGCTTCGTAAGTTTGAGGCGCACCATTGAGTCCACGATTGGCCTGGCAACGCTTGAGACGATCGTGGATGCAATGCTGCGAAACGAGAAGAACTGGCGCGCAGTCTCAGCATATATTGAGAAAGTGCTGCGCATAAAGCGGAAGGAGGGTTGCCTTACCGACCCATGAACTGTGGTAGTCTCTGAAGTCCGTGGTTACCGATGGGTGAGTCAGTACGACCGGGTCGAAGCAGTGCTTAGGCGAGTCCTGACTCGGAACTTCGTGAACTTGTAGATGGTTCTTTTTTTAATGAGTCAAACCTCACATACCACGCGGTGATAGGTCACCCGGGGATCTGGTTAGCAGATTTTTTTTTTTGCTATCTACACTAGGGGGAAAAAATTAAGCATCTACGCGGCAATCCTATATCATAATATAGTTACATCAATTCACTCCAGCTTAGGAACAACTCCCAAAAGACTTATAAATTATAAATTAATATAAATTGAAAAAAAAAAAACTGCGTTGAAAAATATCGATATTTGGAAGATAGTCCCCCTTCTGCTTCAGATTCAATGATTCTTTGGGCCTTTTTCAGCCACTTATATTAGATTGCTTTTATATTAGTTTTTATTTTTATAAAGCCATACGTTCACTTCTGACCTATAACAGGATATAAACTTACTGCCTTTGCACATATTTCTCGACCAATGTTTCATTTCAAATAGTACTTGAGATATATACCAAGCACTTATCCAGAAA
This sequence comes from Nemotelus pantherinus, assembly GCA_963978885.1. Lineage (NCBI taxonomy): Eukaryota > Metazoa > Arthropoda > Insecta > Diptera > Stratiomyidae > Nemotelus > Nemotelus pantherinus. Next base: position 118,618,791 of record OZ022265.1, on the reverse strand, counting down.
ACAATCCTTACCAATTTAAAACACATTTCAATGATTGAATCATATTCTAGAGTTCTTGAAAACACCCGAGACTGTTTCCTCCTCCAGAAGAGAACAAGACACGAGCTCAAGATGGCTTCTTGTCATTTTCAAGATAACAACACAAGGTCCATAGGCCAATAAACAAAGAAGAATTTCCTTAAATCGAAAATTACACAAGATCATAACATAATACAAAAGCAATTCAACAAATGTATGTTTGGAAACAGTAGTTCTGGTATCATCAAATCATGGCAAATGACAGCATAAGTGGTGCACAGATAGATTTGTTTGCAGAAGTAGGAACGTATCGAGCGAGTGTTTGTGAAAATTTTCATTTCACTATGCACTCGTATATTCGTACAAGTGCTATTACAATTCAGATACAGAACGAAAACTTATAGATGACGTCTATTGTTTGGAAAATGATGATGAAAATCTATTGTAAAACTACTTGAATGTACTTGAAAATACTTTAGTTGCTATAAGTATCGGTACATGTGCGAGAACAATTCTCACAGCAGGCATAGATTGAAGTGTTTTCATAAGCATAAGCTTTTCTAGCAGTATTATATGGATTTATTGAGTAGTTTAGTGTTTTTGTTAGTCTGTAGTGATTTTGTTATGTGTTCTATGAGTGAAGTGCTGAAGTTGAATTGCTGAAGAGAATAAAGCACGCGTGTAGGAGTCATGTGGTTTATTTGAAAATCGAAAGCTGAACGAATCAGAAGGATTTAAGTCAAAGATAAAACGGTGGATTGATTGGGGATCGGAAGAATCTTTTGCTGTATATTTAACATAGCTGTTGTATGGTGTTTTTGAGAAATAAAGTTTGGCCAGAACAAATTGTAAACCAAATGGTAAAATATTCTTCGGATAATCTCCGAACTTTTAAGGGAGCTAATAAAATTACTAGCGGATAAACAAGAAAAGCTGAATAGTTTAAAAGTTATTTCACCGAGTTAGCCCAAGTACATAGTACCGGAGGCTAACATTCAGTTTAAAATTGTTACTATTTAGTGTTCAGCCGAACATCAAAGCAAGTATCTTGCCATCAAACAACCACACTTTCGCTAGAACCCGTGGAGCAGGGTGTTATTTGGAAAACATAGTATCCAAATTGGTCTAATCCATTGATTCTAAATATGTTGCAGATGCATGAAAGTTTTGTCTTAAGCTTCCCTGTCTTAAATGCTGCAATGGACATTGAATAAACTTGGCCTTCAGGAAAGAAATAAATAATAGATTCGCATAAGAAGAAATCGCTGAAGTGCTTTGAGATGATATAGAGGATGATCTAGCTAAGGATTTGATTAACCAAAAATCAACGTGTTACTTTTTCTAGCAAGTAAAATTGACCATGATCCGCAAAGCTTGATTCGTGTTGTAAATAATTTTGGAAAACAAAAAAAAAACAAAAATTCCAGCGTTCTTAGTATACACTTCATAAGAACGTGCATGAACTTTGTTTTGCGCAGTTTAAACCTTTTTTTAAGTAAATTTTTAGTAAATAGCTCAACATTGAGCAAACCATAAAACCCATTACACTTTACCTTCTATAGCACTTTAAAAATGTTTCACTTTTCAAGAATCATTACTCGTACTAATCATATTCTTTTCAACTAATTTCAATGATTTTAGATTTATCATGGAAATATTTCAAGAGCACTTAATCTACTAAGAGCTCATTGAAAATAACAAGATTTTGCTTGAGTGTTTCTCCTTTGGAAGTTTGCAATGAAATCGAAATATGTCTGCTACAATCTTATGATTTCTAAAGTGTCTGTAGCAGACTACGCAGACTAACGAAGCCAAATTGGATATTCAAAGTTAAACCGCTAGAATCATGAATTTCTCTATCGTTGCAATGCAATTTATATTGCTCACCACAACATGACCATTTTAATCGACCCCGTCTCTTAGAGCACTCTGTCAGTTGTCTTTGACCGTAGCAAAATCTACAGTGACGACGGACATCTTGCAACGGAAATTAATTGTTCTGCATCAACGGATAGGACGATGCAAACGTGCTCTAAGTAGATTGGAGCTAGTAAAAGATTCATAGGACTCATTGAATTTTCTTGGAACGATCATAACGAACATAGTACAAGACAGCCACAACCGAAACAACCAGAATTATTTTCGCTTAGATTCCAGGCCAGGGTCTAGATAATTCAATCATCAAAAGGTTCACACAAAAAGTATTGTAAGTAAGTTATCTCATATTGAAACGTATCTACAGGAACACAGAGGCAAAATATCATTTTCTTATTTCATGGAGCAGAAGAAATATGTATACCCACAATTTTCTTTGAGATTAATGTCATACAAGCCCTTTTTGCGGAAAACAGGCAAATTTACATAGTGGAATCATACTCCTGATGCTTGTTGGTACCCATCGTGGCACGGTAATACTGTAAATGAAGTTTCTGTTTTCACACTTTCGTGTGTACGGTAGTTTTTCCTGCGTAAATATATACATGCATTACAGCCAATGTAGATTTCCTTTGCTCACAGCGTACACTTGCTTGCAGCGTTGTGCTAATGGCTTTGGAAGCAAATATAGCAAAGATATTTTAATGCAACATTAAATGCAGACATACTCCATGGTTACATATTGCCTCCTATAAGCAGGCACGAGTGGAAATTTTCCACTCGAAACACTTACGGTTTAAGGTACCGGAAAGGATGTTGGCAGGTCGAAAAGGCGTAAAAGAGTGCAACTGCCTGAAGAATTCCAATTAGATGAGTACAGTGAAAATATTTTTAAAGCCGAAAGCTTTTTCATGTTTTTGTTTTTTTTTTGTTTTTCAGGAAAATGAATAAAATATAATGCAATTAAGTTTCGAGGCATGACTTATGTATTATGACATCGTATCGAGATCGGAGACAATTTGGATCAGAAACTGACGTTAGAGCGAAAACCGGTTGGTTGATTGATTGATTGCATGGAAATGGTTCAGAAGACCCTTAGCACTGGTCTATTGTATCTCCTCTGCGTTATGTCTTATAGAATATCCAGGCTTTTTATGAATCTAGATATGTTCTTTCACGAGATATTTTTAGATTCCTGGTGTAGGGAAAAGCAGAGCCAAGGAGGTCTAATATTCGTCTCGCAAATGCTGGACAGTGTGTGAGATGTTCTACACACCCTGCCTTTTCGCCAAAGTATCTGCATTAGTCGTTTCGTCTCTTCTCTATTCTGTGGAGGTACTTTTTGCAAGGAAGATGACCTGTCAATCCTTTACATAGGGCCCTTATGACCCTTTGATGGAAAGACACTGTTTCTTTTGATCTTTTACCATCGAAGCCAAAGTATTTTTTTGATTGTTTTATACCCTCAAGATTTTGACAGTAGCTTTAGATCTTTTTCGTTCTCCATGCTTTGATTTCCTTTTTTGTGTTTGGCTTCGCAAAGCCCCAGTACCGTGTAAGACCTGTGAGGGGCATCTTTGCTCTTTTTTTTTTGCCTTGGTATTAGCTTCTTCAATTCCTGGGTGCACCTCATGGCCAGGGATACATATAAACTCGAGGCTGTTTTGTGCTCCTATTTCATTTATCCAGTAGAAGCTTAATTTTGACTCTTTTCGTGTTCTTTATCTTTATTATTTGTTTGGCTCTAGGTATGGCAGATAGTTCTGCTTGATAGATGGTGGCACGCATTTTGCACTCGGGTTGTACAATCTCTGCTCCTATTCCACAATCCATCTTTGAATGATTCGTATACCACATTTGCGATCCTTTGTACGACGGTAGTGGGCCATCATTTCATTGGTTCCTTGATTGAATTGTGACCTTGAACCTCTACCCGAAGGCTGTTTTGATATTTATTTGATTGCTGAAGTTTAACATTTGCATTATGAGCCTAATGCCCTCTAGGATTCTAAGATGAACTTTAAGATCTCCTATTTTGTACCTGTGACCTGTTGTAGACTAATAGCCTGTTTCGCGACTTTTTCCTTAACATTGGTTCTAGCTTTATAAAGGCCTCTATTCCTGCCGTTGGAGCGGAGCTTATTGCTTCTGTATTTTCTTGGGTGCTTGTTAGGCCTATTAGCCGGCAGCTTTCTGTGGTTCTCTTCCAGTTCACTGCAACTTCAGATAGGATGATAGGTCGCATCATTTGTTTGAATACCCATAGTGTCTGCCTTGTAGATAGTCCCCAATTGCGTACAAGCTTTTGCTTTATCGCCCAGAGTGTCTTAGTGGCCTTCAGTATATTTTTGTTCTGATGATTGTCCTAAATGAGTTTCCTATTTAGGTGGATTCCCAGATATTATGCCTCTTCCAGCAGACATATGACTGTACCTCTAATATTTAAGCCTCTTCTATATGGTGAATGGTGCTATTCTAGTATTATAAAGATTTATGGATAAATCCTCTTCATCGCGCTATTGAATTGTTTCCATTATGATGCTAGGGTATCCATGTGGGATCCTTTGTAATGTTGCCTACTTAGTCGATAGCAGTTGGGCCTTTACTGTTCATGGCTGCTAGAAGGTCATCAATTAGTAGGGCCCATAGCAAGGGTAATATTCTTCGCTGTGATTCACTTCCTCCTTCACGAGCACACCACAAAACTTTAGTATTTTATTCTATGTTCATGGAGGCGAATAGTGCGATTTTCTTGCCATCTAATTCCTTTTCTATTATTTGTGCCAACTTATGTGTAGCTGAAACAATTGATTTGTCCTTCTGGTAGGCAAACTAAAATTTGTGAAATGGCATCTTTATCAGAACATCACTCTTTATATACAAGTCAATCAGCTTCTACATGGTCTTCAATATGAAAGCTGTGAGACTAATTGGGTTTTAGGGTTTTGGTAGGTCGGCCGATTTGTTGCCACCCTTGAGGATAAACACAATCCACCCCAGGCTCCACAATTTTGGTTTCCAGCTGTGTTCCAAGCTCGTGTACCAGACTGGTTTTTAATTTTTTCGTGGCTTTTGGTAGCGGAGCGGAGAAGATTATATCCGATCCTAGTTATTTAAAGGCTTTGAATTAGTTTGTTGCCCATTCACACTTTCCATACGTGATGTATTGTTTAATCACAGGTGAGTGGCGTGTCTGATGAGGGCTATCTTTTTTTTCTCAGCCTCATAGCTGCTTTTAATTTGGCATCCTGGAAAGTATGTTCTTAGCAGCACTTTCAGTGTATATTCAAAGGTGGTCGTCATCACTTTATCTGGAGCTCTAAGTAATCCTAAATAATCTTGGTGACTTTTGGACGGAGCATGATGCTATTGAGACTTTCGCGGAAGGCGCTCCAAGTCTTTCGTTTGGATTTCCTTAGCTCTTTGTTGTATTCTGAGAGTTTTTTTTTCATAGGCCTCCTAGATTGATGTAATTTGGGCTCAATCGACCGCCGTTCTTGCGGCTCTTCTTAGTTTGTACCATTTATTTTAGAGACTAACCAAAAATTTAGTCCGATCTTTTAGAATTTGAGTTCATGTTGAATTCAAAATGGTTTAAGAACTAATAAAAAAACACAGGCAAATGAATAAGGAAGCGAAAATATATACTTATCGCATTTCGAACAAATAAAGCATAGTAAGCAATATAAATGGGAGCCATATATTCTAAAATATCCTAAATTGCCTTAACATATCGATTAAAGTTGCTGGTCCTTTAACAGCACTTTTTTTAAAAAAGTTTTTATACTCTTTCAAACATCTATTACCCCTCGAACGGCTATCAGACTTTCGGGTAGCTTCTCTCTACTTTTTATCGGCTGCATCAATTATGTTAGTACCAAAACTCATACATCATACAAATCATTCGTCCCTAGCATGAGCTTTAATTTATTACCACAATTATTACCATTGTCAATTTTTGTGCCCTCTAAAAGAAGGTGTCCTAATTTTTCCTGTACATCTGAAAGATGTACTTTAAGATTTTTGACGCGTAAAGCTTCAAGCCTAACTGACATAGCATTTCTTGTTTTTTTTTAAGTTGAAACCGAAAATTCACAATCCCACGTTGGGTGTGAGTTAAAACTGGGTCAATTGAGCGTTAATCTAAATATTATAGCTCTCTAGCCAATTGCTAATTGAATCAATTTTTATGACTATAAAAGGGTTGTGATAGGATAACTTTATTTATTTATAAATTTTTTGTTATATTGATTTTTCCATACAAAATATTTAAATCAGGACTCATATTTTTGGTTACTTAATGCTTCAACAAAATTGAAGGCTTTACAAGCTGCCTCATACTATAAAATATCTTGCAAGAATTGCATATTTGAAAATGGGTTTTTAACCCTCAATACTCCTGTAAATTTTGATGATGTGTAAAAGCTTTTTCGTACATTATTTAAATTTTGCACAAAAATACAGTTTTCAACAGTAGCACTATCATATTCTTATTTTTTATTCAGTCATCTGCTTCGATAATTGCCTGCATATTTTACCTGCAATTGTATCCTGTCCTCTTTCAACTTCCTTTTTAACAATATAATTTAATTTTCCGCAACCAAGCAATAAACTTAACGAAGGGAAACCACCATCAACCGTGTAATATGTGCTTGAGTTACGAAAAAAGAGTGCACCACTATATTTAAACGAAAGAGCATGCCATTTCCTCATTTCATGTCTTAATTTACCGTTATGATATCGTTCTCATTGCAAAGCAGCCGGCGTGAATTACGGTCCTGGAGCACTTTCTTACAAGGCATTTACAGTATGTATGTATTTAGTGTCTGTACGTTAGCTAGCGTAGTAGCTGGGGTGAGAGATAACAGTTAACAAAGCCGTTTCCGGCAGCTTTAATCCAACCCTAAGGCCGGTACAAGATGACTAGACACGTTACTACTAATTTAAATTATGTGCTAATGCCCTCCGTTGCCAGTAAAAGTACACCACACTACAAGAACCTGCCAGCCATGCCCTTCCTGCTGATAACTTTCAAGCAGAGTTATGTACGGAGTAGTTTTCTCGCAGTTTACCTACAGCAGCACAATCCACAATGTTATTTAGATACTTTGGGGGTAGAGAAGAAAAACTCATGTTTTCGAAAGAACGGATTGTTGTAACAATGTTATTTCGAATACCTCACAGAAGCTACTGTGTCGGTTTGCTGCTTGTCTGACCCCAGGGTGAACTGGTTGTCGGGCGGTAACATGATAAACAGAATTTATTGGTAAGCTTAAATTAAGGTAATAAGTTGATTGAATTAAATACACCGAGCAGACTATAGGGGGTGATTATTTGGTAATTGATAGGCAATCCGGAATGGATTTGATGAAGGCGAAGTTCGGAAGGACTATTTATGGTGATTTTTTTTTTTGTGAAAAAAAGATCAATAAAATCCATCTGGCAAATTACAAAATCCACTACATTTTGTAATTTACCACATGGATTTTATTGATCTTTTTTTACAAAGATTAAATGCAAACAAAACATGCAAATTTCTTGCAATCTAAAGTAGACACTGAAAAGGAGACCAGATTACTGTCGATATGTCGATATTTCTTAAAATTTTAAAATATTTCTAGGTTCTAAAGGAAAAATTGATCTTTAAATTAAAATAGTTGGTTCTGAAAGCTGGAAACAATTGGATTACATTTAATCAATTCAAAATAACCCCCAGGTTTAAATCCGATTTGATTAAATTCGTAAAATATAAGATAGAAATAGGGAGTATTTAAAAAATATTAGGTTTGAAAAATTATGTTTAAAAGAGAATGTTACTCTGAAAAGTCACGTGATCAAATTTAGGTCCCATTTGGTAGAAGTAGAGAAACAAAGAGCTCATGCTGAAAGGAATCTCATGGGAGATTCTGTAAACAGGCTATAGAAGAGATTAGGGAAATCACCGTTAAAATATCTTCCCTACATTTGAAAATGCCAAGTGGTACTTTGGGCAGAAAAGGAGACCATTTTAGATATTGTAGGGAAAATGAACAGGGTCTTCGAATGTGAGAAAGACAGAAAGGTGAGCATTTTCACGAGGAAACTGAAGGATCTGACGCGAAAAAAGACACCGAAAAAAGGTATGTCTCGTAGAAACTATCGTTAACTATATCGTGTACAAGTCCACGGTCCAATTTACGGAAGAGCATATGGAGCTGCTTAGCCAAGGTTTGAATTACCAGACTTGGTCTTAGACATCAAAGCACCGGCAAACAATATCCCCTAAGAGGAGAAAGAACTGATTAAGGGCAATGTAGAAGGAAGGACGGATAGTAGTAAGGGGACGAATACTTGTAAGATTTGGCTACCAAACCGGTCTTTTATACTAAACCAGTTAAACGAAACGTTGTGGTCATAATGGATAAGGAACTATATGGCCAATTAACTATGGAAAGGCTCAGCAACGGGAACTATCATGAGCTAAGAAAAGATGATGATCCAAACTCGATCAAACGAATGAAAAGAATTTTTGAAAGATTACAGGAAAAAGAGTCCCGAACTAAGCGTTGCCAAAAATTAAGCGTCTTCTGAAAATACACAAAGTAGTAAATCAACTAGAGAATTTTGCTGGCGCTACAAACACACCAACGAGGACAATCGCAAAATAAATTGTGGGCGAATGTAGCGCCTGAAAAAAATATTAGCGATAGGTGAGTAGGAAACCGAGAAAAGGTCATAGAGCGGCTTGGAAGAGTGGCACCAATAGAAGAAAACAAGCGGGTTGTATGACTTGCTAACACTTTGTTCCCAGTGTCGGTAAAACAAGCACTTGCGTTCTTTGAACACATGCTATTAGAGAAGAATATCTCATCGGAGTGGAGGAAAAGGATTAAAAGGTATTTGAAATTTCTCTCGATTTGCATGAATGAAAGCTCCTTTGCTTCCAGGAGAAAGTATATTCAAATTATTAAAGGTGTCGCCATGAGAAATCCTTTATCATTACTTATAAAAGAGATTTGATATATTTATGGACAGATTGGTAAAAAAAACTTCATGAATAAGGTTCGCTTTCCCGTTCATGAATGAAGTATGAGACGACAAACTGGCTCTCGTGGAAAATTTGTTTTGGCAGAAACTTTGGAGAAGCTAAACAAACCAAACAAAGATATACTATTTTCAATGGAAGCCAAAAGCAACAAAATAATACCCTTCTTCGATTTGAAAAGATGGTCTTCTTGGGTTCAACATCTACCGCAAGCCCTCACACACGCAGAGAACAACACGATCCACGTCTGATCATTGGTATCCCCATTAAGAATGTGGTGTACTGCACCAAAAGATGATGGATAGGATCACCTCTACTACAAAAGTGAAGAAAAACTTGCAGCAGCTTTGCGAGAAGGCATGAAAGAGGATTTGATCGGATATCTTTAAGAAGATGGTCTTGTCTACCTCCTTTTCAACCTGACATTGGAGAAAGCAATCTGTAGCACGACAACGAGAGTGGCTATTGTCACCAATCCAGCCAGATACTGGCTCATGTGGATGATATTGACATCAATGAGAGATCTGATGGATACCCAAGGTTGGTCAAACGATCAGGGTTGTGGAGTGTGAATTCGAAGTAATGAATTCAACTACCTTTCAACTACTGCAGTCTAGCAAGGCTCTTCATATCCCGAAAACTCAAAAGCTTCTGCCGTACAAGACCATGATCTTGCCAATAATCACGTATGGATCCAAGACTTGGATGTTCAGGAAAAGAGAGTCTAGCCTCTTAGCTGCGTTTGAGATAAAAGTCTTGCGGAAAATCATTGGCCCCAAATGTGAACGGCGATTCTAGAGGTGCAACAATCATGAGTTGTACGATATCCACTTGAAAGTAGATATGATTATAAAGATAAAACTCGGTAAACTCTGGTGGGCAGACGAGCCTAGTCGGAAAACCTTTTGTAGCAGATTTTACGGCAGACGGCAGAATAGGAGACCTTATCTGCGATGGAAGGATTGCGTTGACCAGGACACTCAGAGCTTAGGAGTGCTAATTGGAATACATTGGCTCGCGATCAGGATCGGTGGGAAATGTTGTTGAAGGTGGCCAGGAACAGAATTTGATTGTAGCGGAGATGATGATGTTTGTCACGGCTTATTTGATTGGAAAAAGCTTGCAATTGAGTTTCAATCAATGGCCTGGTTCGAAAACTGATAACTATTGACTTTCTCAGGCTTTTTATTAAATTAATTTTCAATCCCTCTAAAGAGATGGGATTTGTGACACATAATGGAAAAAACTCCAGATTTTCTTCATTACGTCCTTTTTTGGTTAGGGTTCTAACCTTGGATCCATTATTTTCAATGTCGTCAATTCGGATATCACCGTCATAAATAGCCCTCGTCAAGTTAAGGTGGATTTGTACACTGATGACCTCCTTGCTTAGTATGATGATCACAATCTTAGGATGGCAACAATGAAGCATCAGCGATACGTTGATGATCTGTCTAGCTACCACGCCAAATAGAGTATTAAAACTAATGCAGGCAAAAGCGGGTTTATTGTATCAGCTCCACACGTCAACCATCTTTCAGTAGGAAAAGGTGAATTATCAATATGGAGCTTTGCATCCGCAGCCATTCTGCCAAGCTGTCGAATAACGTCAAGCATATGGGACTTTGAATTTCAGTCCACATGTAGAAATGGTCCTCCGAAAAAGCCCGAAATGTTGTCCATCCTCTTCTAAAATCCAGCCTTTACGTCGAAGTGAGTAAGAACACTTATCTACACTACTTTCAACAAACATTTTTTGACGACGCATTGAGCTGGTGCTTAGTTTCCGTAACGAGGCAAAATTATGTCAAAGAACTCAAGGAAAAGAACCTTTACTAATATACCGGACTTTGTAGAAGCGAGCCTCAGAAATACTTTTTAAATAAAGTATTGTACCCAGCAGCTTGTGGTAAACAGCTAACCACGAATCATACTGCTTCTGAATAGAGCATATTCATAAGCAGTCATCTGCAAATCAAATTTTCACCGCACAGCATCATAAGGTTTGGATAGCTGGAATAGTCGTTGAAACAACTCCATGAGTGAAAGAAGTATGTACTATTTTCTACACTTTATACATATAATAAGTTATTAATGAATTTGGATGAATGAATTTCCGTATAATTCGAGGGTTTAAAATTTTCTCTTCAGATAGATTTTGGATTACCTGCTAATATTTAATCAATAGAATTGAACCAACTTAAACCGCTTGAACTGAATCGTCGTATATATTATCACTAAGTTGAAAATATGCATGAATTGGAAAAAAAATATTAATTTTATTACATATATTGTACACATATTTTTGTGATCGAATTCGGAAAAATCAACCTGCGTTTAGTTGAGCCCACTAGACCACTAACTCTCATTTTACTAACAGCCACAAATGACTGACTTAATTGCAACTTGCCTGAAATGCAAATCTAAAATCCACACATCGCACTAGTCATCATATCTTAAATTTCTAGGTTCAGCAATTCAAATCTTGTACAAGACTTAGATAGTTCCAGCTCTTACCCCACTATCTGATTGGTTACTTCCTCGACCATGTCCAAGTATTCTCCAACCATGTAATCTTCAATCGGGTACCCTTAAATCAGTGGCCACTTCCTCTACCTTGCTACCATTTCATTCGATTCACTTATTCAGGCAATTCACTGTTAATCTTCTCCAGTTATCTCCTTTGCAGACCATGTAATCTCAGTTGTTCGACTCTACAGCATAGCGGTGGTCTATGAAAATTATACAGTTTCTTTGGTTATATGTACGTATGGGCGAGTGCATTGTATGCATGACGTGCATCTAAGGTTAATGAATGCTTTGAATTCGAAATGCAATTCAATGCATGGCGCATACACAGACGGTTAGTAAAGAATTGCATGAAATAGATTGTCTACTGACCAACCGATTGGTCCAGCTTAGCATTGGAATCATCGAATTTGGTGAGTCTGTCGACTCATTCTAGGTTAATTTAAAGTCTACATTTTAGATTCAGATGACCAGAGAGTCACTTGGCGTGACACTGTATTCGAGAGATAACTGGAAAAGGATCATGGACTGGAGTGCACGTACACACTTATATGAATGTCGAAAAGTAATTTTACGGTGTTCATTTTGGTTTCCAATTAACTAGATGATAATTTGGGAATTGAAGTGATAAGAGTTTCAAATGATGTGGAGAAATGGATAAATGGAAGGAATATTAGTTTGAATGTCTAGTGTGATATTTAGTGGAGTTGAATTTTTCCTCTTTTACTTTAAATACAAGATTTTTTTACTAATGTTCGAAGAAGAACTTTAGTATTAAAATCACTTTGGCCAAAAATTTATATTTCTATGTATATATATATATATATATATATATATATATATATATATATATATATATATATATATATATATATATATATATATATATATATATATATTATATAAAAAAAAATTTCAGTGAAAAAATCTCAGTAACGCGTCATCCGATTCACCTGAGATTTTCAGGATACATTGGTGTATATGCAGAATAGTGCATATTTTAACACTTTGCGCCGGCGGCCATTTTAGTGATATTTTAAATACACCTATTATTCTGTCAATAAATAACTTTTGCAAAATAAATGTATTTAGAATGAATTTTGAACGTGTTTCAAATGTGAATATGATAATGTTTTTGACATTTTTAACCCTATGTGTGCGCTACGCGCCTAAAAAGAGATTGAAAAAATTTGAAAATTTTTAAATTGCGTTAACTTTTTACTAGATTATTAAATCATTATGAAACTTACAGAACATATTATTGTTATTAGGTAGCACACTTGCGCAGGTTTTGATGAATGTGCTAGCAACCCTGTAGCTACGGTAGGCACTGAAAGTGAAAACATTCAAACCATCGAATCTCTTAAAAAATATCCGTTTCATACAACAAAAACCAATTTGTATACAGATCCTATGCTTTACCTATACAGTCAAAGTCAAACTTTGGAATTTTCATGTCGAACAAGAACGGTAACCCTTTCCTAATTTACCTATATTTTTAGCAACAAAAACTTCTGTTCACGGGAACTCACGAATCAATCATCAGATAAAATGAAATTTACAAAATACATTGGACTTAAATAGGACCAGGATTGATATAAGCGATTTTGAATTGTGGGCAACTCTGTGCCAGTGGTGCCATCTTGAAAAATTACAAAGAAAATAAACTGCTTTTTGCCCTATGAATTCTGATTCAGTTATCAAACTTTCATGAAATTGATACAATAACTGAATTTTAATGTAAACCGTGTTTGGTAGAAATTTGGTTGAAAAGTTCGATTGGTGCTGCCAGCTATGGTAATTTTTGTGTCTTTGGTTTTGAAAATTTGCTCAGGTAAATAACGTTTTTTGTCCTATAACTTCCAGTGCAGTCATGAAATCAATACGAATTTCAAACAATTCATGGAACCTATTATAGGCATTATTCAGGCCGAATCTGGTTGAAAAGCCACGATAGGGTTGCCAGGTGTTGTTGGGTTTGTGTTTATCTGCAATAACTTTAGTAAGCGATTTTATCGTAAAACTTTCAAATGTAGTGACAATAAACAGCCAATATTAAGTTTTCGATTATTTGAAAAATTTTGCGGCTGGCAACGCTGAATTTCCTTATATATCTTTAATTTCGAATGCTTCCATCGGATCGAGACCAAATTCGCAGGGTAGGTTAATTTCAACGTGAATCAGATGTGATATATTTTTGGCTGGCACTGAGCATTTTCACTACAGGCACTGAGCATTTTCTTCATCGATGTTATATGAGATGCTGCTTTCAAAATTTTGTGAAATAAGCAACTGATAACCAATATAATTAACACGTGTTTTGCTCTCATAAACTTTGAAATTCATGCCAGTGGTAATATCTGAAACCTTTCCACCATATGAGTTATAAGACCAAAGTAAAACGTGGCGTTTGAAACAGTTTGGGTGTAATAAGCAGCTCGTGTGGTAGAATATACACTCGAAATCTGCACGATTCTTCTACTGTTCTTCGAACATTAGTGTTTCTAGCGGTTCAGGTGCGCTAGAGTTTTTTGGTTTTAAACATGTTTTCAATTCAAATTAATTTCTCTCGAAAAATTTTCATAGCAAAAGTTCTACGTTTGTTTGACTTTTTTCACATTGACTATTTCGGATTTCGAGTTCAAGGAGTTCTGTCAACTAGCAAAATTCCTTTTCTACGTTAGCTTTTCATTCAACTACTTATGAGTTTACGAAAAAGCCATCAGTTCCATAAGTTTCGTTTTAATATTTTACTACCGGCTGGAATCGAAACAGGATACCCCGTATGAAAGGCTAATTTATTTCCACATTGGGACGTTTCTATCGACCCATCTCATTTATATCGTTTTTTTTTAAATCCCATATTTAGTTACTGTACCTAATCAAGTTCACATTATTTGCGCATAATTTTGGTTATCTCAAACTGCCATTCGTGTCCAAACTCTAAAGTATACTTTGATAGTTTTCCAATTCGACCAGAATAAATTGCAACAAACTTTAATAACGTTCGTCCCAAGTCCATTGGGACAGTAGAATAGGGCGTTAGTAGAATTTGTACGACAAATCCTCTCGCAAATATAATGTATTGGCAATTTCATTTCGATCTTCATTCAGTTCGTTGTTCGGTTAGACTATTGGAAAACTAAACTTTTGTAATTTGAGAAGGCAATAGCCCGTAAAATGGTTTTGTCGTTAAATGGAAATCTCTTCTAGTCGTCTTTCATTTGTTCTTTTGGTTCTTTTGTCATTTCGGTCCTCCCGAAACATGATGCCACGTCGTGGAACAAACCAACAGCAAGAACATAAGAAACTTCTGAGGACCACCTAAAACTACACCCGGAACTCTATAAGGTCACTACTTCAACAAACTGAGGAACTTTCTGAAGGGAGCAGACAGCACAGAAACTATAATATGGAAGAAAAAAACACGACACATTCCGTAATACTTCCCATTCCTGAAGGCCTCAAACACACTAGTCGCATCTTCACTCGACAGGTCCCTAACCCACTCCTCGCCCACTTTTCTGGCACTGTCCTGTATTTTATTGTCTGACAAACAGACGACAGCACGTGATCACATTAAAATTCCAAAGATGGTCCTGGGAATTATATGAAGTGGAAAGAAGCGAGTAATGAGGGGAGAATCCGAGAGTGTATGAATGGTATGATACAGGCAAGAAAAAACGTACAGAATAATATCACATAGAATGAAACAAAACTGAATAGAATAAAAAGAATAGCAGAAGCTCAACACGAAGCTGAAAGCAACAACAACTGTAAAAGGGGAGAAAAATGAGAATAGCTGAATGGATTCCCGAGTCAGAAAGAACGTTTAATGTATTCCAAGTCGAGGTAGACCATGAATAGGAACGCGACTCAAAGACAAGTTACGTATGCAAAGAAATTTGTCATTTTCGAGACAGTAGATTTAGTGGGGAAATCACTTATATTAGCGCGTGAGATGTCTTTAAAGAAGACGGACTATAAATATGGAAACAAGCGAAATCTCTCAAAAGATTTATGATGTGAAATTTTCTGAATAATCTCTTATTTTTGCCAGTCATTTAATCATAGCTCTATAATTTGATACTCAGGTGCCTAAATTTCTTCTTTTTCTCGAACGGGCTTTAAGATCAAAGTTTATTTATATCTCAACCCAAATTATACCTAAAGCGATATTTCCTTCCCTATTCTCTTACATGGAAGTATTTAGCAGTTACACCACCTAAGTCTTTTTAATCAACTACTATCCTCAAAGAGCAACCCAAGCAGTTAATTACGCTTCCCAACGGTATTCCGATTAATGGGAAATTGAAAATTGCTTTTGAAATGTAATAACAAATATCCAATTACATAAAACACATAAACCAATTACTTCGTTTGACAGGAGCTCTTGTGTTTTAATGTTTCGATCATAGAGCAAAAGAGGAGGTGAGTCTTGTTAAGTGGCAAGGTCTTTGAAATCACAAAACTAATTAAAACACATGTGGAATCTGTAATTGTTCAAAGTAAATATTGTGATACTTTTGTAATTATTATAAAGGTGTTTGGTACTAATTATTTTTGGTATCATTGCGTTTCAGTAAGGATGTGCTTGACGTATGACAGGATTCGGTTCGGGGAAGTGTCGAGTGAAAATGGAATTGCTATTACTAAATTGTTAGATGGGACTGTTTGGTTGTTAAGAGATATTTGGTTAATGCTTAAACAAGTGCAGCAAGTAATTCTATGGATAATGACAGCATCATTTGATTTTAGAATGTATTTAAATTTTACCTTTGTTGTTCACAGGGTAATGCGTTAACCTAAAATCTTTTGTTCCCATTAAACACTGAGCAGTGAATAAAAATGTTATTTGATCTAAACTTGTGCATGAGTTTTGACGATTGCCTCCTTAAACTAATTTTTTTTTTCGATTTTGTAATTTAAAAACTTATTTAAAATTATTTGAAAATTTACTGAATGTTCCCGTGTTTTTCCCACCTCTTCGATTGTTATATTTTTTCCTCAAAGCACCTAACACTTGCTCTACTAGACTCTCAGTCTGCATTAGACTACTCTATGCTAGAATGTATTTGTTGAAAGATCACTATTTAAAAAAAAAAAATGTTTTGTTTATATTGTGTTGACAAAGCGTTTCAAAAACTCTGAATGATCTTACAGTTACTTGTAATGTTTTACTAATAGTTCGATCCCTTCATTGAAAAACGATTCCGAAAGCTCTACGAAATTGACATTCGCGGCTCCAATAGCTTCATCGGTTGATCAGAAACGCTTTCTAAGTCCAAAAGGTTTTCAAGTTTAGGAACTGAATCCGGTGAATACGATGGATGTTTAAGTAGTTTGTACTTTGATTTGTTGAATTTTGCCAGACAATTTTGTGAGCACGTGCATTTCCTCCATGGAAAATGGTTTTTACTAAATCTCGAAGAACACTAGTATTAAAATCAATTGGTCCAAACATTCATATTATACATATATTATATATATATATATATATATATATATATATATATATATATATATATATATATATATATATATATATATATATATATATATATATATATATATATATATATATATATATATATATATATATATATATATATATATATATATATTATTAAAGAATTTCAGTGAAAAAATCTCAGGAACGCGACATCCGATTGAACTGAAATATTCAGGAGACATTAGAGTATATGCAGAATAGTGCTAGGTTTCACCAAATGTCAATAATCTTTAACCCTGCGGCGCCATATTAGTGACATCTTAAATATACCTATTATTCTGTCAACAAAAATTTTTTGCAAAAATTAGGTTTACGAAATGAATTTCGAACGTGTTTTAAATGTAAATATGATCATATTTTTGAAGTTTTTAACCCTAAGTGTGCCGTAGACGCCTAAAATGAGATTGGGAAAATGTGAAATTTTTTGAATTGCGATAGGTTTTGACCAGATTATCGGAACATTACGAAACTTAAAGGACATATTAATGCTACCAAGTTGTAAACTTGTGCAGTTTTTTATGAACGTGCTGGCAACCTTGTAGCTACGTAGGCATTGAAAGTGAGAACTTTCAAATAATCGATTCATCTCACCTCTCCTCTTCACGACCCAATAATCAGATGCATCTGAAATCCATTGAATGGTATTAAGTAGGACCAAGTCTGATAGAAGCGATTTGGAAATGTAGGCAACTCTGGGCCAATGGTGCTATCTTGAAAAATTACAAAGAAAATAAATTACTTTTTGCCCTATGAATTCTGATTCGGTGACCAGATTTTGATGAAACTCACACAGTAGCTGAGACTTACTTTAAGCCACGTGTGATAGAAGAATTCGGTTGGAGCTGAAACAAAAATTACCAGTGTCTTGGATTTTGAAAATTTAAAAAAAAAAGTTTTTGTCCCATAAGTTCCAGTACAATCATGAAATCAAAACGAAGTTCATATGGTAGGTGGAACTTACTGTAAGCAATATTCAGGAAGAATCTGGTTGAAAAACCATTATAGAGTTACCAGTTATTGCTGATTTTGTATTTTTTTGCCGTATCTTTATTAAGCGATTTTATTGTAAAATTTTCAAACGGTAATGATCTTGTAGTGACTATCAACAACAAAAATTAACACTTCGAAAATTTGATTTTTATTACGGGTGGTAACCCTAAATTTCTTTGTACCCCCATAACCTCGAATGCAGTCATCGAATCGGATATAGCATAATTAATTTTTATGTTTAGTAATTGTTTTTTTTTTACAAAAATGTACTCTACATACTGAGTACTCTACATATACTGATCGAACAGATCAAAATGATCCTTCACTTCCGTTTTTATAAAGTTAGTACCAACATTTGAAAGTTTGGACAAGTAGCAATGCATTCTGTCGTCAAAGGCAAATAGCTCTCGTAGCTTTGCGAAAATTTGTAGTAATGTTAATGTGTTTGCTTTTGAAGCTGTGCACAAGTGTTTATGAGATTTTTATCAACTTTTAACTTTTACCAACTCTTTACAAAAATTCTTTATGAGATTCATTCGTGCGCTCGCCTTAAAAATTATTTTACTTAAATTATTAAAACCCTACTCAACATCACAAGCCTTCGGTTCTTGCGTTCTTCGATAAAGTTTTGTGGGAATTCTTGCATGAGTTGAGTTCTTAGAAAATTTGTCATGCCCATTGTGAGATTATGAATGCGTTACCTATATATTACCTATTGTTTGACATCTTTAAGAACTGAAATGAGATAGGTATGTTTCCAGAATTTTAGGTATGATAGGTATGTTTCCAGAAGGTCGAGGCCCTTTCAAATACATAGCTGCATTAGACATAGAATATGATAAGCAGTAAAATAAGTTGGCGCCCATTGTGGGGAAAAGTAGTTCGTCCAAATCAAATCATGCAATCAAATCAAATAAAATCATTTCAAATATTTCAGTCACTTTTTACTGTTAATTATTGGTCAATTATACCGACCATTATTGTACAATATTTAAAGTGAGAGGATAGAAGGTTTTTTTTTATGTATAATCGAAGAAAAAGCGCAGTTTACGCAGACATCCTTCAACTATTGTCTGTAGAGTTTCCTACAACGATAGCCAAGAGACCGCATATTTGTCGTTATATCTTGCGGGTGACGTTATTAACCATTCAAAAATATACATATACAGTGGCGGACAAAAGTCTACGGCAGCTCCTTATATTAAGGTTCTGCTAAATTGAAAGCTTTAATTAAAAATCCATTGATGCGTATTTTCGCAGTGACGTAAATATATTTATAAAAACATAAAAACAAAAACTTTTCATAACAAACTTAAAGATAAATTCATAAAAGCATAAAAAACTGAATGGACAAAAGTCTACGGCAGTCAATGCTGGCTGACTTATACACAAAAAATTTCTAACTAAATTATTATTATTTCTTCAATATTTGCTTATTCGCTCTTATTGTCAATCAATACATGTGCAGCTGCAACTCTATTATAATTTTATCGTTAGTTTCGAACCGTAAGTACCACAAAACATCATCGCGGAAATTGCGAAATTCCTGAAACTAAACCGAAGATCAGTGTACACCATTATCAAAAATTTTGAAAACACTGGTTCAATTGGAAATAAGCCGCGATCTGGCCGAACCAAAAAGCTTTCACGCAGAGACATTAGTTACTTTTTAAAAGAGGTGAACGAAAATCGGAAAGTAAGTGCGAAACAAGTGGCTACGGTAAGGAAAAACGATATCCATGCAAAAACAGTCGCGAGAGCATTAAATTCTAATGGGTTTCACTCCACGTTAAAAACAATTAATATCCGCCAAAAACCGACTTCTGCGCCTAGAGTTCGCCAAGGCCTATATTAACAAGGACTTGGACTTATGGAATCGAGTCCTTTTTACCGATGAGCCCAAATTTAACATTTTCGGGAGTGGTGGTCGCGTTAAAATATGGAGGAAAAATATACAGCTTTAGAGACCAAAAATTCAAGCACGGTGGAACTAATGTTATGGTTTGGGGAGCCAAAGCTGCATCTGGGGTCGGCAGATTGACTTTTGTTGAAACTACTATAGACCGCTTTATGTAGAAGATCCTGTCGGCACAGCATTTGAAGCCATCAGTTGCGAAGTTGTGCCATGGAGGGAGTTGGATTTTCCAACAAGACAAAGACCGAAGCACACAGCACTTTTCGTTAAGAACTGGTTAATGTACCCCACTCCCAGGCAGCTTAATACGCCTTCTCTAAGCCCGGATTAAAGCCAATATAACATGTGTGCGAGCTTCTGCAGCGGAAAATTCGGAAATGTTGCATTAAAAATAAAAATTTGTTGAAGGAAGTGCTCATTTCAGAATGGGAGAATATAGTCGCCTCAGAGACTGCAAGCAGTAATTGATGCTAAGGGGGTCCAACGGTGGGTGCTTAAGTTTGTCCAAAACTAATTTTCAGAAAACGCACTGTTTGGGCTACACAGGACTCACTTTGGAAATAAATTTTCAATATTTCCCAACGTTGTTCAAGCGTAAAGCGACTCATTTCGTTCCGCGGAGGTATGATACTGACTTTTTGTCAAGATTTCAAGCGGAAAACAGCTTTCAGTGTCAAAATAACCTACGATTTAAAAAGAAACCACTGGATGGCCCACCCTGTATGTGGGTTTAGTAGCTTAGCTCGCTAACGCGCCAGTCCGAAGTAGCGATCTACTGCCCACAGGTTCAAATCCCGCCGTGCTCATGGTTGTTTATGTTCGTCTTGTGTTGTCCTAACAGTTGGCAGAATGGGTATAATACAAGCGCTCCATTCATTAAGTGTCACATTAAAGCTTCAGTGGCGACTAGGCATAACACTTGCGCCTGAGAAAATTAGAAAAAAATGTGGCACTTAAAAAAAAGAATAATAGAATAATTGAATTGGGCTTCTCCCATATCTGTGTCCCTACCGCCATAGTTAAGCATTCGTTTCAAGAGGTAATTCTCTGAGCTTTGGCACTATCATAGAAAAAACAAAAAAGTTTTAAGTTTGCTTCGCGTTGAGATGAAAAAAAACCCTACAAATTTCGTTTTGATCCGTCGAATGCCTTAAAAGTTAAAGAGGTAGAAAGATTTTAAGGATTACCGCTCGCGAAAAGTCAAAATTATACAAAATCATTTTCATTTGAAAATTTAACGGACACATCTTTTAGCAAAATAAAAAATAATGAAAATTACCATAGCTGACAGCCCTATTCAATTTTTCTAACCAAAAGTCCAATAAATTTGTTAGTCCAATAAATTTGCTAGAACTAGTGTATCCTTAGTATTTCAGATTCGGTCAATGTCTACATGGAAAATTATAGGACAAAAGGTATTACTTGGTTGAGCGCAGCATATTGCCAGCGTATTTATGAAAAAATGTATCACACCTGATTTTGCTCAAAACAATATTTCCTGTGAATTTCATATTGAACTGATGATCTAGTCGTAATTTCTAGTGAACACAAATTTTGGGTGCTCGAAAATTAGGCAATTTAGTTAATGACTACCGTTCTTGTGGGTTAAGGAGCTTAAAAAATTTGACAGTGTGGAAAAAGTATTATGTTTGCCTATCGTTCGCTTTTTTTTAAATAAAAGAATAATTTTTCTGGAGACTCGATGGTTTGAAAGCTTTTTTCGATCCGTCGCATAGTTTTCCGGAGGTCCATCAACTACCATTCACTTTTATTTCTGGTAAACATAAGCATGTCATGTAAAATGTATAATGACCTGATGACTCTTAATTATGTAGTATGTATCGCTATCACTTTGACAGAAAAACACAATTAAAATCTCTGCAGTTAAAATTCAATTTGGCAGATCATAGATGTTCGAAATATTTCTTTCAATATTTTCATCGCTTTCAAACTCACCCAAAACTTACAAATTTTACTCAATATGAAATTCATCACTCCCAACTTTAGATCCCTTTCACCATCGAATCAATCAAAATTTGTATTCCTTCGAGGGCAGCAATAACCAACTCCTTCCGATTCGACTATGCAGCTATGTATTTCGGAACATTCACAACTTTCCATCTAACGAACGGGCCTCATAAAAAATTCAAGACAACAGTTTGAAAGTTTTCGAACCGTTACAAGACGTCCCCATATGAAGTTCTACGAAAGAAATGTCTTTTGAGAAGTATGAAACTATAAATGACATAGTCGAAATGTGACGTTTAGATACAGAGAAATAAAAAATAAAATAAAAAATTTCCATCTAGAACTAAAACGTACAGAATAGTTTGGGAATAACGGTTTAAGAAACATGCATACAAAATAGAGCGTTCCATATAATGCATTATAGCATAAGAATATAGACTGTCTCGGCCTAGAATATATCCATACTACATACAGGTAATATCATATAATAATCTATGTGTGTGTACGTGTCCACGGGATATACTGAGTGCATGTGACACATGAGCAATCCTCATGTCTAACGTGTACGCGGAAATCCTTTGACAGGTGTCACGAAAAAAAAACTGAATTTTATCTGTCGGCCGCACTATTTCACTGAGCAATGAAAAGGACATGTCACACGTGCGAGACATGTTGAGTGCAACACAAAATTGAATTTGATTCGTTCCGATCAACATCAGACGTAGACAAATTTAGCGTAGTTGTTTTTTTGTTCGTTCGACAGTTTTACTGTTTTTCAGATTGGAAATTTGAACGTATGATTGTTCCCATCAAATTCAAACGAATCGCCAGAGAGGTTAACTTTGTTCGGTACGATTTTGTAATTGAATAGTCATGTAACGTTGTTGAGCCAGTAGGGATCAGATGAATGTAATTGATAGTTAAAACGAATTTGAATGATAGGGGATGTTTTGAATGTAGATGAGTATTGAAGTTTTGTTGGTGCATAATTGAATTCAGTTATTTATATTGTGAAAGAAAACTTAAGCTTTATCTTAAGGACTCTTGGGCGGTTGCAACAGAATATCTCAGTTAATATTTCCAACAATTGCAGAGTCAATCGCAATTCAATCAAAACTACTGCGCTTAGTTTCCATTTATCAACCAACATGACTTATTCGACTTGTCCTTTTTTACAAAAGTCACAATAAACAACCAAATATTTATTCAGAAATGTCTTTGGCAAGAATAAAATTATATTTAATCGGATTTAATTCTATTTTTCTACCCAATTCAGTAAAAACCATATGCATATTTTTCCTCAAGAATCTTTGAAGCTCAGTCAAGTATTTTATCTAAAGCCACGATGTATCTTTCGGAATTAGATGCAAAAATTTCGAGTTTTTCAAGAATGTGGGGGTTTTCCAGCGATTATTGTTATGATTTTAGAAAGTAATGGTTCCCTTTCTCTTCCATTCATGCTTTTATCTATCGAATTTCGATAAACATAATGATAATTTACATTAACGCAATCTATTGCTCGAGAAAAAAAAAACAACACCAAATAAAACATGCATGTTTGCTCTTCTTTCAGTCTATGCGTATGTTTCGAACCTGATAACAATTCAAAATGTTCTACAAAACTTTGCTGTTGGCTTCACGTGTGCCTTGTCATTATGTGACATATTTCCCGAAAGCATTCACATCACAATAATTGCTGTACTTATTAAAGAGTTCCATTAACGACACGTCGAATCGACGGTTGTTATCATTTTTTTGGCAATGGAATTTTCAAATGTAAGAAAAAATGTGGATTTCCCCAAACGTTCTGAGACGGTTCCATGGATCTTAATTTCTTGGTCTGTAAAATGAGTGTTATCAGTTGAAAATGGGAAATAATGTGTCTATTTTTATACCCAAAGGAAAAATAATGTGTATAAAAAGATATGTTGGATATTATCTAATTTCTTAAATGATTTGATGTTGCTGATATTTAGGTCTGATTGCGATGACCAAGAGTAAATTGAACTTTTCATTCTGGTAGAAAAAAAAACAAGCATATGTCCGGAATGCACTTTTATCGTCGAAATATTAGAAAGACTTCCGAGAAAATGAAAATAATTTTTGAAAATTATTTCCATTTTCTGAAAATTGTTATTATAAGAGCAAACTCAAGTTTGAATGAAACAAAATATACATGACTACGATGTATACATGCAACTATTGAAAAAAAAAAAGTCTAGCGCATCAGAACCGCTAGAAAACTAATTTTCGAAGAAATTGTCTTTGAGTGACAAAAAAATGTGGAAAGACGTAATTCACTTTTTTGTAGAATCATATCAACAATTGCTTATCCAAAGCAACAAAACTCAACTATAGCACAAATGATGAAAATGTTCAGTGCTGGCAACACTTTCCCAACGAAGCAGCAATAAGTTTACCATAACAAGCTCATGCTTAAATCAACTTATCCTTTGTTCTCATCGGAGGATTTCATCGAAAGTTTCAGCGGCTAAACGTTGTTTGAGGCTGCCATCCGAAAAATTTTCAAAACTCGGAAAATTTAAAAATTGGTTTCTTATTTTTATTGCAAATAATTTGCATATGAGTACATAGTTTGAAGCATCTGTTGGTGCAATATTTACGAAAATGGCCAATGCTGGTTACCCTGTGCTAGCAGCAAAGCAAAATATGTATATACCAAATCTGCTTCACATTTAGTTAAACCCACCCTGTGAATTTCGTTTCGATTGAATCACTGCGCTGGAAGTTATACGACGAGTGATAAGAGTTTTAGGGTTACCACCCTCAAAACTTTTCAAATTTCTAAAGCGTTAATATTTGTTGTTAATTTTCATTGCAGGATCATTCCCATTTGCAAATCTAATGGCATAAGCGCTTAGTAAATCAATTCCAAAAAATTACAAAAATTGTTATAGCTGGCAGCCCTTTTATGATTTTTGTACGAAATTCCTACGACATGTGGTTCACATTATGGTCCATTTACTGCATAAACTTCGTTTTGATTTCATGACCAAACCGGAAGTTATAGGGGAAAAAGCTTTATTTTGCTGAGCAAATTTGCAAGATTTCGGAGACAAAAATCACTATAGCTGGCAACTCTATTCTAATTTTTCAACCAAATTTTCACCAAATGTTGTCTAGAGTAAGGTCCAAATATTGTATGAATTTCGGTGATTTTTCATAGCTGAATCGGAAGCTATAGGCCAAATAGCTGTTTCTTTTCTCAGTGATGTTTCAAGATGGTACCACTGCCACAGGGTTGCTTGCATTTCAAAATCACTTTTATCCTAGTTAATACCAATATGTCTTCTAAATTTCATTATGATCGGATAATCCGGTCGTCAGTTCTCGTGAACAGAACTTTCGAGTGCTGAAAACAGAGGTAATTTGGTGATGGGTTGCCGTTCTTGTGCAAATCGGAATTTTGAAAATTTCAATTCAACATGATGGACAAAGCTTAAAATTTATCAATGATGTGAATTTTTTGTCAAAAATCAAAAAAAAATTTTGGAGGGTCAATGATTTGAAAAAAATTGTTTCAGGAGCCTGCCGTAGTTACAGGGTTACTCGCACTATCATCAAAATTCATGCGTGTTAAATTTTTGTCAACATCAATACGCTCTGCAATTTTCACGATGATCCAATGTTTTTATCAGAAGTAATTACAATTCAAAATTTGAAAAAAAAATCCTTGCCTACTTTGAGGCACTCTGCACCCACACGCAGCTCAAAATTTCCAACTTTTTACCATAGGCAAGCTTAAAACATAATAAGTTTTCATTCCCAAACATTTATTTTAACAAAAATTTACATTGCTTGGAAATATAGGAGTACATGAAAATTCACTAAAATGCTCGCCGCCGCCAAAAGATTTAGGATATCTGAATTTTAGCAAATCATGGACCTACCTACTATATATGTACATCTACATCCTCCGAAAGTTTCAGCCCAATCGGATCGGCCACTCCAGAGATTATCTCCCTTAATCATTTTGCTGATAGATATATATATATATATATATATATATATATATATATATATATATATATATATATATATATATATATATATACATATATGTTATATATAAAGAAATATGAATTTTACGGCGAAACGAGTTTAATACTAATTTTCTTCGAAAATTAGTAAGTGATAATTAAGTTTAGTTAGCAAGCCCAAATGCTTACTTAGCCTTGCACATATGCTTTGCTTATCCCAGGATATGAATGATTACAAATCGTTTTGCTTGAACAACTGTTATTTTGTTGAAAACTAAATAAATGTTTCCGATATGAGCTACTACAGTAAACATGTGAAATGCGTCAAATAGACTTCATGACGTTAATTTTGAAAAACATGTATATTTTGGGAAAAAAAAGTCGGATGAGCCAATTAAGTTGATATTACCACATAAGATAGTCAAGAATATTTTCATATTAAAAAGTTGTAATCTTATGCATGTAATAGATGTAAATTTACCTTAGCATTCCAGTAACTGATGATTCTTCGACAGTGAGAATTATACCTGCGAATAAAAAGAGAGATAGATTTAATACTAGGTTGTAAGAAAAAGTAAACTAGGTAGAATAACGTGGAATTAACGTCAAAGGAAGAGGACCAAGAAGTTGGTAGACATCATTTTTGGAAATGGGCATGGGACCGAGATCAGAGCACGGGTTAACGAAGTAATTGAAACTGCAAGTAGTCGCCAAGAAGTAATCTTCGGGATTCTAAAGATGGAGTCCGCAATTCGAATAGACAATCGTTATAACCAAATAGGAAACAATGAATTTAAGCAATTATGAGCATATAAATCTATACAAGTAAAGAAATATCAGTAAGCAATTAACCGACAAACCGACAAGGGCATTTACGCCAAACATACAACTAGTAATCCAAAAAACAAATCTAACAATCAGCTTAATTAAGAAATTTTTAGAAATAATTAATCATCAGGTCTATTAAAAAAAAATTTATTCAACCAAATAGTAACTTTCAAATTTTTATTGTATTCATAAAACGAACAATTAAAGTACAATCTTAAACATGATTTTACGTAGTTGTAAAAACAAATATTTGCAAGATCACTGTAAACACTACTAATGCTTTAAGTATAGTTCCTCTATAAGACTGCAGTTCGGACATGGTTAAAAAATTAATTATTTCCAAATTTTTTTTCAAAAGGTGTTTCGCAGTTGATGCTAACCAGTGTAATTAGGCTCATTTCAACTGAATACTTTTTTGGTTATTTAGAGGCTACCATTACGTTGATGCCACATACAGCTTAGATTTATCAAAGATACATTTTTACTGATTTTCCAAGAAAATTAGCATTACATTCGCTTCGCCATAACAAGCTCATGCTAAAATTCGCGGATTTCATCGAAAGTTTTAGTGATTAAACGATGTTTGAGGCTGCTATCTGAAAAAATTTCAAAACTCGGAAAATTCAAACATTGGTTCGTTATTTTTATTGTCAATGCTTTGCATATGAATATATAATGGAAACATCTGTTGGTACCATATTTACGAAAATCCGGGAAAATCGTAACTAATTTTGTATGGTTAAATGTGGCAATTTCAGCTTAAGTTTTGACTTTTTTTTTTATTTTCGAAAACTGATCGCTTCTATGTAAAAATTCTTCGAAAGTTTTATACAAAACAGCAGGTTTTAATTCTACAAATTTTTATTAAGGTTATTTGTTTAAAAAGTAACGCGAAAAACATAAACATGGAAAGAGTATTTATTTAATTTATAAATAATAATCCAAAGCTAGACTTGAACTCTATTGGCTTCCAAAATGTTTTGTCTCGCATCTTGAGGGGTCAATTTTCTAGGTCGCCCGAATGAACTTATCCGATAAGTCGATACGTCAAAACTTATTTTTAAGATAAAGCGTTTGCATACAGCAAGTTTGAAATGCGATTGCTGCGGTGGTTTAACAATCTGTTGAGTAACGTTTTTCCAGTTGACGACTTTTTCAGCTAGAACCAAGCAATTCCCAACTCCTTAAATATTTCGATATACTCTTCTGGGGAGATGATAGTATCTTTTTTCTTATCGCTTTTTCAATTCTCTCACTTTGTCGGATGACAACAAAGGAATACCCTACCATCGAAAAGATTACCTTGACTTGTTGAAGCTGAGAAGGGGCACATTTCAATTGTCAAAAAGAAAGCATCAACATGGCAACATTAGCACACTCGTCGCAGCAGAATGACGCAATCGATGGTCAGAAAATTTATGAGAAAATTAAAAGCAGCCGACGGAATTTCTTTACTACCCTTCTTCTGTTCTGTTTCGTTCCAGTGACATAAAAAAGATATTTCACAATTTAGTCGAGCCTTCGAATCTCCAACTACTATCGCAAGACTGTAATTGTATAACTGCCGCAGGTAGTACGCGACTTGATCTAGTAGCCTAGGAAGGACCTAGTTTTTCTGTCAATCAACCCACCCTTTTTTCGCTTTCATTTTATAGACGGATTTCCCTTTTTTAGTCAATTCTTCACTTGGCAAAGGATTCAAGCAGAGTTTGATTCGGGATCTGAGTTGTAGATATGTCGAACAATCATCAGTTTTTAGAGTACCGAATCCGCTGTTAAACTTTATGCGAAAAATCGAACGAAAAATGTTTGACATCGAGTTTTTGATGAGAGCCCGTAAACATTTCCTAAAGCTTTGTAACATTTAAATCAGAGCTTAAATAATTTCTCGAAGAACTTTTGACCCTGCAATAGTGGGCTGTCAATTGCTTTTAACTGGTTGATGAAACGCATCACTGCGTGTCTCTTTATTTGATATATGTAATTGTAAGCTCTTTCTATGGCTACCTATTCTCTCTTAAGGGGTGAGTAGGGTTAATTCGTGTAAAAAAAGGCACATTTTTGTGATTTTTTTTAGATGAAACAGTTAAAATCTATTTATTAAAACCAATGGTACATTATATATACATATATAAATTTTCATGATAAAATATTAAAAAATACGACAATGGCAGCAATTCTTCTGGAGCGTCTCGGAAAAAAGGTGAATATCGGTGCCCATCATAACTCGGTGC
Source organism: Nemotelus pantherinus (assembly GCA_963978885.1). NCBI lineage: Eukaryota > Metazoa > Arthropoda > Insecta > Diptera > Stratiomyidae > Nemotelus > Nemotelus pantherinus. The sequence continues at coordinate 118,589,897 of OZ022265.1, read as the reverse complement.
CGAATCATCTGAAATCCTAAAATCAAACGTATTTCGTTAGATAATCGTTTTTCCCAGGTAACGCTGGGAGGGTTTTTTGAAATTTAAATTTTTCACTTTTTGGGAGCACTTTGAACGAAAAAACGCGATTTTTCGCAAAAAAAAATCGGTTAATTTGTTATTATAAAGTTAAAAATATAAACAAATTCGAAAAAAAACTCTCCAGCGTTACCTCGTAAATTATGTGGAAAAATAGTGTTCAAAATTTCAAAAGGATCCGTGCAGTAGTTTTGGAGTTATGATGGGCACCGACTTTGAAAACGTGAGTTGTGGGAAAAACACTTTGAAGTTTTGAACACAAAAAAATTTGGGATGAAACGTTCATAAGCGAGATCTATCGGCGTACTTTACACTGAACCATCAGTGTCAGGTCCATAAAGGATGTTGCTATCATCCACAATATCTAGAGAATCTTGTTGCTTCTGTCTACGATGAATCCTGCCTTCTTTTGTTTGCTTCTTTTTTAGTCGGCCTTCTTTTTTAGTCGAATGAAAATTTATTTTCCATCACATTTTATTTTCCATCACATTTAACTACCGTTGCAATTGTTGAAAAGACTAATACAAATTTTTTAGATCGATATAATCTCGCACTAGTTGTTGCTCTATCAGATCTTGTAACTTTTTTCGGCATTTTAGCAATATTTTAGCACAAAACTGAACGAAAATGGAGCTAAAATGATGCGAAAATCGGAAAGTGCGTGTACTGCTCAATAGAACGTTTACTGCCACACTAAATTATATACTCTACATCGACTAAAGTTATAAATAATATAATATAAAGTTATTATTGACTAAAATTAAAACGTTTGTACTCTTGTTTAAATTTCTATAAAGAAAGATAGGGGTAGCTTTTAAGGTATTCTATAAAAATCGAACCAGCTGCCTGGTAACAATAGCGCGCTCGAGTCAGGTTGGTATAAAAATCCGACAGGTATAAAAATAGTCATAGCTTCGTAAATTTTGCTCTGATCGACTTGAAATTTAGACACAACATTCTTGAGATATTAGTCATTCCTTTACAATAATAAAATCAAAAATAAAATCGAAAAAAAAAATAAATTTAAAAACCCTACTCCCCCCTTAAGGCATTACTTTCCCTGCCTCTATGTGTTTTTGAACCACTATTCTGGGGTAAATCCATTAGTCCTGTAGTTGACGAAGCGACTGTCATGACTTTATCTGGTGACACTTGGTAAGTGTTTTCGTTTTTTGAACGCGTTCTCTTTTTCCGATATTCACTGATAAACAACTTGTTTATTTAAATCGAACTCATTCTGGAGTCACGAATAAAGGAGCGTCAGAAATTATTTTTACAAAAGAAGTTGTGTAAGGTAATCAAACTTAAAAGTTCTAAAAGATAGCTACTTCGAATGGACTTTGAAAATTTATGGACCTTTCCGAATTCACGTCTTCGTCCTCAGCTTCAGCTTGTTATCACAGATTGTGACGTCAGCAGGGTAGTTGAGCTATTCTAACAGTTTCAGCCAACTTGGAGAGCTAACAAAACGGCAATTTTACATACTTGCACTTTTTGGCGTCCTTCAAAATGTAGTACATGTACAAATACTAACGAAAGCTTCGTCAGTTTTTCGTTGATCAGCGGCTTTCTATACATGCTTCTAAATACGCATCTGAGCCAAATTAGGGGCAAATCAGATCGTGGAACTAATTAATCTGGAGTCGCATACATTTATTATGAATGAAATTTCTATTTGCTTCATCCCCCTGTTGGGGGTTTTCAGAAACTGCTTGTTAATCAGTAAATTAATTTCGAAACTTATTTTAAACAGCATAGTTTCGTTGCATCTGTTATCAACTTTCTCAATGGTTTGCCAGGACCCAGATTTTATGGGACGCACAAGCGCAAGTGCATGAAAAATAATAATAATATAAAATAGGTCTGTTCTCCTCCCGGGTGAAAACTTTTTGGGAAAAAAATTACTTCTGTAGTAAGAGAATGTTCGCCAAAAACGAGAGAAAAAAAGAAATAGATTTTTGGTAAAAACTGGCACAAGAAAAAGAGTCGAAAGTGACGTTTTCTTTCAAAAAATCTGTTCTACTTCTTTTCATATGCCTTTTACATGATTCAGCTCAATTCAAGTTTTTAGCGAGGATGAGGCAGACGGGGTTGGATACGATCCATCAGCTTTTCGACGTTTTTCTTTCGCTCATCTTCATTCGCATCTATAGTCCCAGATATCTTTTTTTTTGAATATTATGCTCATTTGTGTTGCTTGATTCTATCAAAATTTCAGAATTTCAATCAATTCTTAAAGTACTCAGAAAACTGATAATGGATACGAGTGACAAAACGCAACAATTTGAGTATTAAGCTGATCTATTTAAACGGTAAGATCAACTTTAAAAGGGAATCGAGGAGAATTTTTCCTATTGATTTGAGTCGTCAGTAAACATAACATCAAACGTCACATAAAACACAGTCATATTAATCATCTGTAAGACTACTTGTTAGCCGAGACCACATTGCAATGAATCGCTAGCAAAAAAAATTTAGGTGAATTCTGGCTAGAGGGGAACGTTCTTCTAAACGAAAAATGAAGAAAGGTTAAAACTGAAGCTGAAACGAAACTGAGTAAAGGGACCGACCTATGAAAATCAAGCTCGAATAGCCTAGAGGGTACAGCACTGGCTCTTGGCGTGTGAGGTCCCTGGTTCGAATCCAGATACGGACGAGGCACCGCCTATCGAGCTTTGAGTTAACCTAGCTCTAAGTAGGTACCTGAGCCAACCGAAGGAAAAATGAGGAAAAGAACAATCCAAGGAAAACTCATCATTTTGCACTCGTGAAAATTTTGATTATAAAGATGGACTCTCTACCACATCCACTCAGCAAGACCCCAAATGAGCTGTAAAAGGACAAATTTTACACATGCAAACCGTACATTCCTACTGTTTTCGCCTTTTTGTAGTTTTCACTCTTTTATATGATTTCCACAATACATCACTCTTCATCTTAAATAACTTGGTCTTTATATTGGGTAACATCCAATGATTATTAATAATTTCCATTTTATGCCTTTTTAGATGTGTCAACCTTTTCGGGGTCAAAGAATATGATTTTTAAGTAAAACAGGAATATGTGGTATATTTTTTTGTGTATATTCTAATATTCGATTACACTTTTATTTCCTTTTATTCCACTTTTATTATACACTTTATTGTCTAGCAACAAAAACTAAAAGTGAAATCACTGTGAAAAACAACATTATTATTGGTTGCCCAGGCACCGACACAAATTGCAATAGCCTTGATATATGATTGTAAAAATTCCAATTTTCCACAATACGAAAAACAGCAACATCTATCATTATTTCATTGTTTTCTTCCTTAAAATTTATCTTTCTTACATTGCCATTGGCTTCCTTCCTCCCGGCAACTTTCTATTCCATCATCGCTCTTTGTCATCTGCTCGCTAAACTCAAAACTCAGATCAGCTTGGCGCCTCAGTTACATCATCATAATCATCTCGGGTATTATTTCCACCAATTAATGAAAATAATAGCTACTATGCTCACCAGGCATTATTCATCAGGAAAGTTGTCGAAAGTTTTTCCAGCATTTTTCATTGCTTGACATACTTGTAGCATTCTTCGTTTACCAGAACATAGTAACATGAACATCGTAGCCAAGAGGAACTGGGAGAGTCATTGGGGGTGGCAGTAACATTGCGGCGACAATATGGAAACAGCAAAGCAATACAGATTCACACAAAGTAGATAATATCGTGTATTTGAAGCGATGGAAGGCACAATGAAAAGATAGATACGATGTAAAAATAAAACAACAAAAACTGAAAAGTGAAGGATTTTTCTTGTAAACAGTGCACATTCAGTTTTTCGCTGTGAAAGATTCGCGCTCTAATAGAAAGGGCCATAGACAAGTGAAGTGTGCACGGCAGACAGCGATGCCCGTCTTCCAACTTTATGATTAATGATTTCCTATTGTTTTGCTCGCAGAAAGTATTCCACTGATTTCAATATTACGTACACTACAGTGTCTTCTCGGCGAAGCAAAATATAAATGAGTAGCGACAACGGATCTCGAGCAAAGTATCATGTTTCTTAAATATGTTGCGCTATTATTCTTCTGCTCGGGTACGAAGTTACTATAAGATCTTCGGAGCGAATATTGCTATTAGTGCAAGATTAGGTTTCTTTCTATCTTGTATATATAATGTTGCGAAAAAGTTAGTAGGCTTGAGAGTTGTTGGGCAATTTGATAAGATTGGTGGGACTATCTCTTTTAGACGATTGGCATGGGGCATTTGAATGAAGTTCGTTTTTTCAACCTTTCACCTAATATAATACTGAGCCCAATTTGATGACGCTGCCGACACCAAATCTTTTTCATATTTTTTTCTTTTTATTAAAACAATTGACAAGATTCAAGATACATGCCCAACATTCCCAAAAACCTAAAACTTGATACAGCCATCAGTATCATGTTTACAAGCACAAACATTACGGTGGAATTTGCTTTGCCACAAACTTCTCGACCGTAATTGATTCCGACAAACATTTCCGTCAACTTATTTGCACACATATTGCCCTCCTACGAACCGAAAGCAATCAATCCTGTCGCACATAGTCGAGAAGCTTGTTCGGAAATATCATCAAACACTAACGATACTGAATCTCATGTAAGTATTTCATCTTTCACATTACTCTATTAAAATGCTCCTTGAACATTAGTTCTTCAAAGCGACTTACATTGATTGCAAGAAGTTTCGCAAGATGGTGTAGAGGAGAACGTAGTGAGGAATCAGTGCAGACAAGACTAATGTTTGTTACGATGCTAAGAAACAGCTCTTTAGCCACCTCCTTTGGCCGCCTGCCGACTCAATAGTATATTTACGGAAATAAATTATAGATGTATGTATGCTGTCTTGTCTAACGGAGAATTTGACACGAGGAATTATTATTGTGTCTTATACTGACTTGACGCTATTGAAATGGAGACAAAGAGCGCTGGAGGAGTCAGTGAATGAGCGAACGAGCTTATTTTCGGGGAACTAATGAAGAGAAGATTTTGTCGAAAGAAGCCTGGTACGGTATAATAAGTTTTGTATGTAATCTGAGGGTCTTAAAATGCCATAAGCAATTTCCAGCTGTGCTGCATGCTTGGAATGAAGACAATATTCTCGTTAATAATGGTCGTCTTTTCTGATTATGCTAGATTTGCCTAGACGCAATCAGCTGCGATATGGGTCTTTTGGAACTATTTCAATTAAGCAAGCTAAAAGATTCTTTAGCAGGATTTCATGGTGATTTATCGACGTGATTTTTTTTTTTGGGTAATGTGGTATACTATATTAGGTTTTTAATGTGAAATTACACAGAAAAGACATTGGTTAATAAGTATATTATTCAATAATCATTGATTACTGTGCTGGCTTCTTATGTGAGTGTTCTCCAAATTAAATTGGTATGAAAAATACAAAATGCATTATGCGAAATATAATGACTGACTAGAATCTCAAGATTTTTTATAAACTCTCGTGATTTTTTAGTACAATCTAGTTACTTTTTCCTAGAATCCCAAAATTTGTTCAAGACCTTCCGAGAATTTCTAGAACTCCCCGATTTTTTCCAAGCTCCTATGATTTTCTACGACGATCAAGTGAGTTTTTCCTTGAATTCTATAATTTATAACACAGTAAATATGTATTAACAAAATTTCATGTTGCTAGGTTTCCTTTAATTGATCAATAATAGTGGGAAGAGAAGCAAATAAGGATAAATAAAAACAGGTATTGGAAGAGGAATAACTTGTTAGTTTCTTGCTAGTGAAAAGACATGCAAAGGTTGCATAGAATTCAGTGGAGACAGTCGGATTCAATCTGTGTATTCTGGCTTGCAGCAGCAATTGATCTCACCAAACGGAGCTCTGAATTTTAAGCATTATTTAAAGGAGGGCATTACAGCTTTGTTTGAAACCGTTACTAGGGAAATATCTAGTTAACCTAACCTTAATTTCCCGAATGCCACTCCAGGTTGAAAATTGTTAAGTCTGGATCTTAGCCTATTAGAAAGCTTGTATAGAGAAAGTTAGGAAGAAAAGTTAATGAATATAATCTAGCTAGTCTTCTTCAAAATAAAATAGAACTGGTATGTTTTTCAGGACCACAATTTGGCCCACTATAACATCTCTTCTCTGTAGTGTTGTGTTACTCATACAAGATCCATGACAAATGTCCCATACACAACTACAAATTGTCACTTCACCTCAAGCTTCAAATTTGTACCACCTCATTTTTTTTGTCACATTGAGATGAAGCGATTGCTTCTAAGCTTTGAAGCGATTGACTTGAGACACTTGAGGCGCAGCGATTGTTGTACAGGGCGAAAATGTATGCATGCGAGTTTAGTTTTGAGTTTGATTTGCACGATACTTTAACGGAAAATTTGGTGGCAGTTAACTACCATTTTGGGGAAATTGTTTAGTAGATTAGTTACAGTACTGCTTTCCTTAGTGTAGACATTCAATCTAAATTTTTTTCATTTTTGAGTTAATGTCGGATTCAAAAACGACATACTCTATCACATTAATCTCCAAAATATGAAAATCCTATCTTTTGTGAAAGTATGTTCAAATCAATAATGAAAAATCCCCCATCTATAAAGAAAGTAACCAGTACTTAGCATAAATGTTCTATCCTACCGTAGATAGAACACGGTGATGGCGGCGTAATGGTATGGGGCTGTATGGCTGCCAGTGGCGCTGGAAACTTATAGATAATTGAAGGAATGCAACATGACACTTCATTTGAAGTATGCCATTGTACCACCTCAAATTTGAAAATGAGTAACTCATACAAATACATAGCAATATGATTGTCCGACCCAATACTACTTCTCTGATTAACACTGATCAGTTTGCCCCGAAACGACTTTTCTGGCATTATGGCAAGGCTGACTGGACTGCATTTAAAAAATACATCAGACAGATCGACTGATCTGATTACTTTGCAACAAAGAAAGTCGAATATATAGCTTCCACCATAACCGACATCATTTGGTATGAAATATATTATTTTATATCGCATGCCTTCAAGAGCACTAAGCCAACCACCACCTCATGGTTTAGTTACGAATGTCAAGAGGCCATTCGCACTCAGAAGGCGGCATTCTAACCTTACAAGCTATCTCCGTTTGAGGAATCAAAAAAACTTTACAAAACTGCTCGCAATACCTGTACATCCACTATCAGAAGAGTTAAATTTCAGTTTGACCAAAATATTAAACAGAAGGTCCTTGCAAGCCAGAAAGGAAGCAAAGGTTTCTGGTCGCTTGTTAAAATGATTAAAAACAACTTCTCCAGTTCCTCCGTGCCACTTCTTTTTCACGGTGGTAACGTATTTACTGATTAACTGGATAAAGCTAATCTTTTTGCTGAGATTTTCGCTACAAACTCTTACTTGCCATCTTCATCACTTAGTCCTCCTAGCCCTCCAATGTGCGCTTTCAAGCAAGGGCCTCTATTTTTCCGCACCAAAGAGGTATTGAAAATACTCGCCAAAGTTGACGTTTCCAAATCTGCCGGTCCTGGTGGTATTGCGCCCCTCGTACTCTGCGCAAACTATTTTACCTGTCATATTCGACAGAAATATTTCCTTTCTCATGGAAGCTTGCACACGTTCAGCCCATAGCTAAAAAGCGGGAGGCCTGGGATCCCTCTACCTATCGACCTATTGCAATCGTTTCGGTTATGTCTAAGGTATTTGAATCACTCGTGAACTCAAAATTAATGAAATATCTTACCAACCATCGCCAGTATGGTTTCCGTTCTAAGCGCTCCACTGGAGTCTTGCTTACATTTTTCACTGCGAGTTTGAACCATTCTCTCCACAACTTTGGTGAAGCAATAGTCGTTTCTCTTAATATTTCCAACGTCTTTGACAGAGTATGGCGCCCAGTCCTATTAACCAAGCTTCGTGCATGTAGTCTTCACCCCGTCCTCGTCAAATGGATTGAAAGTTTCCTCGCAAATAGTTCCTTAGTTCTAAGTTCCTAAGTTTTTTTGTTGTTTTCATGTGTCCACACCACCAATGACGGGGCTCCGCAAGGTACTGTTCCTTCACCAACTCTCTTCCTTTTATTTATAAACGATCGCCTTTCGTCCACTTTCAATCCGATTCATAGCTTTGCCGAGATGACAGCACCCTTGACTTCGCATACTCTTTTGACAGAGTGGTCGACTCTCGCGAAAATGATACTTCTGTCTGTAGAGATCACATGTTTACATCGCCAAATAGGGACCTATTAAACATCATCGCTTGGGGCTCAGCGAACCATGGTGTGTTTAATGCGTCCAAAACTCAATGCTGTCGTCTTTCACTGAAGCTTTACCCTCCTCTTGCTAGCCACACTTATTCCGTTGATGGAGTAGATATTTCTGAATCACCTTCGCTAAACCTATTAGGATTTAACATCTCCTGCAAACTAAGCTGAACTGGCCACATTTTTCAAATTGCGAAAAATGTCCTTCAGAGAGGCAAGAAATACTTTATACCACCAGACATAGCGTACATTTACAAGACTCTCGTAAGACCAGGACTCAAGTATAACCCCCATAGATGGGCTGGGGCAGGCCGCACTACTTTAGCGAAACTAGACAAAGTCCAACGTAAAGCTTTCGAGCTTATTGGCGATGAAGCTATTACTTCACTATTGAATCCCTCGAGCACTGACGTAATGTGGGTTACCTTTCTCTTCTTTATCGTTATTATTATGGTCTTTGCTCTAACGAAATATCAAGTCTGCTTTTTTGGATCACTTTTGGCGTAATCGTTTAACGATGCCGTCCTTCTTTTCTTGGGTAGCCGTCTACTATCCGGAAGAAATACTTTGGCACATGAAACTGATTAAGTGCTTTAAGTATGTCTACCCAGCTTGCGGAGTTAAAACCGGTTCCTCACATCAAGTTTCATGTACAACACCATCTCAGCCCTTCTGACAGTCTCGATAACCTCCAGAATCCCGTCCCACTCGGATAGTCCCGACCGATACCAGTGCTGCTTCGGTGAGAGGTGTCTAGCGCCTTGAGTGGCAACGTGATAAGTTTGCTACAGGCTGATGGCAACTGAGGGTCACCCTTGTATTTGCATATACGCACCAATCGTGTAACTTTCCACAAAGTCAATAAGATCCTATTTACTGTAAAACTAGTTTCAGTGCTTCACTCGGAATGCCATTTTGCATCGAGTAGTTTCCAATCTTTTAACGGAAGTACGGGTTTCTCCAGTTCCTCTATGGTAAAGAGCGACAAACCTCCTACGTCTCCCAAATCATCGTCCACTCGTCTGCAGTGGGTAGGAACAAGCTCTTCCGCAATGTTTTAGCTGTGCACATTTTTGCTTTGTAACATGCGCACAAACAAATAATGAAAGTATACTTCTGTACGAGCGAATGGCATAGTACAGATAGCCAGAGATCTAGATGCAGATACTAGAGGAATAAGGTCCATTAGGCAATTTGAACTAAAATGACGTAGGACAAAAAAAAATAAGTTTATCTAAGAAGGATATAACAATACATTTGGATATATTAAGAGGGATGAAGTTCTTCGGACGCTAAGTAGGTACTTAAAGATGCAGGTCAGATTGCAGTGAAACATAATCATCATAGAGGCGATTTCTCTGAACAATTTTAGGTCGTCAGCCTATAAGAGGGAATTGGAGTACAGGCAGAATGTCTAATTGCTAGTACAGACGGAATATCATCAATGAAACGAGTGATCAGCAGAGGACTAAACATGGAGCCATGCAGTACAACGGACGGGGAATAAAAAGGATACAAAGAGCAACCGTTTAGAAAAATTTTACAAGCACGATTAGATATATAGGATGTGCACCAGGAGAAAAAAGAATCGGATATACTGAATAAATTGAACTTTTCGAGTAGCACATTATGGTTTACTTTATCGAATGATTTCGAAAAAGCAGTGTTAAGAACATTAACTTGGTACCCAGTCTCGAAAACCAAGACCTCAAAATTGACGCGTTCGACTAGATTACTTGCAGTTTAACGACCTTAAGGAAACCATGCTGCTCCCTGAAAATCCGATCTTTGACAGCATGGCAAACTCTTTTGTGACCGACTCTTGTTAACAGTTTAGGAAATCAAGACAGAAGGGATATGGATCGGCAAGCTGTTCAAATCATGAAAACGGACAAGAAAAACCTGTCCATTTCATCAAATTTATTTCCTCTATATGAAGGTACAAAAATATTGAAAAACTCGTTGGCGCAGTAAGAAGTAGTTTTGATTGGCAGGTGCCCGTCTTTTTACGGAGCTTTTATTGCAGAAGGACTTTAATATTCGAGGCATGGTTTCAGTTGTTGTTTTAGTATTCAGACTAGAATTTCACTTTTCGGTATGTAAATGCTTATTTCTCTTTTTATTGGATATATTTTTAATGTCTTTTTGAGACTGACGAGATCACTGCATCATTTCTGGTGAGTTCTTTCAAAATAAAATCACCAATTTGATGTTTTTTCTAACATTTTATTGCTATTTTAGAATTGTCTGCAATGAGTGGCTATCAAATGGAGCAATGATGCTAGAACTTTACTTCCTGTAATTTTCCTATTAATTGCGATATGTGATATGTCATTTTATTCTCACGCTAATGTTTCAGCCATGATAATTGAGGGTTGAACGCCATTAACAGTATCCAAAAAATTTAACAAACATTAGTTCATTTGGAAAGTCAAAATAATTTTATAAATTTTCATTTAGCTATAAGAATTGATACATATATTTGAATGTACACAAAAAAAATTCAATGTTTCAAATCCGCGTCAACGGTTCCTAAGCCCGACGTTTTTTTTTTCTTTTAACCAAATGTTAGCCACTCATAGAATTGCTAACACTCTTTCCGATAAGTGAAATTGAACGAGTAAACAACTTAAATACTAACTCAATATTTGTCGCAAATGTTGTAAAAACCGCAGACTGTTCAATGATACATTGCTCTGTAGATTGAATGACATCATGGTTTTTGCAAAAGATATGGCCCTTTGCAGCTATGATACGTTGATAAATATGCACAAACATAAATATTACAAAAATTATTTGCAAAAATATGTGTCACAAAAAATATGCACGATGAAGCTTGAACGGAAGAGTTTCAATCGATTTGGTTCCAGTTATCATTGTTGTTTGTTTCTTTTTTTTGTTACATCTATCAAACGGAAGTTTAACCGGATGATTAGCTTAGTTGACTAATCGAATTACACCGGAATCGAAAGCAATAATTTTATGATACAAAACATCTAGAAAAACAAAATACCATTTGTTGGGAACATGGTGAACGGCACGTAATGTTACTTCAGCGAAAATTTACAGGGAATTTGAGCTGAAACATGGCAACATATAGTAAATACCAGTTCTTGAATTTTGAAAATCATCTTGCTTTGATAGCAACTTGCGTTGAAAACAAGTTGCCAATATACCATCAAACCGAATGTAAGCTAGACTCTAGCTTATTTTTTTTAACTACACTACAAAGATAGCGCTCATTTCCCAAGTCTTTGTACAGTTTGCAATAAAGACCTCTCTATGTCAATATAACACCAGATCGGTAAAAGATTCAATTAATCGCATTAAAAGCGCTTGGAGCAATGATTATTTTCCATCAAGCTAACTCGCACAGCTAATGGGCAATCATTATTTGAAATGCATATTTCATTATGAATATCAATCTAGCTGGCGGCTAAGTAGGCGCAATTTTCGCATCACCGCCCATTGCAGCCCCTAGAGATGAAATATTTCAAACGCGTCTCGTCTCGATAAGCATATACATATGTACATACATAAACACATATTCTTAAATATACTTGTACTACTATATGAAGAAAACAATCTTTATTTGTACAAAGATACGTGATGCTGTTTCATGTGTGCTTCGGCAAAACCAGCTTTTTTCAAGCAACTACGTAACAAGTTGAGCTTTTGGATTCTGAGAATCGTGGTAAAGCCCGAGAATTAGAATAAATAATAGTAATAAATATGCAAGACGATCACTCGAGTCTGTGATGATAAGAATAATGTTATTAAAATTCTTGTTTACTTTTTTATTTTTACGATGTATCGATTTGGACAGGGAATTCCAGTTTAGGATTTCAATTTAAAGCTACCTACAAATTTGAATTCCCCAAGCAATATTTGGGGAATAAATTGGCATATGCTTTCTAAATTTTTAATTGCCAGCAGTTTCGGCGAAAAATATTTTTGAATCAATCTTAAGTGCGTGCAGAATAAATAAACATGCTCTGAACAGATTATGCAAATTAGCGAAATATTTTGATGATGACAGCTTTTCTCGGATTCCAGCATATAGTTGTTTTTATTGGGACGGGACCGATATTTTCGGCAATAAAAAGTGAATCTAAATACAAGTGCCCGTGCTATGGTCCAGTAATGTTTTTATGGGTATTTTGGCAGCCTGAGATATTGAAAAAATGCTCTAAATGGACTGAAAAGTTTAAAACAGTAGGTGGTTAACAGCTGATTTCTCGCACGTTTACTAGACATGCAGAGTTGGTTATGTGCATTTTTTATACGACGTAGAACACTGTTTACCCTGTTTTATGGCAGAATCATTTTGTAACTGTCAGCATTACCTAAGTAAATACAAATGGCATGCAAATTTTGTATGATCAGTTCAAAATAGACCGTTTAATTCGTTGCAGTTTAAACGTCAATTTCAAATAAAGGTTATTAATTTGTGATCACGGTTCCCTTCTTGTCTGACAACGTATATCGGCTCTAACGCTTATCAAAGCAGAGAATAAGTGATACGGGAAACTGGATCGTTTTGCGGAATAAGCCTCGGAAAGCAGAATCAAAGAGAATTGTTTTTGCGGGATGATTAAAATTGATTTTTTTTTAACTAAGTGGTTTCGAAAGTATGCACTGAATCTCATCAGACAGCTCACATCGCATACCTGACTGATGTGACCACTTGCAGTGGTTACATCACGTACAATTAGTTAAAAAAAAAAATTTAATTTTCATGTGAATTACAAAGTTTAAAAAAGTCGTGTTTTTGATTTCAATGACGATGAGAAAGGCTAAAAAGTCGCACCTCTTTAGTTAGACGAAAGGTTTTCGACTTGAAAGAGCTAGGCTTGTCATATCGACTAATTGCCATTGTTTTCCATAATAATGGTCTACGGTAGGCATGTGTAACGCAGCAAATTTTGAGGCACTGATACACTGATACCAACGCCAGCAGTGATATCAACGCATTGCGCTGATACCATTACGCTATGATACCATGATCTCATTCGCCTATGTGTGATACTCAGTGCGTTTCTTGGGCTCACATACGGCGCTGGCAGCATTGCGCTGATACCATGGCGCTATGATACTATGATCGCAGTTGCTTTTCATAATGTTTACTTTACGGTTCTTGCTGTAAAACTCAAGCGGCTTGAGTCGAACCGATCAGAAACGAAAATATGAGTTGATGGTATCTATCCAAGCGTACGTAGGTATATTGCTTTGCATTAAACAAACTTGAGGTAACTATCCTCATATCGTTGCGCCACGCCGTAACATAACGCCAAGCCAAACAGTGTTGGCATTGCAAAGCGGCAGTGCTAACGCCATTGATACCGAAGTGCGTTACTGCGCTACTGATACCGACAATCGGTATCAGCGCAGTGGTATCATGGGTAGTGCTTCAACGCAATTGCGCGGCGTGGCGCTGCGTTACCCATGCCTAGTCTACCGAATATTGAAACACGTGGAAAACCACAGAACTGTCCAGGATATTCCTCGGCCTAAAAGAGCCCGGAAGACTGCTCAAATCGTCCGCAAATCGAAAAGGAACCCAAAAAATTCACCTGTCGAAGTTCGTCGCCGACTTTCCGGAGAAAACTATGAAGATCAGGAAGAAAGACGAAGAACCAGGCAGAAGAACGGCCACGAAGAACGCAAAGAATGGAGTTCGCCCGGGAAAATATTTTTTTGACAAAACTCTTTAAAATTTGAAAAATTGGATTCAATGTTGAGGAAGGAACTGAGCCAGCTAAGTAAGCCTTAGGATCAAGTCAAAAGCTTTACTTAAGTCTATGTAGGCCGTGTAAATTTGGTAGCCCCCTCTCCATTTTACATAGAACACACGAAACTAGAATTTTCAAATTTGTAGTGATTGAGCAACCTTGTCAAAAGCCAGGGTTATGCTTGTTCTGATGGGAACCAACTAGTGGAGACAGTTTATCGTGCCAGACAACCTTTTGAAAAAGCTTTGGAATCAGAGATAAACTCGCAAAGACCCCATAATTGCGGCTACAGCGTCTAACAACATTTTTGAAAACTGGTGTTACGTATGAAAATTTCCGACAGGATTCCCCTGATAAAAGTGAGCTGGTAGAAAATATATGCAGAGGGGCTATATTACGCAAGGAAGTCGGTGAAAATAGATGAGGACCGGGACCTTCGTTACAATCGAGTTCCAAAAGAATCTACGTATTTCTTCACGTGATATTTTGTGAGGAATCGCTTAACAGCTTCATTATATTCATCCTGAATATCAGGATTAACATCAATATTTTCTTTTATTCGCTTATACAGTTAATTCCTACGATTTCGCATATGCTGAAGGTCCCTGCTAAGCTAGAGCTCAGACAACTAACTTTACCTTTACTAACTTTACCAGGGACAAAAAACATATAGTAAAATTGGAAATAGCTTCCTCAAGATCTGACGTTGAAAGAGTATGTGTCCAACCTACAAGCATCAGCATTAAAAAAGTCATACAGAATTGAATCATTGTACGGAGGAGAGATGCGTCGTTTTGATCAGCAACTATAGATTGAAGCGATTGAAATCTACTAGAAATATTATTTTGTCTTTTGCATTTAAATATTTTGTCACTTCAGTGTTCTCTGTAACATATTTCAATACACTGCAATGAACTGTACGTTCTGGCTGAGAATGGTATGCGATGTTTGAGGTTTTGACTAAAACACAAGAGTTTCCATTGCGTTGATGTTAAGTTAAATTTAAAGCTGCGTACTTATTCTGTTAGAAGATAAGACTATTTCGTGTATAGATCGATTGGTAATTTGTGTTTTGTTTTTTTTTTTATTTGATTTTGAATATTATATCGCATAAAATTAATTTGTTTTGTTGCTAAATTATTTTTTCTTGTGTAAGGAATCTTTAGCAAAGTGAAGTGCTTCCTTTGCATCTAACGACGAGCCACGCCTATTAGACTCGCTTCAGCTTCTTTCCATGAAATCTCTCAAATATTCCATGAAGTCGTGCAGTCTTCTTGAAAAAGAAGAAATGAAATTTCCTTGTTTTTACTCTTTCCGTGCAAAATATCTCAGGACTGGATAAAATTTAAAACTTTATCTTTATCAATTTGCTTCTTGAAGCCCCTCTGTGTTTTTTTAACTCTTTCTCCAGCAATGGTTATTTTTCCTATTGTTTGAAAGCGTACAAAAATATTTCTTGTTCTAAATAATTATCCATGCATATCCTTGCTATTGTATGTACTAAAGTTACCCGAGAGGATCATTCAACAGCTAGTTCATATCATTGAAGAGACATGCCATCACCCTGAGACAATGCGACTTTAAGGCAAAAGACTCTACTGTGAATAAACAACCAAAACAAGGATGTAATGGGTGCCTGACTTATTGATCCGTCGATGGCTTTCAATTTTGTATGGATTGAGGAATATATTAATTTTAGATGTCCCAGGCAAATCAAAAAGCTCTTCTACGAGCGCCACTGTCAATATGTACGTAGATGTCATTCTTTCCTGGATATTTCGAGACAAATCTCACTTTTTAACAGCTTACCTATAAATGTTCGTGAAAAAACGAGTCATCTACTAATCTAATGGTACTACAAAATTAAGGAAAGCAAAACTGAGCTCATATTCTTTGCACTTAAATAAAGAGCAAACGCTTTAAAAAAAACCAAACTTCTAACCAACAATCATTTTCCCTTGGAATACTCTGAAATATCTTGGCTTGATCAACGCAGGACCTTAGTCATCATATGCGTGTGTGTGGGTTGGGGGAGAAGCGCTTGGCACCTCCTAGTACACTGGCCAAAAAACCCATTGTACGCATTAACCCCCCTACCATAGCTTCCTGGACTTCTAATCAAAATCTCGGATAACTGAAAGGGGAAAAGAGGCTATCTTTTGCATATGTGCCACATCCGAGCCAAAGTATTGATATCACAGACGAAATGCTCGTTAGAGTCAGCCTTTTCTAGGCAGGATGAGCAGAGGTCATCCTGTACAATACCTATTCGGTACATATGTCCTCCTAGGCGGTTGTGTCCAGTCAGAATGCCTGTAATGGCTCTGCAAACTTTCCTGCTCTTGTTGAGTAGAATTCGCGCAGTTGCATGGTTGGGCTCTGATATGAAGACCTTCGTGTACCTGGCTACATTAGAAGTCATCAATCTATCTTTGTGGGCATCAACTACCCACTTTCGAAGAATGGCATGTGCAGATGCGGTAGCCACATCCAAGGCGGATTCAGGGCACTGTAGTGGAAGCCCCAAACCTTGTTTCGCAATGGCGTCAGCGATTTCATTTCTCTCAACACCACAGGGTTCCGGTACGCAGAGCAGATGCACTCTATTGAATCTCGCGACAAAGTTCAATCGTGCCCTGCACTTTTGGCCAATTTTCGAAGTAGTGAGAGGTCTACGCTGCGCCATCAGCGCAGCTTGACTGTCACTGCAAACAGCAATACGATTTCCCCTTCACTTTTCTATAATGGTCCAGCAGTCAGCTCTCAGGATAGCGAACAGAAACATCCTCTCCGAGAGAAGAGGCCCACCTGTCATTCGATGAATGCAGATAGACACCAGCTCCAGATCTAACATCCGTCTTCGAGCCATACTTTAGAAGATCTCGGAGTATCCTCTCGTACAGTCATCTGGATCCTCCCAGTCACTTCTGCTCAAGACGATTACTTCGTACTTCCTCACGAAGTCGAGGAAGTGCACTCGAGCGTCCGCAGGCATGGTGAGAATCGGGGAGATCTCACGCATCGAACCCTTAATAGAGCAGTGCCCCACATCGTCATTTCCTACCCATAGGCCAAGCTTATTTAGTCTATGTCGAGAGGAGGCAGATTGAAAAGCGCATCAAGGGCCGCATCCGGAGTAGTACGCATGGCACCACAGATACCCAGCCACACAGTCCTTTGCAGCGTGGCTAACTTCTAGCGAGGATACAATAGCGTCACAACAGTCCGCCACACGACGGATGGGTAAGTGATCATCTGCTTTATGATTGTTACATATAACCACATAACTACATGAGGATTTAGACCCCATGTGGTGCCGAAAGCTCTCTTGCACTGCCCTAAACGTCATACACGCCATGAGCTTTCGCAACTTGACATAGCTCGACGGTGGACGTGCAATCAAAGGCCCCTTTAATGTCCACAAATGCCCCCATCGCATACTCACCATTTGAGATTGCTCCCTCAACTCTGGAAACAAGAGAATGAAGAGGCGACTCACATGATTTTCTTCTGCTGGTACGCATTCAAGGGGTTCGACTTAAACGCCCTAGTGCGTATTTGTTGTTCAACAAGTCCCTTCAGGCAATTCAGCATAATGATCGGCCTTAAGTTCCTTGGATCCGAATAGTCATCTCTTCCTGGTGTAGGTATAAAAACTAAGTTTATCTCTCGCCAAGGTGACGAAACATACCTCAAGGCTAGGCATGTCCAAAAAATGTATCTTAAGTCTGCCTCCAAGTGGTCAGTTCCTTCCCTTAGCATGACGGGATGGATGCCATCCAGGCGCGGTGATTTGAAATTTTCAATGGACATGATTGCATCCCTGACCTGTAACACTAGTGACCACAGATCTAGCTATGTACTACCATTTCCTACTGCTGCGAAGAGCAGGAGGTTTGGTCAGAGGCGCAGATGCCTTCTGCGTTTCAATCACCGGAGCGCCCGGAAAGTGAGTTTCAAGTAAAATCTATAGAGACTCCTTTTTGGACCTGGTAAAGAGCATTTAGGGAGTCCAGTTTAGCTTATTGATCCTTCTCTAGGACTTTGCAAAGCCTCGATGTCTCCCGTGCATCTCCAGTCCCTCACTTTCAGTCCCTAAATGATTTCCTCTTGGAGGTCCTCACTAGATTCTTATATGTAATCTGCAAGGTTCTGTAGGCAATCTAGTCATCATCAGTATTGCTCTTAGAAGCGCGATTGAGAAGTTTCCTAGTACTCATATTAGCCATCATATTTTTTCCTCTTTTCACCGAATCAGCCTCCACTCAATTAGCTCCAGAAAAGTAATTTTTTCCAAGTAAACGTAAAAAAAGATAAAAGATATAAAAGAAATTTAATAGAAATTTTCCGTCCTTTTTTCTTAGCAAACCAGCAAGCACCTTCACACACTGCGCTGGTACAGCAGCCCCGGTTTCGAGGCAGCAGGATGTGCAAACTGAACTCAATCAAAATGACAAAAGCCACAAAAAAGCTGAGGAATGGTTATATGTTTACCAATTTGCTTGATGCCACCAGGCTGAGACAGTTTTGAAGCCGGAAGGCACCAGCGGTCAAGCGATTGGTTTCTAAATTATATCTATTGCATTGTTTTTTCAACCTACTCTAAAAAAATTTTTAATATACATATATCTGGCCTCGCGTCCTCTGTCACGATTCTTATCTGAAACTACGTCCAATTTTCGCATATGCAATTTTTCGGTGGCTGTATCTACAGATAAAATTAACTGAAACAACCGATCCAAGTAATTCGCATTTATTTTTCATCGGCAAACAGTTGACAGGGATCGCATTTTTTCAATTGAATTTGGGATTCCCAAATGTGAAAATCGAATGAAAAGAACTCAAATACTGAAATAGAATTGGGGACAGATATAAACTTCGTTCGTTTTTCTGCTTGACTCGAAATTAACGCAAATCAGTGCTTTTAATGTGACCCTGGTATCATTTCGCTACCATACACGAGCGTTTGATTTTGCGTTATTTCCCAAGAATTTCGAGATAAGCGCCAACGACATTAAATGTTGTGCTATATTCAATTTAGCTGGAATTCGCAATTGTTTTGCTGGCAATTTATTTATTTTAATCACTTTTAACATATGTACATGCTTGACAGACGTGCATGCTAAAACGTATGCAGAACAATTATCGATGATTATTTTTTTCCAACAATTTATCAAGTACATATTTCTGCGGAGGCGATTTAAAGAGTCATAGAAAATAAAATTGTTTTTCTATAAAAAAAAAAAAGGTCCCAGTTGGTTGTAGTAAAAGAGCTTCCAAACTCATAGATACTGGCAGCTTTCACGAGCACTTACTATCCTCTACCAAAACGTGGAAAAAAATGAAACAGGAAATTGTCGCAAACATAAATCAGAGATGAGAGAAAAAAAAGCAAAAATGTCCCATTAAATGGAACGTCGAGTGAAGTGGTGTAATGTAACTTCGGGCGGATACAGATATTTCAAATATGTTTGTACGTTACATTCCAGCCGTTCGAATGGATGGCGAGTAAGGATACATTCCCGGGATCATCATCATGAGACTATCAAGTGGGCACATACAAACAGGAAAACTGAATCGCATATATTCGTATGTTCCGGACGACGGCGTACATGTATGTATCTAGGTATATTTCAGAAGCGAAGATAGATACTACTGTTACTTACATTGAAATGGGCAGTAAATGTTCAAGTGGCCGTAATAAATATTGAATTAATCGCCCGAAGCGATTTCGGATATGATGGGGCATTTTTTTGCGATGTGACAATTGTCTGGTCAAATGGTCCTGGTCATCCAAGCGGTCAACTTTCTTTCGGTAATAATGTGCGGTTTTAAGGATTAGCCGTATTAGGGCATCGATGATTAGTTGAGAGATCAAACAATTAGTAAATGCGAAATAATCGGATTAAGTGCGTGTTAGCAAGATTTGTTTTATGACAAGTTTAGGATGGAGGGTCTCTAGATGGATGTAATTTTAATCAAGAATATTCAGTTAATCAGAACACAGTTCAGCAGAAAGCAGTCCAAATTAATTTTAATTGAAAAATAAATTTATTATTTGTATGCATTTTCGGATTAACAGCTCTTGTGACGTTAGGGAGGGGAATGACTAATCCCTGAAAGAACAACCTGCCAACGTTTCAATTTGTAGAGCCAAAGTGTGGTGTAATATGGTACAGGTTATATAGGATTCAGTTTGATTTAGGACGATTGTTCGTTATAAATGATTTTAAGTTATGTGTTGGAAAAGCCTGATTTACTGTGTTTGATAATATTAGGTTGTATCCAGCTATGAGTATTTTGAAGCAAAATCGACTTTTGAAGGAGTAAGCTCTCTAAAATGAACTACATAAACAATAAAATTGTTCTCTTGTACATATGTGCCGTAAGTAATGAGACTATGTTATTATGCTTTGAAAATATTCATATTTGGGCCTTATATTGTCCATATTTGGTCCTTACATAAAAAAAATGTGGTTGTGATTCCCGTTTTGATTGCTTGGATTACATTTATTGCTCTCGAAAATTTTGTATTTGAAAAACAAATAGCTGTTTCTATATATATTGCTATAAAGTCTGTTTATTATTCTAATGGTGTTTGCCTAATAGAATAAGGTATTTGTCCTAACGATCCTTCCTGTCAGGAAGATCAGTCTGCGTTCAGGAATAAGATTTGAGATTAATACTACTAATATTGAATTTATTTGTAATTTATTCAGAATAATTCATTTTACAGGCAAGATGCCTAGTTACAAAATGAATAAAAATATTATAAAGAGATATGATATAATAACAAAAAAAAAAACATTAAAATAAAAATTAAAAAACACAATAAGAAGCACTAAAATTAGAATACAGTAAAGTAAAAATAGAGAATAAAAGGAGTCTGGATATAATAATAAAAAAAAAACAACAACAAAATATAAAAATACAGAGTAAGAATAGAAGTACAACAGTTAAAGAAAAAATAGGGAAGGATTATGGATGTAGCAAAAACAATGAAAACTAAATTCAAAAATAAAATGATTAAGTATGCGAAAAAAATATCCTACGAACTCAAATTTTGAAAATTCCAATAGACTGGGGGAGAGAACCAAGCAGAAGATTATTATGCGTCTTGAGTAAACGCAAAACAGGCGAGTGAAAAAAAACGTCAGTACGTGTTGCCCTGATAGGTCTGTCATGATGGCGTGGCGTAAAAAAACACGCCAAAGATGAAGATAAATAGCCGCAATAAACTTTAAAAAGAAAAAAACTCTAGCGCACCTGAACCGCTAGAAACACTAATGTTCGAAGAACAGTAGAAGAATCGAGCAGGTTTTGAGTGCATATTCCACCACATGTGCTGCTTATTACGGCCAAACTGTTTCAAATGCCACGTGTTACTTTCGTCTCAAGAATGCATTATAACTCATATGGTGGAAGGTTTCAGATATTACCACTGGCATGAATTTCAACGTTTATGAGAGCAAAACACGGGTTAATTATATTCGTTATCAGTTGCTTATTTCACATAATTTTGAAAGCAGCATCTCATATAACATCAATGAAGAAAATGCTCAGTGCCTGCAGCACTGTAACTGAAGTTGGTGTTTGGGGCTGCGATCCAAAAAATTTGCAGAACTTTGCGAATTGTAACATCGGTTATTTATTTTCATTGTAAATGTTTCCGGTATGTATACTAACTGTAAGCATTTATTGATACAAAAGTAGCACAACCGACTCGTGCTGGCAACCTTTCGCCAGTATCAAAGCCAAAAATATATCAAATCTGCTTCACGTTGTTTAATTACATTCGAAGTTATAGGAGCATAAAGAAATTTAGGGTTACCTGCAGCGAGTTTTTTCAAATGATCGAAAGCTTAATATTTGCTGTTTATTGTCACTACAATATCATTACCATTTGAAAATTCTACGATAAAACCGCTTAATAAAGATATTGCAATTAAACACAAAACCAACAATAGCTGGCAACCCTATTGTGGCTTTTCAACCAAATTTGGCCTGAATAATGTTTATGACATCTTTCATTAATTGTATGAAATTCGTATTGATTTCATGACTGCACTGGAAGTTATAGTGCAAAAAGTTTCATTTTCCTGAGCGAATTTTCAAAACCAAAGACACAAAAATTACCATAGCTGGCAGCACTAATCAAATTTTTCAACCAAATTTCCACCAAACAGAGATTAGAGTTAGGTTTAGCTACTGTGCCAATTTCATGAAAATCTGGTAACTTATTCACATTTCATAGGGCAAGAAGCAGTTTTTTTTCTTTGTAATTTTTCAAGATGGCACCACTGGCACAGACTTGCGCACAATTCAAAATCGCTTCTATCAAATCTGGTCTTACTTAAGTCCAATGCATTCTGCAAATTTTAGCTGTATCTGATTATTGGTTCGTGAGTTTCCGTGAATAGAAGTTTTTGATGCTAAAAATATAGGTTAACTGGGAGAGGGTTACCGTTCTTGTCCGACATGAAATTTCCAAAGTTTTATTTTGAACGTGTAGATATAACATAAGATTTATATACAGATTGATTTTATTGTAAGAAACGGACATTTTTTTGAATATTCGATGGTTTGAATGTTTTCACTTCCAAATTTTTTTTTTCAAAATGAAGACACCAAAATTATCATAGCTGGCAGCTCCAACCGAATTTTTCAACCAAATTTCTACCAAACGTGGCTTAAAGTAAGGTCCAGCAATTGTGTGAGTTTCGTCAAAATCGAACGATTCAATCAGAATTTATAGGGCTAAAAACAGTTATCTTTTTTAGTGGTTTTTCAAGATGGCACCACTGGCACAGAATCGCCCGCATTTCAAAATCACTTCTATCAGACCTGGTCCTATTTAAGACCAATACATTCTGCAAATTTCAATTCATTCTGCTCATCGGATCGTGAGTTTCCGTGAACAGAAGTTTTTGATGCTAAAAATATAGGTAAATTGGGCAAGGGTTACCAGGCGTGCCCGTTATACCATATCTTTTTTTTTTTTTTGGTTATGTAAACAAAGCACAAGATTTATATATGAGTGGCTTTTTTTTGAAGAAACGGCATTTTTTCAAGAGAGACGATGATTTGGAGGTTTTCACTTTCGTTGCCTGCCCTAGCTACAGGGTTGCCAGCACGCTAATTTAAAGCTACACAAATCTACAACTAAATAATATTAATATGTCCTGAAAATTTCGTAATGATTGAATAGCTCTGTCAAAAGTTATCGAAATTTAAAAATTTTTAAATTTTCCCGTCCTCTTTTTAGGCACCCAGCGCACACATAGGGTTAAAAAATTCCAAAGCATTATCCGATTCATATGTAAAACACGTTAGAAATTTATTTCGTTAACTTTATTTTTGCGAAAATTATTTGTGCACGAAATAATAGGTATATTAAAAATATCACTTAAATGGCCGCCGGCGCCAAAAGGTTAACAATAACTGACATTTAAAGAGACCTGGACCTATTCTGCATATACACCAATGTATCCTGAAAGTTTCAGCTCAATCGGATGGCGCGTTCCTGAGATTATCTCACTGAAATTTTTTGATGATATATATATATATATATATAAAGAAATATGAATTTTTGGCCGAATCGATTTTAATACTAATGTTCTTCGAACATTAGTAAAAATTCATTGAGGTAAATTCTGCGCTGATCAAGTCGAGGAATATTATGAGCCTAGACAGACAGGCACTAAAATTAATAATTTACTAATGATCATTTATACCTAAATTAGTAATTTAAAAGTAGCTGACACACAGCCCTTGCGTTAATGATGAATACTGTCACTGACTGTCTGTCACTTAAAGAAACTAGTTTTTGAAAAATGGAGAAATTGAAGGTGTTTTAAATGTATGTTGACTCTCTTATGTGCTAATTAATAAAGTTGGAATACAAACCGCGCAAGAACAACATTGAAATTCTGTAAATATGTATGGTGCTTCCCAGCCAACTAGTTTGTTGGTATAAAGGACAGCAAACAGGTTTTTTCTCGTGTTCCCAAGCGGTCCCCCATCTAAGAGCCGGTTTAGACGAGCGGTTTTTTGCTGGATCCAGCACGAGCTTTTAGGAAAGAGAAGCGAAGGACGGAACGGAACAGCGAGCACGAGTCATATAGTTGGCCATCGAGCACGGCAGCGATTTTCTGACATTTTCTTAGAAATAATTTGAGGCTCAGGCATTGCTACGAACATAAAAAACTGTGTGCTAGCACAGTAAGAAATCGTTCGTCAAAACTTGCAAACAGCATCGGCCAGCAAACTCTGTGCTGGCAAGACACAACATCGCTCGTCTAAACCGACTCTAAGTACTAACCGCGCAAAACACTTCCTAACTTCGGTGATCTGACGAGCACCAGTTGTTCCAGTGTGGTATGGCCGTATTTAATCTGATATTTCAAAAAAGTTGCCTTATCATTTTTCAATGGGAAAAGCGACTTTTCACAAGGAAAATTTGTATTATATCGAGCAACTCTAATTCATTAAGAATAAATTACGAAAGTTTGATGATCATTAGCGATTTGCTTAGTGATTGATAATTTGGTCATTTATTGGTGATTAGTCCAAAATAGCATATGACACACGGCACTTAAATGATCATTTACGACAAATTATCATTAAGGCTGCGGTGTCTGTCTAGGCTCTAAGGGTTGATAAACTTTCACTGTAAGGACAATATGGTAGGTTTTACTTGAAAGTAAGGCAGCGAGTTAGCCTTCGCTGAACAGATTCAACTGCCTTAGATAAATAACAGAAACGAGGACCCCACACTACAGAGCAATACTCAAGGATAGAACGAACAAGGGAAAGAAAAAGCCGCACACAAGTGGAAATGTTAACGGAATTGTGGCAAACGCGTATAACAAAACCTGCGATTACCAGTGATGGTACGAATATGAATATCGAACTTAAGCTTCCGATCGAAGGTAACATCGAGGTCAGTAAAAAGATTCACAACTAAAACGGTGATGTCATAAATAGAGTAAATGAACTCAAAAGCACAAGGCTTCAATGTAAAAGACATTGAGTAGCATTTGGAGATATTCAAGAACAAGTAATTACAGTCACATCAGGAAACAAGACGACTCAAATCATTTTGAAGAGTAAGATGATCAGAAGGAGCATTGATAACGCGACAAACTCATCAGCGCACATTAGACAAGAAGATTCTAACACATTAGGAAGATCGTTGACGAAGATATTAAATAGCAAAGGCCCGAGAATAAATCCCTGAGTTACACCGGAGGAGGGGAAAAAAGGAGAGGACGAGGAGCCACGGAGAGAGACATAACAAATACGATTTAATACAAATGACGAGAGAAGTGGCTCCGATGTACCATAATGCTCTAATTTAATAATTGACTGAGTCAAAGGCCTTAGAAAAGTCAGTGTATATGACATCTACTTGATGGTGATTATCTAAAGCAGAAGCAATAAAATGAGACAAATCTACAAGGTTAGTGGTAGTACTTCGGCCTTTCACAAAACCGTGCTGTTGGGCAGCAAAAACGTGTCGAAGAGAATCATAGACGCGAATAAAAACCAGACGCTCACAGATTTTAGAAAGCAAGGAATGATAGAGATCGGGCGATAGTTCGTGACTAAGTTTAGATCACCAGACTTGTGCACTGAAAAAAACCCACATGGCGCCCAGAGCCATGTAACATAGCGCATTATTTATGGCCCCATACGCTATGTACATAGTACTCTGAGCTATGCAATATGGCACCCAGCGCCATAATGTCAGAATCTACATAGCGCGTGGTCCTATGTAACATGGCGCAGCATTTATGGTCCCACACGCTATATACATAATACCCTGAGCTATGCAGTATGGCTCCCAGCGCCATAATTACATGGCGCAGAAATTATGGCCCCACACGCTATATTACATAGTACCATGAGCCATGTAATATAAGCTTCAGTTGTCATACCGATTCGGATGAATTGAGGTAGGTGCATTTCAATTTCAATTTGCAATCTAAGCCAAGGACACCCGGTAGGTTAGTTAAAGAATTAGCCTAAGCAAGAATCTAGCTGACAATCTATTTCTTTCATGATGTAAGATAACTCCAATTATAACTCGCCACCATACTGTGTGAGGGGACGTATAAATGTCAACAAGTGACATTTGAGTATATCTATACATGACAGTGTATGACCATTATCTCATGAAATCGTATTGATATTCACTGTGATTTTGCTACCTGCTATTGATTTTTGAACGTAATGACAATTGTCCGAATGATAGGTTTAACTGATAAATTCAACTTTACAAAGACAGGCAAGTGGGAAAGTGCAGAGGAAGAATGCTGGAGATATGAGAAAAAGAATTAGAATATACAGAGGAAAAAAAGTCAGCAAATAGAACACATTCCTTGCGGAGTAGAAGCACTAGAATTATTAAAAGAAACAGAAACAGGTATAGGGGAAGAAGATTTCAGGCTACCAAAACCTCTTAGGACCATCTGAGCTAAGTGACGATTAAGAAAATTAGTTGCGCATTGCAATTTTAGTTTCCTTTTTAGCAGCAGATCACAAACGAGAATAAACGGCGAATTTTTAATGTCCATCAGAATTTCGTCTGCTTTTTTAATCGCTCTATTCAGACCAGGACGCTTGACTTATCAATAGCTGCTAATAGCTACATGACTCGGGGCAAAATTATTAGTTGGACTGTCTAGAATTGATATGTTGATTTTATTAATAACTGATTTATTCCAAGGATTTTTAGGGTTTCTTGTTCTGAGAATCAGAAAGAGCTTCGATATTTAAAAAAAAAACTTTCCTAACAGACTATTTTATGGTATGTAGAATTGCATAGTTTTTGACACTAATACATGATGTTAAAGGTTTTGATGATAGAGCAGCCCACACCATAGTCCTTTTGCAGCCATCAACTGCTAAGATATTGTAGTCAAAAGATTAAGAGTTTTTCACAATGATTGCCAAAGCTTTGATTACATTACCAGCCCCAAAACATTTATATTGTCTGAAGGGACCCGTTAGTTAGTTTGTCAATTTTTTGCTTTAATTAAAGGAACATGCTACTGCAGTTTGAATAATCTGGGTTTGTGTGAATAAAGAAAAAAGTTTAGGTTGTATATTTTGGATTTGAGTATTTTTGAGAGAACTTGAATCTCTCGTTAAGGCTGGTAATTCATTAACTATAGCCATGGTAACTAAGTTAGAGACATTGATAGGAAGCTCAAGAAATTTTTTCAAGGATTAGCATGTGAGTGAGTTTCTTTTTGAAAAGAAATATTTAGAAGCACTAATGAAAGTCGTTATTCGAACTTTTATCCGCTTCAAGTCCAAAATTGGATCCTACTCCTTCTAGGTTTTTTTTTTCGCTTCATAATGTGCAGAAAAAAATTGTTGAATTTTACTTCTTTTTTAAAACGAAAAACACGTTAATTGAAAATAAGCACATTTTTTTTTTGTAAAATAACCGGCTCATGTTTCAATTTAACATAAGTGTTTGAATCGTAATGTTTTTGATGATTAAATCTACTCGTCAATAAGCCCGTCATCATATCGTTCACGTCCAGCTCTGTTGAAAATTCATGATACTCATATAGAAACAAAAACATTAAGGCCACAGAGCAAATGAAGTGGATCGCAATCATTCCCGCTTCAATGCATGGTGTATTCTGTATTCGACAGTCATCGTATGCATTTCATCCTCATGAACGTTATTTCACGAAGTGATACATACTTAAAAATACACAAAGGAAACCGGACAACATATTTGCAAACGCATGAATTGCTGAACAAGCAAAACAAAAATACTCTCAATAAAAAAATCCTGTTCAGGATAAATACAGAATTGATTCAACAATATCAATTCAGGGCACAGGCACACTCAACTCCATCTCATCCACAAGTCTGGTTCGGGTTCGAAAGGTGAATTTTTCATTTTCGATTGCAATGTTTCATAATTTTGCGTGTACTGCATTAATAATTTCATTTGAACATACTACGCGGTATGTAGATATTCCGCACTGAACTGTATCCGAAGGCATTCAGGCAACCGCATCAGGTGTTCTTCTTTCATTACTACATGGGAAAATTCATTGCATCAACAGTAGGGATTCCAATCCCGAACCATATTTTCAATCCCGGGATTACGGGATTAAAAAATCTCAATCCCGGGATCCCGGGATCCCGGGATTTGAAGTTCATAATGCAACACAACAAAATAAGTCAAGTTTCTAGTAAACAGATTAAATTATTTGCCATCATTTCAAAACTACAACAATAAGTAAGCTCAAAACTGTATAAAAAATTGCATTATTACTTTTTATATTATTGATGCAAATAAAAACAATAATTTTAATTATCCAAAACGTTGACAGTATGAAGACAGATATTAAAAATTATATCTATTACAAATAACAACAAAAAATCACGACCAAAAACCACAACAACAAAACACAAATCTTAGAATTGAGATACATAATAAAGTAACATATAAAAAATTCGGCCAAAGTTCATTGGGTTTTTCGGAAGTAACATTGAAGCAATAGCAAAGCATCTAAAGTATCGTCTCCAAGCCTGCTTCTAAATTTATTCCCGATGTTGGACACCGCGGAAACGGTCGAGAAATATTGGTACGCCTGCTCCAAACTATGCAAGTGCCACCACTTTCGAAAAGATTCATTTCTTTTGCAATAGTTTTAATTAGATTAGTTTCTTGCGGCATTTCATGATTGATTATTTTCTCACTTTTGGAGCTCTTCTTCTAGCATCAATTGACGACTACCTTGTTCTGATTCAATATGGGTATCTACTGGGTTCTCCTCATTTCTTTGGCTGGCAAGCAAAGGGTTCAGCATCTAGAACATTGAGGTATTTTTTTTAATATTTGCGTTACTTGGTTTCAAAAATAGAGATTTTATTTCACTTGGTAAATTTTCGCTGGTACAATGTGGATTCTGGAGATAGCTTAGCATACCAGATAGCTCGGTACACTGACGCTCTTTTATTCGGTCCAATATTGCAATTTTCATAGCATTCAGAAGAATAGACCGTTTTTCTCCAAACAGCCTAAACACAAATATTGATGAAGTATTAGCAGTGCATAAATTTGCAAGTCTGCGACTAAAGGCCGTCACAGCCAATTTTACAGGGAGTAAAACTTCAATAATTTTCTGAATCGAATCAAACTCTGTTGCTTCTAATTGCTCTGAATATTGCAGGCCTATTAATGTATACTATTTTTCAAAATGGGAAACTATTCGAGCATTGTCAAGAGATTATTTCATCTTGTTTTACAGTCCATTTAAAGGAGACAGTTAAATGCCTTGCTCGGATTCGACATAGTTTTAAAGATCGTTATTATTTTTCGTTGGAGCTTTTTTAAAATATAAAACTACCTAACAAACTTTCTTTATGCATGCGCTGATGTCCTTCGTCTGATCTAGCGTGTCTTGCAGGCGACCGGTTTCAACGTAGTTAGCTGATTCAGGACCATCCAAATCTTCGTGGTCGTCGTTCAGACTATCGGGAAATCACTTTAATCTGGAATGGACCTCATATTATAGCGAACATCGCAAACTGCCAAGTGGATGCTATGCGCCAAACAAATATGTTGCTCTGTTCCAACTAGTCTGCTTTCTTTTCGCATTTCGTTTGACCCATCAGTTACGATGGTAACAATGTTTTTTCCTAGAAAAACATTTAACTCATATGTAGGTAGTTTCCAGCTGTCATTGATATTCTTACTCCCACCAAGCTCCAGTAAGAATTTACTAAGTAGATGTTTATATTTATGTAGCGCCTATTTGCAGTCAAGGTCCATTCATCAAACATCAAACTGAACCTTTCACCTGAGATACTAGCCTGTTATATCTTATTTTTTATTTTCTTTATCCTGCTTGCATAGCCAACAACCTTTTTTTGATTGTTGTTAAGGATTTTGGTAAATCTGTGTATGCATTCGCTAGTATTGATTTCCTCAAATCATTCGATGTAACGAATGCATTAAATGCGAAACAGTCCATACTTATTTATTTACAAACCCCTTTGCATTCTCTTGTTAACTGTTACATCGGTTTATTTTGCTCTGTTCTTTACGCATTTTTATGTGAGCTAATTGTTTTCTCATAAATATGGATTCTATTTGCACTTTTCGAGTCTTGCTGTAACTTGATTGCCGATAATGCTTGACTCCAGGCCCCGAAATCCCAGCCAATTTCTGATCCCGAAAATCCCGGGATTAGAGCTCATCAATCCCGGGATTTTCGGGACCAGAAATTGACCGGGATCCCGGGATCCCGGGATCCGGGATCCCGGGATTGGATTCGCTAATCAACAGTCGATGGAAAATTCTCTAGGCAGGGCAGGTATACTACTTGGTTTATATGCCTACTACCTACCTACCTCGTTAACGGTACATACGATTGAGTACTTAATGGATAATTTGCAATATTGCGGGTCATTAAGTGCATATTGATGCGAAATGAGTATACTGGAATGTTTATTGCTGCATAGACTAAGAGCACTATGCTTTAGTTTTACTTTTGGGATTTCGGTCGGGGCGATTGTTTCCGGTCATTTTAAGGACCTATAGGTTGATTGAAGAGGATTAAAATTTAATTTACCCAGCGGCATTTAGTGTTAGTTCTATAATGTTATCTTTAATGACTGGGAAATATCCAAACGATGTTTTTGAAAATAACCTGCAATAGGTTTACATGAATTTCTGTATTTGAATGGTAATTTGCGATGTGTGCTGGGAATTTCAGTCCACATAAGGTCCGATTTTGTATACTAGTATTTGAGTTTTTACCTCCCCTCAGGATATTAAATGAACAAAGCCAATACGAGATATTTCAGCTCCTACGCATCATTGTTCAGTAAAAGTTTTAGATTGTAAACCGTATATCCACAGTGCCAAAAGTTTTGAATCGGAGTCAGGGTGTAATGACAAGAATGGTATATGTCATGCTTCAAGCATTTTACTATTGAAAATCACTAGAAATTAAAACAGGTCCTCATTCTACATGATGAATGTAGACTTTTTTGATTTTGATAACTTTGATTTTCATGAACCTTGTCAACCCCTGCAGGTATTAAAACTAAGTCTGAGATGCTGAGCATAGCAAGTAGTTAAATTTTGCATATGCTGGCAAAGTATGTAAATGGAAAATCCTGATTGGGAGAAAGGAACATTAAAAATTTACCTGGTGGAAAATTTCAGATCTAACTTGCTGATAGTTTCTCGGATTTCATGGAGCCTGAAATTTTATTGCTCGAAACCGAAAGACTCACCAGTTTTTAAAGGAAGGTAGAAAATAGGTATGTTCCCGTACTACGATTAATTGCAATGAAGCCGTTCCCGTACTTCGTTTTACTGAAAACTGAAACTTTCCCCTCTTTCAGTGACTACGATGAAATTTCAGTAGGGTCTGAGCTACTGAAAAATACTGAAAAGTGTCAAGCGGTGTGGCGCGAGTAAATATTTTCAAATGTGCGCGGCAAGCAACATATTTTTTGCGTAATTTTGCTATGAAGGTCGAATATTTTTGTGGTGATAATTTATCACCGCTTAGGATGACTTTATAATCACTATTGTTCAGTGACTGAAAGTACGCGAACATACCTTTTATCTCCTAAATAATCGCTGTTTGTTGCATCCTTATATATTATCGCGTTTAACATTTTTGAATTCCCAATATGGAGAAGATTATGCAACTTTCTCCCGCTGCCAAAAAGTTCAGCATTGTTCAACTATTCTCGTCTGTTGAATCTTTCTTGAACACTATTAATCCTAAAAGTTTCTGGCCTTTCTTTTCTCCGCTCCTTAAAATAACTTCCTCTCTTGCGGGCTCCCTAGAATTTAATGCCTTTACCGCTTTCAACCCTCTTGACATTTGATCTGTTAGTTGTTTTTTTCCTCTGTATACACCAAATCCTTCGACTTATGCTTCTGATTGCTTTTCTTTTGATTGTTTAACTGCTTGTCTCTTCTCTTTTGTGACTAACCCTGTTGAGGTTTAATTGCTTCTGTCCTCACTTAACTCCAACCGTTTTCGTGGTCCGGATAGCATTCCGAGTTTTTTTTTGTAAAAAATCTTGCGTCTTTCCTTTGTGTACCGTTGGCCATCTTATTCAGTGTAAGTCTCTGAGCTGGAAAATTCCCGTCCTCCTGGAAGCTGTCTAACATTTCACTCTCCTTCAAATCGAGTGAACGCAACGTAGCTTCTAACTATCGCCCTGTCTTCATTCTTCCTTGCCTTTCAAAAATTTGGAACGCCTCGGTTTCAACGCATCTATGATACCCTCAACTGCGTCTTTGCGGCGCAAAAACATGGATTTGTAAAAGGCCGCTGCACCTCTACGAACCTTGTCGAGTTTACTCGACAAGGTAGCAACAATCAAGTTAATGCCATTTATACTGATTCTGCCGAAGCTTTTGACACTGTTAATCATACGCTACTTCTTGTCAAACTAAAGCATTATGGTATCCGTGAACCCTTGCTTTCTCGGATCTTTTCTTTTTTAACTGATCGCCCTTGTATTGTCTCTCTCTTTGGCTTGTCGTCCTAACTTTCCTCCCCTTCTTTTGGTGTACCTCAAGGTTCCATCGTAGGACCACATTTGTTTAATCTGTTTATCAATGATCTTCCCAGTGCTTTAAAGTTTTCATGTCTTCTATATGCAGATTATTCAAAACATTTCCGGTTGATCAAAAATTCTGCTGACTTTCTACTTCTTCAGGATGATTTGAATGATGCTCTCTCTGGTTGGTATAATTTGAACTGTTTGTCCCTTAATGTTTCCAAGTGTTTTTTTATGTCCTTCTTCTTAAGATTCACACTCATGTCTTTCTTTATGCCATTGATGATACTATCCTCTCTTATGTTGAACATTTTTCAGATCTTGGGGTCATATTTTATAGCAAACTGAAATTTGATATTCATGTCCTAACTGTCACTAGAAGGGCTTCTTGGATTAGCGGCTTCGTGGATCGTTACTGCCACAATTCATTTAGTATTTCTACTTGCGTCCACCTGTTTATTACCTAGTCCGGTCTGTACTTGAATATTGTGGTGTCCACGTTTCAATTACCTCTCTGACGCTGTTGAATCAGTTCAGCTCAGGTTTACACGCACTTTAATTTTTATGTATAGTCTGCCGTATAGATAGAGATATCTCTTCTTAACATTCCTCTCCTTGAGCAGCGTAGAGTTTACTTGGATGAGAGTTTCCTCTTCAAAATCTGCCGCGGTTACATATCTTTCTCCTTAGCATCTTTGTTCATTGCGCGGCAACCCGTACGGCTAATCAGGTCCTCCATTTTATTTGAAGCACTGTATGCTCGTGCTTATACTTTCTTCCACACTCCTTTTTTGCGACTCTTACGCACTGATAACATTCTTCAACTTGGTCCTCTTCCACATTCTATTGCCATCTTTAAAAATATGGTTCACTGTAAAATTTTTGTTTCTAATTAATTTTATTTTCTATTCTTGTTTATAATGGATTCTTTTTCTTCTTTTTTCTGCATTATTTTATTTTATTAATATTTTTATTTTATTACTACTCATATTTATATTTATTCATTTACTTCCTTTTATTTTAGTTTTTCATTGTATCCTATCTGTAACTGCACAGTTTACCTGTTGAATTGAATGATCTTGTTTTGTAATGGATTTTTTCTTTTCGCTTTTGTTTTATTTAATTTTGCTTTATTTAATTTCCTGCTTAAATTAATAGAACAATGGCGAAAAAAAAACGACCCAGAACATAACAGTTGGCGCATTCGCCAAGGTTGCTGAATTCGTTGCGGTTGCGTGAAGGTTGGTGCAATTGAATGAATTTTAACTGTCAATGTCGTCATATCAACGATTTTGAAAAGGATTTATCTGCAAGTTGGTTTGATGAAATCATAATGGCCGATAGAGAAGAGCAGAATAAATTCAAATCAATTCAAATTAATTCGAAATAAACAGTTGCACCGACCGCTACGATCACTTTCGCAAATATCAGCACACTCTATACGTGAGCCCATGACCTATGCTGAACATAGTTCTGTCCCAGTGAATTCACTGGAGCAGGAGTTGTTGTTGTTTTAAATGCTACTACAAGTTCTGTTCTGGATAGAGGAGCAAAAAACAAGCCTATTATGACTTGATCACTCGAAACATTTAACAACTGTCAGCACAAAAATTCAAGAAGAACGCATTATAGATAATGCATGAACAAAAGAAAGAGAAGTGGACTTAAGCTTGACCCTTGCGGAACACCAAATGAAGGATAAAAGTGAATTGAAGAGCAGGAATCGACAGTAACAATACAAGTACGACCAAGGATGTAACAGGTAAGCCCGGATAGGGAAGGACCGGCCATACCATCATTCTTTAGCTATTGAAAACCAGACTCTGGAAAAGTCAATATATAATGCGTTGACCTGCTTTTTTGATAGTAAGTTTTAAGTTAACTTATTATTGGTTTGTTAAAGTGGATTTACCTTTGACTAAACCGTGCTGCTCATGAGCTTGTATGGATTGGATAAAAGAGTAGACTCTCATGTAGATCACTCTGTCAAAAATCGTGCTAAAGCAGAGATGAAAGAAAATTGGGCCGTGGTTTGATATGTATGTGGGATGTCCAGCTTTGTGAATTGAAGCGATGTTTACAATTTTCTTAAGAGAAGGGAAAGAGGTAGAAGATATGCTTGTATCAAACAAGACGAAAAAAGGAGCGATGAAGGTGATTTAACCAGGATATTTTGAAAATCGTCGGAATCACAACAAGTATCAGTATCGATATCAGTCACCAGAAGTTTGATTTCTAAAAGATTTGTCCGAAACGACTATGACCCAAGAAAAGACGTGGAGGGATGATGATAAAAGATAAGACGATGATTTGGCGAGAATTGAGGAATGATACGAGAGGAAAGTGCACAATTAAAGCAAAACATCATTAATGCGAAAACGACGGGAAAAAAGAGAGCCAGTTGAGTCTCTTTATTTCAATTGGCAGCTAAAGTGTGCTGAAAAAAAGATCTTGTTCCTCAAAGTATTATTGACAGAGACTTTAAGGATAAGAAGATGATGAGGATCAGGAGGCATATATAGGAATAGAGAGCAGCACTCAAGGAAACGAATGTATTCGGAAAATTGGACAAAGCTTGGTACTAAATGCACGGGACAGATTTAGTTAAAGACACAAAAAACACACACATCTATTGTTGAGTTATCAGTTTTAGTAGAAAGTTTCATTTTGCATGCGTAACGTAAATGATGAAAGAAATTTAAAAATGTTGTTGGATGCTGTAGAAAATCGAGACTAAGATTACTTTGGTGAATTTGGTAAGCATTTTTTACCTCAAAGTGAAAACTATTCCTCATTAAAATAAAAGAAGAAGCCAAAATCAGAATCAGACGAGGAATATCTTTTCCATGCTTTCTATATTAAATTTTTCAATTGGCGTATTGCCTTCGATTTCTATGGAAAATGATTGCTATCATTTGAGAAAAAGACTGATACACAGTAAGTAAAGCATTCAACGCTTGTCATAGATGAATATACGCTTATAATTCAGAAATATCCGGCCAATCATGCGAATATCACGCTAAAATCTACCCAAGACAGAAACAATGAAACTGTCAAAAACCAGTGCCATTTTAGCAGTTCTTTTTTCTCGAATATCATGGTAATGTGAATTATGAATTTCCTCTGCCGTGCCAAAATACTGGCGAAGAACGTTATTTAACTGTTGCAGAGTCGTTTGCGTAAAGCTATTAATAAAAATAGACCGGAAGTATGGACCGAGAGGTAATTCTTAGTTTTTGCACTTATATTATCTCGCAACCAAGTTACTTACTCAGTTGAAGTAATTTCTTGTGACTTTCGCCTATTTCCTCGGCACAAAACATAACTTCAAAATTATCATTTTGAATCTATGAAAAAGATTGAGCGAGATTCGTTGCACCATTTGAAGACCATTCCGGAAATGAAATTTAATTTGGAACGTATTGGTATGTGTGTCGTCTTTAAATAAAAGTACTCTCAAGAAGTTGTATAGCTTTGGAAAAATGAATAAATTATTTGTGCTATATTCGATCAAATCAAATTTTAAGAAGGCGGGCTGCATTGATTCGTTTAGGGTCATATTCGTTTTTCCTCATCTTTACAGATGTTGCGGCAAAATTTTGATTTCGTTAAACGAATGAGGTATTCTGAGCATTCTTCTGCGATTATACTGGCTCCAAGGTATAATATTTCTGTTTTTAGCCTGAATTTTTTTGGAAAATGACAAACTTTTTTATAGGGTAAGCATTGATCACGCCAGTGTTCAGTGTATTCTTATATTTTCAACCTTGTTAATTATTTGCAAGTTAAAAGTATACCATTGTATAAGTATCATATTATTTTACCCAATTTTTCTAACTCCTTTAACACATTAAGTGCCAGAGTACAATGTCATACAGTTATTGACGAGCAAATTACATTGTCATTCACTTTTGGATAACGACGCTGTTTGAAAAAAACAAATGCGACATTTCATAAGTGATATTCGATATTGTACTGCCTATTTTTCCAATAATTTTATGCTGTGGGATTTATTTCATCAAAATCATTTTAACACTTCAACGATGATATTTTTCATATTCATAATAAAACTAACTGAATGGACATTCTATCCTTGCTAGCCTATTAAGTAAAACGATTTCGTCGCAACAGTTCAAATTGATACTTACTGATCTTTTTCATCATAAAATCTTTTTTTTTTTACTTTTTTATTTTGCAATATCAAACATGGATTTTCCATAACCTTCGCCAAAACAAAACTTAAATCTACCTAACCTGACAACGTTCTTCAGTTTATGCAAATTTATGAATTTTATCTTTGGCCATTTAGCGATGTAATTTCGAATTATTGACATCAAAACAATATACAAGTTTTTATTGAAAATTTCCACCAATATTGGAAAACAAAAATCTGTAAAATGATTCTTTCGGGATAACCTATCAATTAGTGGTGGCAGATAATCCCTAAGTTTCGTTTTGTTTATTTGCATGCATCACACGTAATCGAATGTATTGATTTATAAATTCAAATCCCAACGTGTTTCCCTCCTGAATCATTCCTGTGGTTTTATCTGGTTTCGTGATACGGGAAAGTATCTAATTTGGTTGAAGATGATTTTGTAAAATTATTTTTTTTTTATCGAAGAGTTTAAGTAAACAGTTTTTTTCTCTTACTTGAAGAAATTAATTTCTGATATAAAAAAATGAATGGTAAGCTCACACTCAGTTGTTATTTGTCAACTCATTCACTACTATTAAACATCTTCTTTTCACAATCATTCAACGCCCACCTAGTCATATTGATGTACACGTGCTTGTGCATACCTACATATTTGCAAACAAAGGAATAGTACACATTTATTGTTTAGCTTTTCATTGAGTTCATAACGTGTTATGTTTTCATTTTACTGTGGAAACATGTCTGCGATTCTCGGCTTCTTCTTGCACCATATGAATTATCAAGCAATGCCGAAGAAGCAATTTTACGCTTTGAATACGAAATCAAAATCATATCATTGATTTCCTTTCTCACTTTACTTAAGCAATGACAACAATAATGATGATTGCATTAAAGTTTTCATAACAATCAATCACACATGAACATACATTATCTCTACGAAATATCAATCTTCAACCACTTTACACCGGAAATGACTGTGTACATAAACGATCGACAGTAAATAACCAGCGTTATCGATATCAGAGCAAACTTTCATTGTTATCCAGAGTCGTAGAGGAATTGGTTAACATACTCAGTAGTGTTGTGTTCAGAATTTCCAGCTTCTTGTTCCATGCCCATCTCTACTTACACCAACTCATTTGAAATTCCATTTTAATCATTGAAAACAAAACCCAGTTCAACGAAACGGCCCCCCCAAAAGGAGTGTGCTTTCACTTAGCAACCTGTCAATGAGCAGCTGATTGACACTATTGTTCGTACACACAACAGGTGGATAACATTTGACCATAACCTGGGAAGAGACGGGGAAGCCGAATTATTCGAACTTCGCACACCCATTTTGGATTCCCCAGCATCTCTATTCATGGATGGTGTTTCATCATCAAGCAAAGAGGCAGCATCTAGCTACTAACGTGAGTATTTGTTTCAAAAGTGAATGTAGTGACAAAGCACAAAGTATCTCTAGCAAAACAGCGGGTCATTAAGGTAAAAGACCGTAATTTCGTCATGTTAAGGAACTTTTTACAGTATCCTACATTGTTTTGGGACAACTTGTGATATTTTGAAACATCATGCTGAAAGTAGTTATGCCTGGAATGTTCACAATGCTATAGCATTAGTAAATGCAAAAAAAATTTGGTGTGGTTATGGATTTTTGCCGATTTTAGATAAGTCTAATTTGACCCTAATTTCGTCACTTAAAACAGTCAAATTCCTAACTTCGTCAACTAGTGCTCTTAATTTCGTCTATGTAATAATATAATCTTTAAGCACTGGTTTTTTATTGAAAACATTAACAACTTTTGGGAAAGAAAATAAAACCTTCTTTGAATAAATAACATAAAATAATTCTAACAGATTATTGATTGCATTTAAATATCCGGGCATATGAAAATAGGGTAAGCGGAGGCATAAGTTTTCCACTTGCTGAAGAGCCAAACAATACAGTAATGCATTCCTTTTCATCGTTATTGGTGCGATTATATATACACGCTTACCCTTTGCGAGCTAAAATTTTTGATTGCTTGGGACACAGAAAAAAAGCTGTTTCATCGCAGTTGAACAATCTATCTGGATCCAATAATACCTCATCTAGTTTGGGGAAAGTTTTCATATATGAAGAAACTTTTGTGAACCAGTTTCTTATAGAAGATTCCGATACAATAGCTCTTCCTGATGATAAGTTTTGGGAAACTCTTACCAATACATCAGGATTCCGTTTCAAAAATGCCTCATACCACTTTCTTCCTGGAATCCTATCTTTGAAGCGATTGTCCCTGTTAACTTCTTTGACAAGATTTGATACACTGTGTACTAATCAGGATTTCGTTACAGGAAAACTTATTTTGGCAAGGTCAAAAACCCATTTGACTAAAATTCGTTCCTCCGTTTCAGTCAAAATTGTCGGTGCCCCAGTACTTTTTGAATGCCGACTAAACATCTTGTCTTGTAGTGTTGTTCTATTAATTCTATATATATTCGCGACAGCGCTTGTAGATTCTCCTTGGTTGATGCGCTTCAATGCTGCTTCAAGATCACTTTCAGTGTATTTTTTGATGCCATATTGTTTCGTAAAGCAAAAGAAGCCCAAAATATCTGTTTTTGTAATTGTTATTAAACGTAATAACTAAAAATAGCATATATTTATGTTTTAGAAACTATTTGCTATGTTATATTTATATATGTCATATTTTAAAACTATTAGAATGTATTCAAATTCTTTTACCAATATGACGAATTTAGGAAAATATTCATTTCAGAGCACCTAATTTCATCACCGCCAAAAGTTATTTAAGTGACTACTATTAGTGAAGTTCTGTTGAAAAAACTAGTGTAGAGAGTCTTTACCTTAATATTAGGAAAAAAATTATTTCGTAACAAGCAATAATCTTAAGGAATAGGAAAAAAAAAAATATTTTTGATTCAAGTCGCTCATTCTAAGAAACCCATATATTTATTTAGAAGTTACCACCTCAATTTACTCTAAATGTACTTGACGAAATTATGTCATACACTTATTTGACACTTAATTAACGCTTCTGTACATTAATTTCATTAATTTATTATTAAGTACCAGATAATGAATAAAATAAATTAACGAGTCCAGTGCTTAATTTCGTCACTATGACGAAATTAGGCTCATGCCTACTTTTTATGTGATCCTAAATTCGTCAACTTAATTTTTTTAGCAATAAATATGATATTTTCAATACTTCATTCAACAATTGATAATTAGATATGTTTTATCTAATAAACTTGAAAAAGAAACAATTTCTTAGTCACTATAAAAATTCACTACGCTTATAACTCAATCAAGTCTGCACTATGCGAGGCACTACTTGACAACGAGTAATTAGAACAATTTGCTCTCTAAGACTTTTCGTAACGGAAATTTTTTGAAATTCAAGTGCGCTTTAAATAAAATTTGACTGATTTCGATAATACATTTGTCATATTTTCATACAATCATATGCTATGCTAGTTGACATAAAGCATTTTCTTGTTTTAGACAGAAATGTTATATGTGACGAAATTACATACAGTGACGAAAATACGGTCATTTACCTTAGTGTCACCGGAATTGGCAAGCTTTGTGCCGCTCTGTCAGACATATGCAATATGTTTGGCAGAGACTATGACTAGACAGTTCCAAATTTGGCTCGAATTACAGTCTGACCTAAATAATTATGGTAGCTACTACTCTTGCATTACTTTGGCGTGATGTCTAAAACTCATTTCGTGGCTAATAACTGTTTAACTACAGTTTTAACTTTGATCTAAAAAAAAGTTTCTTCCATGTAGTAGATATATCGTCGCTGTGAAATCAAACCGGCATATCTGCAAAAATTGAGTTTTTGAGTTTTTGGTATCAAAAAATTCCTTATTTTCCCCTCTATTTTTATGTCGCACCGGCATATCGTAAAGTTGAATAAAAACCCGTCTAATGGTGTTTTGCCGCTTTGCATTCACGTGAAAATAGCCCACATGCGAAAACTTTAAAGCGCTCTAGTGAAGAATGTGTATTTTGCAGATATGCCGGTTTGATTTCACAGCGACGATATGTATATGAATCTCTACCTTAATGAGCCAATTAGTTGTAGCAAGCAGTATCTCATCCAAGCATGCGAGACACAAAAGAATAATCAACCGAACACAAAAATCACTTTGTCACTTCTTCACACACAAAATAAACAATTGATGCACTAGTTAAACAAATTTACTTGCAAGTTTACGCGCCATTTTGCAACTGTGAAACATCCCGTTATGACAAAGGTGTCATAAAGCCATAACCTGTATATTATAGCTCCAAAATAATTAACTTCCGACTAATATTAATTAAATATCTTAAATCAATTACTATGCTGACACTAAACTGATGCACTGAATTAATTAACGAGAGTAGTATTATCCACAGATCACGTCTGTGAAGTTGACAGACTTGGATGAAAATCACTTCATAATAAAATTTCGGTATTCTGATTGCTCTCAAACATAGCAAAACGTTGTTCTTATCAATAATTTAAACGAGCACGAAACACAATGGACCACTAACAAATCGCAAGTTCACGATATCAACGCAAAATTCTCCATAAGTTAATTAAAATTGACACAAATTAGACGTTTTGATTCGTCAACGCCGTTATTCGTCTTTTTTGTGTTAATTGCACCGAAACAAGTTTACGCCACTTGAAATTCCGAAAATTGCCGCCACGAAAACACAAACGCTCAAGGCAACGTCACGAAAACAACTATTCCGGTTGTGTGGATGGGAAAATAACATTACCCAACCCAAGACGACCTCGATGAATCTCCTCCGTGCGAACTCCGAACAACACAACAGCACACAGAACATGGAATGAGGAGTGAAAATACCGGTTTGTACAGCACGCAGACGTGAATATAGAAGGCAATTTTAATGGCATCGACTGTAGGTTCGTGGAGACTGGAGAACGAATTCGTAGAGTTGGAGAGATAATATGTCAGTGCATTGGATGCTAGTGGTGTTAGTTTTTTGGTACGTAAAATTTCCTGGGGTGTACGGAAGTGATATTGACTAATGAGAATAGTAAAATTTCAAACAGTTATTATTTATTTATAATTATGAAAGTTATGTTTAAAGAGAATGACCATCAAGTTCGAATGACAATGCTTCTCGCCGATATGCGGTATGTTTTATTTGAGTTTTTTTTTCGGCAGTACTGTAAGACAAGTAACATCAATAAGATAATTGCAGATGATTTCATGCGAATGAATAATTACTATTAAAAGCATATCACTTGTTTACCAAAGCTATTTCTCCAAATTTAGCTAGAATTCTTAGAATTTTTAGTATCTAAGTTTAGTATCTGGTCCGCGATTGATGTATACAACAGCGGGCTGTATGATATAAACGACGAACCATATGTCTTCAGATTTGTACTGAAATCAGTTTGCCCAGAGTCTGGATTGTCGTTTTATTGCATTTGTTAAATTGCCGAAACAATGAATGAATTCGGTCTAAGTTTGGCAAATTGTATGAAATTTATGGTCAGTCCATGTTTGGCAAATTGTATGAAATTTATGGTCAGCATAATCGACCTACTGAGCTTAGTATTCGTAATTCAATTGAAACTTTCGAATCAAGCGGTAGTATTTGTGATGTTAAGCATTCAACCCTTGAAAAACAAGCGGAGTGCTGGAAGATGTTTCGAAACAAAATCTGGATGAAAATCGAGAACAATCAATTAGATCTCGTTTTCAAGGACTTGGACTTTCTTATGATACGCAAAGGAAGCAGTGCTTCTCTTGCTAAACCACAAAATTGATTAAATAATCAATATGTAACAATCAAAAGATTTACAATCAATATTTAACAATCAATGGAATAACATTTATTTTCTTACAAAAGTCAAAGCTCCATCGCTACTATAAATCAAATGGTTTTATTTTATAACAGTCCAACTACAGAGCTTCCACGTTAAATTTACAGCGACGCAAAGAAAACTCAAACAATTTACTACAATTAAAAAATATACCATTCAAAACATACAGTTCATTGAGACATACTACACAGAACACTGAACTGATCTTGTTTCAATGCTGAAACTCGTGGTTTTCGCATAGATTTACTTAGGCGCTTTGCCTAAATGATACCCATAAAAATTTTACAAGCAGTGTACTCAAATAGTATCGCGGACACTGGCTCAGTTCGCAGCGTCTTGGTGGATATAGAAATTAAAAAAAAACCCTTGCCCGATCCACCCGCTGAACGACCTGAAAATCTTTGTTAATGAAT
This sequence comes from Nemotelus pantherinus, assembly GCA_963978885.1. Classification (NCBI taxonomy): domain Eukaryota; kingdom Metazoa; phylum Arthropoda; class Insecta; order Diptera; family Stratiomyidae; genus Nemotelus; species Nemotelus pantherinus. Next base: position 118,546,821 of record OZ022265.1, on the reverse strand, counting down.
GAACTTAATACGCTGCAAAGCTATCCGCGTCTCCTGTTATGATTCTGTAGATTCTCTTCTTACGAGCCGTTCCCCTTAGGAATTGATACATTTTCTGCTTTGTTCACATGTACAGGGTGCGTCACCAAAATCCGGACAATTTTCAAATTGAATTTCCCGCTACATTGTGTTTGTGCCAGAGATTGCCGTTGGCGTACGAGTAGTAAGCCAACATAAGTAAAAGGTGTTTACCTCGAAATTGTCAGTCCGTCAAAAATGAGTCAGGAGCATAACCGAAGAGCCGCGATAATCGAAAGTCTTCGCGCTGGACGGTCAGCACGGGAGATTATTCGATTTTTCCGATATCCGAAATCAACTGTTAATGAGGATGTTACTTAGTACAAAGCTCAAGAACAGTTAAGTGAATGTTCAAGTACACCGGCAAGAAAGCGGCACTCAAAAGAACACACCGTGGGAACCCCTGAAGTCACCAAAAGGACTGAATAGACAACACCATGCCACCACATTTCTTCCAAAAAGGAGAAACTGTGACCAAAAAAGTATATTTGAGAGTTTTGAAAAATATAGTGAAGCCATGGATAGAAGATATTACGTCTGGAAGGCCATACGTGTTCCAGTAGGACGGAGCTCCAGTTCACACGAGCCATTTGGTCCAAAACTGGCTCTCGGACAATTTTGACATGTTCTGGTCTAAGGAATTTTGGCCTCCGAATAGTCCAGATTTAAATCTCTTGGACTATTACGCATGGAGCGTGATTCAAAGGGTTATCAACAAGTCTCGACATCCAAATGTGACATCATTAATGACCGCTATTGAGGCAGCGTTTGCCAATATTGACAGCGCAGAATTGCAGAGGGCGTGTAAGCGCTTCAGACCGCAGATGGAGGCCGTGATTGAATCTGATGGATGCTACATTGAATAATTACAACGTCAATAGATGCACAAAATGCCATATAAGACGTTTTTGTACTTCAACTTCATTTTTCAAGAAATAACACGATTTTAAGGATGTTCATTGATTTGTTTGGATTTAGATGACGCACCCTGTACATATGTACGGTGCAAGCTATTGTGATGTTCATGTGGGGAATAGAATAGTAGGAGTTACATATTTTCGTGTGCAATTTTCCCTAGATCAGATTTTTGTGTCTGCTTTGGGTTTGCTTTCCCGAAAGATGTAGTTTTTCGGTTCTGGTGCATTGGTGAAATGACCACTTCATTGCTTTGGACGCATATGTTGACGCTGAAAAGTCATCCGCGTCTCTATTATGTTTCTGTTTTCCGTCATGATCTACGTTACAGCATTTGAAGATTCTCTTCTGCTCCTTTTCTTGCAAGTTGTTCCCCTTCTGATTTGATGATTAAATTGTTTCGAGTGTAATTTTCTCCAGATCGGTTTTTTTTTGTATCTGCTTTGGGTTTACTTCCGCAAAATGAGTTTCTCGGTTCAGGTGCTTTGGGTGATATGACCACTTGATTACTTTGACGCTTATGTTGACGTTATTTCTATGTTAAACTTCTGGAGTGCTTTCTTTAGCATTTATAGTTTACATTGGGTGCGTTTTTTTATGTTTTCTCGCAAAAAAACGCACCTGTTATAATTCTTTTGACTTGATTTTTTTGTATTGTCAGTATTAATACGGTCGGTTAAAGATGGATAAAAGGATAGTTTTTAAAGTAAATTATAACATAAAGCTCGTTAAAGTGAGAATAGATTCTGTTTCGAAAAGTTAATATGTACCCGTTTAATATGGATTCTAATGTGGAATGTTGATGTGATTGTGCCATAGAGTATTTACTGCGGTAGTCTTTTTCATTGAGGAACAACAGTCAATACAATGGACTGGAGCAGATGAATCGACCCCAAAATAGGCAAAACCAACTAACTGACAAAAACAACGAACAAAGTTATAGCGACTGTGTTTTGGGATTCAAAAAGAATCATCTTCATTGATTACGTTCAGAAAGGGAAAACCATCACTGGTAAATATTACGCAGGGCTGTTGCAGCGTTTGCAGGATGTGGTAAAAACAAAAATCTTGTTTATCCACGACAACGTACCCGGCCATACCTCGGTGATTGCGATGGCTAAAATAAACCAACTGCAGTTCGAATTGTTACTCTATCCTACAAATTTGCTGGATTTAGCCCGGAATTATCGCATTTATTTATCATCTATTTCCCCATCTCAAAAATGGCTCGGAGGCAAAAAGGCATCGAGGGCGACCATCAATGTTAATGCGTATTTTGAGGGGCTCGACGAATCGGACTTTAAGGGAAGGTTCTCTCAGATACGGTCGAAAATAAGGCAAAATTTGAGAATTTTTCGAGAGATAATGAAAAAACATACGAAGTTCTGGTTTTGATTATTTTATTTGTTGATCATTCTAAAATCGTTAAAATTTTTATTACGATGAAATTCAATGTGGTTTCTCCAAAATGGCGGCTCTCGTCTGCCTCTGCACGCGGGGCATCGTCCGGTAACTTCAAGTCTGCAGCCTCTCGTAGTAAACTGATATCAGTCATAGCTTAAAGTCATTAACATTTATGGAAATTTCCATGTCTTATACTTAATTAGAACGAATTGGAACGAAAAATTAATTAAATTATTGACATTTCAAAAAAAAGTGCAGCTTTTAACACGGTTTTTTTTTCACTTTGACCTCGCTTAGTAATTATGAATTGAAATTGTTCATGCTCATTTTAGATATAAGACATATAAAATAGTATATTCTTTTGGGCAGACTTGAAATGAAGTAAATCGGATCAATAGATCGACACCTGTGCTTGAAGCTATGATGAAAAATATCGTTTCGAGAAAAACGCATTTAAAATTTTTTAGGAAGTTTGCCTTGGGATAACTTTCTTGTTTGCTCAGTTATCACGACCAGTACCAATGGTTACAGGGTTTTGGGGTCGCTAATTACAAATCTGAAGTCAAATTAACAAAATACAAGATGGCGGATCCAATACGGCGGATTACAAAAATTTCTATCTGCCAATTTTTACCAAAATATCTATATGAAGATTTTCGTGGTCGTCGATCGTCAATTTGCTCCATTATACTCACATCAGGACCTAAGTCGGCTATTCCTGTGCCGTATAGGAATCCTTCCTCGATTTCAAACCGCTTCTGGTTGGCCTGCTCCGGCAGACGTTGCGCGAGGCGGGCGTTTCGAGCAGCGGGCGATATTCGTCGTTAATGATTTGCAATGTTCTGACGCATCGGTTATTTTTCGCATGTGCTGCCACCTAAAGTGTATTCTAACACGAACAAGTATGCGATAGTACAGATCGTAATTACTTCCGGTACACATAAAGCCATCTGAGGCCACGCCGTGAATAAGTTATACCTGAGCGTTCTCAAGCGCGCGTGAGGAAGGTGCGTTTGAAAGGCTCTAATGCGATAAATATGTTCCAGATCGGAATATCCTTTTGCACACATATTTTACACGTATGTAGCTTTCATTTTTTGTAAAACAAAAAAAAAATCGATTTGTATGAAAAAATCTGAAAGAACCTCTCCTTAAAACGGTATTGCTGCTTTAGAGCACCGATATGAGAAATGTATTAATCTTGATGAGAATTAAAAAATGAAATGAAATAAAAAAGAAATATATGTATATATATTTCCTTATCAGGCCGGAAACTTTTCACCTTACCATCGAATATGAAAACCCCAGTAGCCCAGGCAATTTGAATTTGTTATATACACAACATACGAAAATATTAAATAAAGTTTACACACACTCGGCAGAAAAAGTCTGCGTACACACTCAACGCATCAAACATATCTATAAAAAACATCGTTTCTAACATATTATTCCGAAAATATTTTTTTTCCCTATTTTTCATTACTTCATTATCAACATAAAACAAAACAAAAATGAGAATTACTGCACTCTTAAACAACGATAAAATTCGGAAACCAAAAATAGTTTGAAATTCCAGGAATAAAAAGTCTGCGTACAAAGCGTATAAAGAGAAGTCAAAGTCACTGAGTTGCAGTTAAATCAATAATAACAATAAAGTTTGTGTTGAAAAGTTGTTTTACGTGTTTTTATCTAAGGTTTGCGTTAAAAATAATTTCTAAAAAACTTTAAGTAAGAGATGTCCAATAAAGGAAAGGAAATTGACTTTGGGGAAAGGGAAATTATCGTGGATTTGTGGAAAAAAGGTACTTCATATCGTGAAATAGGTGCAATAGTCAGCAGAAGTCATTCAACTGTCCAACGAGTCGTAAAAAACTTCAAAAACACAGGAGTTTTGGTTTCAAAACCCAGATCTGGCCGTCCTCCAAAGTCGAGCCCTCATGAAACTCGAAGTTTGCTCCGAACGATAAAGGCTAATCCTAGATTAACTGCAGCTGATATGGCAAAGGACATCAAAGCAAAGTACCGCAAGTCTATTTCTGATGATGGTGTTCGTAAAATTCTTAGGAAATATGGGTATCACGGACGCGTTGCCCGTAGAAACCCATTTATAACAACAGTCAACAGACTCAAGCGGCTGGCGTTTGCTAAGGAACACATAAATAAGCCCAAAAAATTTTGAAAACAAGTTATTTTCTCAGATGAAAGTAAATTTTGTATTTTTGGAATCAAAGGTCGGAAGATTGTATGGAGAAAAACTGGCGCGGTCTTCGACGTAAAAAATCTCTGTCCAACAGTAAAGCACGGTGGTGGCGGTGTCATGATATGGGGGTGTATGGCTAGTGGAGGAGTAGGAAAAATGGAGTTTATTGAAAGTATTATGAATAAAATAGACTACCTTAATATTCTCAAGCGCAATTTGAAGAAAAGTGCAGAGCATTTGGGCTTAAGCAACAACTTTTACTTCCAACACGACAACGACCCTAAGCACACTGCGGAGGTAGTAAGACTCTGGTTGCTGTATAATGCCCAAAATCAGCTTCGTACACCGCCCCAATCTCCTGACCTTAATCCAATAGAGCATTTGTGGCATCACTTGGAACAAAGGATTCGAGCGCACACAATAACGTCGAAGGTAATGCTCAAGGAAGTTCTGATCCAGGAGTGGAATTCAATAACCCCAGAGTTCACTAAGAAGCTGGTAGATTCCATGCAAAAACGGTTGTGGGAAGTAATAACGAGACGAGGATATCCCACAAGCTATTAACGAGGAAAAACAATTGTTTTATTTTCAAAAGAAATATTTGTACGCAGACTTTTTATTGCTACAATTCAGGATTTGTCTTCGTTTTTTAATTTTAAATTTTTTATGGAGCACAATAATCATCATTTTTGTTTTGTTTTATGTTTGTAATAAAGCCATAAAAATAAAGAAAAAAAACTATTATGAAATAAATTACTTAAAACGATTTTTTTTATTGATATGTTGGATGTGTTGAGTGTGTACGCAGACTTTTTCTGCCAAGTGTATATACATCTATCATCCTGTGTATCAAAAATCTTAGTTCCGCATTTTCAAAAAAAATCCCAAACTAACTGGGAAATTCTGAAAAATTCAAAACACTGCGCCGAAGCAACTTTTCTCAACATTCTCTCGAGGCATTCACTGAAGGTATCTCGCTGTAGCAACCGCAGCAGATATTCATTTATTCATATAGGCACAACATGCGGTCAATGTTATCTTTGCTCGTGCTTAGTACACGTCTCATATGAATTTCCGATTCGAACAGGTGAACAACATACGAACATTCTGAAAACTTTATTTAATCAATTGTGGCAAAACTAGTTTTAATCAAATAAAACTCAGATTGATTCTATTTATCTGTTTTTGTTTTCGATGTCACACTTTCAAGTTTATCAAGAATATTCAAATTCGGGAAAAACTACGGTCGTAAAATGTGTTGTTTGTATGTTCGTAGAACTGAACGAATGGGGCGTTGGGTGTCTATTTGAATTACTGCAGGTTAGGATGAGTACCGATTAGTGCATTCGAGATATAGATAATGTATTCGAAACGAATAGGGCCATTATATAATTTCATCAGTTGCTTTCCGAAAAGCATGCTAAGGTAGATTAATTTAAAATTAAAGCTGCTTTCAATTTGGATAACAAAGTGTTTTTTTTTTTCAAGAATTTATTTACTGGCTTTTTTGTGAACATTGTGTAACATCATAAGAAAGGATATTTAAATATTGTGTAAGCTAATTTTATAGCTGTCTTTTAAATTTAAAAGCACAGGTGTTTTGTTCATCTTTTAATGCATTGTTTCGATAGATTTAAGAGCTTACGATTAAGGAACGTTACTTAAAATCAAACAAACAGGAATATTTACATACGAAGGTATGCTAATTCGACTGTAATCTGATCCCTTTCCATCATTACGATGGCTTCGAATTGCCATCTATCTTTCCCGTAACACCCGTCGTTTTGAACGAAGCATTATTCTGACTATCTTGTGCCGCAAATTGTGGCAGGAGACTTATCGACTCATGTGCCAGCTCTTCCATTTCAGCGGTGAATAGGAGCGTTTCGATCTGATGTTTCAGTATGCACACTTTCCTTCTATCTTTGATATTTCGTAATCGACTTTCCACACCTTCGGCGAAAATTTTCAGGTCGTCACGTTGCTGTGATTGCTTATAAGCTGACTTCAGAATTCGATAAGCCTGATTAATTTTCATTCGCGTTCGATCCGGGGAATGTTTACGTTTCAAGGATTCTCGTTCGTAGTTGGGTTCGGGTATGGGGCGCGGAATCGGTTCAGATGGCGACTGGTCAACAACTATCTCAGGTTCAGTAGCATTTGGTAGTGAATCTTCATCGTCGTTGACTGATATTTGTGGTGTGACGGAATTTAAAACGTCTGTATTGAATAGAACGCGATGCAATGAATCTGCCTCGTTTATGGAATTGTTTTCAGTTTTCTGGAAGGTTGAAAAAAAATTAGATAATTCAAATTTTCACTTAAGTTATCAAAACTGACTCGGAGCCAAAATTAAATCTATAATTGATGATCTTTCTTCAATATTTTTTTTCAAAAGATGCGATTCAAACAAACTAAATGGATTAGTCAAGCTATCATCTAAAATGCTGAAGCTGAATATAAAATTAAGGGACGGTGTTCCAAGCCAAGGCGGTACAAGGCTAAGTTACAGTTAATCTAACCTTAACATCAGTTAAACTAATTCAGTTTTTATGGACTCACATTTCCCAGGGAATCATAGTCCACCAACATACGCAAAGCAGCATAAGGAGTAACTATCAGCCTGTCGCTGCCTCTAGGAACCTAACTCCCCAATAAGGTACACCATAAGCTCCATCCCTCTGTTCAAATCTTCTGCTCCTAATGGCGTTCTTCTGGCTTATATCTGTCAGTTTGCAGAGGTAACGCTACCATAGTTGAAAGAGACATAAAATATTTGCTTACGCTTCTCGTATGTTCCCCTTAGCTGGCAGGAGAGGAGAGAAAAGTTGTGTTTACTCCTAAAGCAAGGAGAGTTTCACAAGTTCACACTGAAAGAAAATCTCTTGGTTGATTCAACTACTTTTAATAGTATTGCAACGATTCATTCAAAATCGTTAAATGAACTAAGGAAAATAGTTATTTTTACTATGTTAATATAGTTAATTTAACGATATAAAAGTAGTTGGCTCTGGTTATACCAAAAATATCGCAACGTTCATGAAATCAACTGTTTTAATTGTTTCATAACCACGAAAATTAGTTGATAAATAGAAAATATTTATCAATTCACTCAAAACTTCAACGTTTCGAATTATCAACAGTTTTTATGGTACTTAAACTACTTCGCAATAGTTGATTTCAACAAACGTAATTCAGTGAGCAAAGTCTTTGGAATTATTCTACGCAAAGTAGAATCGTTTCAACATTTGGACGTTTTTCATGCTCCGAATGAAATTGTTTATCAACCACGCGTTATGGTGCATAAAAGTAATCAACCATTTTCTTATGGTTGTTTTAACTATAGCCCTAGTTGATGGCAAAACTAAGGAAAACTGTTGATTTTTCATACTCCTCATACTCATACTCCTATTCTATCATAGAAGTTTCATATGATACATGGCAAAATTGTGTTCGGTTTGCTGTTCGATATAATTCATATTCATGTTATGCTGTGAAGCCTTTATATTACCTTGCATGACGCTATTTTGTTCAGAATACAGCGTTTTCCGCTGTGGCAAAACAGTGGGCTGCGGCAAAGCGCAGTCAAAAAATTAGAATGCACTGTTTTGTATGGTAACGCGCACAATGGCTGCGGCCGAATTTGCGGCAGCGGCAGAATTTTCGGCAGCGGCAGAATTTGCGGCAGCGGCAGAATTTGCCAAATATCGGTGATACCTACCATAGGTTGGCATCACCACTAGGTTGAAGTAAATCTGATTGAATTAGGTTGAATGGTCTGGCCAACCTAATCCTCGTACAACAGGATTTAGCAATACAAAAGAAAAAAAATGAATTTGGTTGGTGCCTTGATTGCATTGACAGCGACATTGTCGCTGCATTGTGATACACCAAATTCAACTGCGGCATTTACGCCTCCCCTGCCTATATTTCGTACTATGTATATGGTTGGAATACCATTGTTTGTGGTTGCTTACTTTTTTTGCACCACGGACGTTGTTTATCAACCACGCGTCATGGTGCATAAAAGTAATCAACTATTTTTTTATGGTTGTTTTAACTATAGCCCGTAGTTGACGCAAAAACAACTAAGGAAAATTGTTGATTTTACCAAGATTTTTCTTTCAGTGCAACTTAAGAATTATCGTCCGATATGCTTAATATTTATTTTGCAAAACATTACGGAAAAAGGCATTGGTTACCTTCTCAAAAGGGCAATTGATACTATGCTCACTCCGCAGTTTCAACGTGCTTACATCAAAAGTAAGTCAGTTGAAACAGTTCTTCAAGCTCCCACTGAAAAAATGGAAAAATATCACGCTTATAAAGAGTACAGGCTTGCCTCCTTCCTAGACATTGCGGAAGCTTGTAACTAAGGATGTGAATTTGGAGGCTTTTGCATGACTGGATGTTGGTGTTCATCAGATATCTTTTATTGAACAGCTTCTGAAGAACCGAGTCGTATCCTAGTCGTTGATAAATCACTTGCGACAAGGGGTCAACACAGGTACACCTCTCTCCTTTATTTGGAACATTCCAGAGTTGAGTGCGCAAGTAAATTTTAGCGGTATTGCAATAAAAAGTATAGATCGCAACAGACTATGCTTTGACGATCTTCATTTGGCTATGATTATCATTCTGCGTCATTTTACTTGATTGCTATCAACATATTTTTCGTGCTCCAAATATGTTAACTTCTGTGCGTACGAAACTTGCTTTTTGGCTGCCATTTGAAGAAAAGTGCAGCAAAAGGTCATCGAATACTTTGTGCGAGTCATGAAAATCATGCTTCATCAAATTTAACTTAGTACTGAATTAGCCGATTTAAGAGTAGTAAATTTACGCAAGCAACGAAGAGCGTGAGGAAAAAACAGAAAAGTTTGAAAACACGAAATTAGAGGTATTATTGGACCAAGATCGATATCAAAGTCAAGAAGAACTTTCTGAATCTTTAAGAGTGACTAGACTTTTCATATCATTACGTCTGAGGATCATGAGAAAAATTCATAAGCACGAAAATTGGCTCCCGCTCAAATTGAAACCGAGAGACCTAGAAAGGCAATTTTTCATGTCTGAAAAGTGGATTTACCACGGTAAACCAACCCACGGTACCTATGTGAAGTGTGGCGAACGAGCAAAATCAACGCCAAAGCAGAATATCCATGGTTGCAAGGTATATACGAGGATTGATCAATAAGTAATGATAATCGGTCATTTCCAGTTCGCATAAAATTCCAAAAAAAATTTTTTACTACCACATATACTTATACTAAAAAAAAACATAAATAGGCCACGATTCCAGGGAGGTACATTCAGGATACAGTTTACTGTGTAAACTGCAAAACGACTGCCCACCCAGCAAGCTACAGGGGTCCCAGAGGCAACCAGAGGTCCCATCTATAAAAGGAACTTCGTTCAGGAATTCCTGAACCATGAGAATCCTGATATTCTTTTCCTTTCTGAAACCAAACTGAAAACCCGACACCGTGTAACCATGGGTGGCTACAAAATTATTAGAGAAGACATGTCTGAGGATCCGAATTCCTCTAAACTGAGTACCGCGCTATTAGTAAAAGAACGGGTCAAAACCCAACGGCATCTCATCCCGGGACTCGCAATTATGGAAGTGATCTGCATCAGTCTTCAACTAGGGAGTGATCACATAGTGTTCGTAAATATCTATGTCCATCATCATAACAGTGGTTTGATGCTGATTCAGGATCTCGACTGCATTCTAGCAACTGCATCCTCACTAGGTCTGGTCATTCTCGGGGTTGACTTTAGTGCCAAGTCACAATCATGGGGCAATAGCATCAACAACCCATACGGTGAAGCAATAAGGAAATGGCTTACACAGACCCCAAGCCTTATCAACACCCATCTTTCCGCAGGAACCCACCTTTCGTCGAACTTAATCAATAATTGACTTCTTCCTTGTGTCCCCAAGTCTGGTCAGCTCTCTCCCACAATTTGGCAGTTACGAATGCCAAGTCCACGATGCTGAATCTGATCACCAGTTGATCCAGTTATGCATTAAAAGAAACCGTGGCATACATTTTCTAACCGTTGACCCCGAGTATTTCACCCCCTATACTAAAATCAACTGGGACCGATTCGCAACAAACGTTGCAACTCAAATTCAAAACCTTGGTCTTGACTGCTCCCGAAATCTTTGCTCACAAGAAATCGACGAGGCTCTCGAAAAGCTCAACCATATCACCTCCTTGGTCATTGATAGTTTAGCTATCGCTAAAAAATCAACAAACTTTGCCTTCCGTGATTTACCGCAAGATATCATTCAGCTCCATAATCGGCGGAAATCATTAAGACGACGTCTTACCAGAATCTACCACAGACATCTAAACACGGAAAATAACCAATACAAGTACACCTCTGCCCTCATTAAATACCTGAACATTTCAATCATGGTCAAAACCAAAGCCCATCTTAACGGAAAATTCGAAGAACGTCTCCAAAAAATAGTACCTGGTAAAGACATGTTCCGGGAAATTAATAAAATCACAGGTCGGAAGAGACTTAAATGTAACTTTACTTCTAATGGCAGTCCACTTCCTGATGATAGAGCCACTGCTGACGCTATTGCTGCTGCCTTTTCTCTCATCTACCGTGGTGAGAAACATAGCTCTGATCCCAACTTTGCTTCAGTAGTCAGAAACCAAACTGCAATCGATGACCTGAAAGCGACGATCTTCACCGACGCCGAAGAAATTCAAAGAGTCGAGTTCGGCAGGAAAGGTTATGCCATCAGTTTTTTGGGAGGCTGGAGGAATTATTATGGTGGAATGTTTCGAAAAGGGAGCCAATATATTAGGCTCTTACTACGCAGACCAAATAAGAAGATTGCGCGAGGCAATGAAGGAAAAAAGACACGGTGAACTGCTAGTCAGAGTTCTGTTTCATCAAGATAATGCACCGGCTCACAAGGCTGCAATTGCGATGGATTCGAACTGCTTGAACAGGATTCGAACTGCTTGAACACCCGTCCTATTCGCCAGCTCTAGCTCCCAGTGACTTCTACCTCTTTCCTCGGCTCAAACAACACTTTCGGGGTAATTTGAAGATGACAGCGATATGATGGCAGCTATTAAGGCATTTTGGTCCCGATAAAGAATTTTTATCTAAGGGTATTCTGGGTTTGGGAAAAAGATGGACTAAATGTATTAACTTGTTAGGAGACTATGTTGAAAAATAAATATATCTTTTAAGTTTAATCATCTTGGTTTACATTCATTATCATTACTTATTGATCAACCCTCGTATATCATACAGAATTTGTCTAGGCTTCTTAATTTTCATTCAGGGTTTTAATATTTTAAGCACCTTCTAATTTAGACCTCTTGTCTTGTGTAAAATTACACAAAATAGTAAAATGAAGTTAAATTCTTCATACTAGCTTGTTGACAACATACTAAAACCTATCATGAGTATTTGGCAATCAAATAAAGGTAAGTTATTGTCAGGGCCGGTTCTTCTATATGTGCACATGGTGCTTTGAATCCAGGCGGCAGCATGAGACAAGCACAAAAGGCGGCAAAATAATATATATAATTCAAGAATAAAATATCTTCCTCTAAAATATCTACCATATAACCTTTATCTATATGTAAAATAAGTTGGAGATATTCAATTTTCAGTTTATTCATTTTCCGCTTACGGTAACACCTTGAGTGTGCACCTGTAGGGTTGTTTACAATAAAACCATCCATACACCATAAGGTTAGCTGACGCAATTCTAGAATTCATCAAATGCTTGTATAGAAATTTGTATATACTAGAAAAAAATATGCTACCAGATTCGCATCATGTATTGCATGTTAAAACAACAAAATGTTTTTTGCATATACGTATACATACCGAGAGTGTGAATGAACCCGTTTTGACTTCGAGGTGGGGTGCTATCTCTCATTCACAGCAAGTTCATTTGGTGCACTTTCAAATCGCGCTCTGATGCCGCCTAAGGCGCCGTACCAATGGCACCCTATGCGTCAGAAGAGATCAAAGCATAATTGCGTGTAACAAAAGGAGATGGGTATGGAGCACTTGTGCGCCTCGACTGATCATCGTAGATGAACTCGAAGGAGAAAATAAAAAATAAAAATATTATTTTTTATTCACGGAGGAGAAAAATTGAGACTGATTCATTTAGAGACATTGTATACGGTTAGAGATTAGTGTTGTCACTTGGATTTGTCATTTCTTGAGTGTAATGAAAATTTCAGTTTAGAAAATTAGATTTGAATGATATGAAAAATCATTTTTATTTTCTGGATGAATAGTTGTAAACCTATGTTTTCGTCCAAATTAAAATGTAACGGAAACTTATCACAAACGTGTATTATAGGAAACTGGAAAATGTTAATAATTTTCCCCTAGATTGGCTTGTTAATTTGATTTCTTATTAAATAATTATTTCTTAATAAGATCGTACCCATATTTCTCTCCCTTTATATGATCAGAAAGCTGAAAAACAAAGAACCCATAAGCATGATTGTAACTGCACTAAAAAACAAAATCGTTGAATACATCAAAATAAGTAAATACATATGCAATTATAGTCGATTTGACACCAGATTACCTTTGGTAATCAGGTTCGCACACTTTAAAAAGGAGTATATAATAACAAAAAGCAGTTTAAAGGATTTTCATAAGCAAAATACACGACCGTAAAAGGACTCACAATTTTAAATGAATTAATAAACAATGGGCTATAAATTGCAAATCTATAACAAAGGCTCCAATATAGAGCGCAGACAATATAGCGTGCAAAATTTAACAAACACCTTCAATTTGGTTGTCAACGAAACAGCGAACTGTTTTTTTTTTTTTTTTAGATACAATAGGTGTTTTTGACCTTGTCAAATAGTTCTATGTATTTTTGCAGTTCTATGAATAGTTGGCGCATTCTCCAGACGTATGTTGAGGGCTTAAGCCCTTATATGATACAAGATTTGAAAGTCAACTTAACGCCTGTAATCTCCTGATGCAAAATCTATTTGATACATAGGAGCTTTAGAGGAAAGTGAAGATTCGAATTTTAAACATATTGTACAGTGTTTAGGAAAGAAATTGCTAAAATTTAAGTTTATTGTTAGCTTAATAGTATAGTAATTTAGTTAAAATCAATATTGCGACCAGATTGATTTAAAGCCACTCCCTATATCTAACCACCGCTAAGAATAGTTCATAGCCAACTTTAAATTTTTTGGTGGAATATCGTAGCAACTCAGGATTTGAAAGTACACCTGTTACTGCAAGAAAATCGCATTAAATTTACGTGTATCATGTAGGCCAAATAACCAAAGCTAGTCATCCCCCACGTTCTCAAACCTGCCCAAAACACCAATATGGAGGACCTATAGTAGTGTGCACCATATAGTATATTTGCAGACCCTGAGCTGAGGGCGGCAAATTCTTCCTATGCACCAGGCGCTAAACACATTAGGGCCGGGCCTGGTTATTGTGACTCTAACAAATCATTCCACCACAACCCATTACGGCTCTTGGAGGTTGGTAGCGCTCCATTTTGGTAATGGAATTATCGAGTGTGAAATGATTAGTTTCATGCCCCACTGTATTCCCTATTTGGCTCAGATATCGTTTCAGAACTAAGTTAGCTCAACGTCAGATGCCTTGCCCCTCGTCTGAACCTGGATTCGAACTAAAGACCTCACACACTAAAGCCACCACCCATTAGGCTACACAAGCTTTTATACATGTTAATATAAAATAGTGAAAAAATAGGTAGGGTAAATGTACTAGTCTCCGGACAGTTAGTGCATTTTTCAACTTTAGTTCGGTATTATTAATTAGAAGCTTAATATTTGGATGACATGCAAACTTTTTCATACATTGGGATTGGTTGTGGGTCTTTTGTACCAATTTTGATTTCAATAAAAGAAATAAGTATAATGATATTCCAAGTAAATGAACTTGAGTCAAATTGTGCTAGTCTCCGGACACCATGAGTCAGCGTTTGGACAACTTTGAACTAGTATTCGGACAGTGCATATTTCATCTTCAGTTTAGTTTTATGGATTGGAAACTTGAGCTTAGGTTTAAACATAAGCTTTTCTGTAAATCTGATGTAGCTTTGAGCCTTTTTTTGAGTTATTATTTTATTAAGATGAGTTCCAGTAAATAAACAAAAGGCACATTGTGCAATATTTCGGACACCACGAGTCAGTGTTCGGACAACTTTGAATAGTATTCAGACAAAGCTCTAATTGCTAACTAAAATAGCGGTCACTCCATTTTACTGGAATTTCGGGAATGAAATCTCCTTCAAGGATGTTTCGGTGCACGTAGATACAAAATTGACCTTGTCCAAACACTAAAATCTATAGTTTTAGTGTTCGGACTGGTAGTATATTTTATTTTAAAGGGTTTAAATAGCTTTCGTACCAGCATAATTTTCTTCAAGAGTTTATAACAGCTAATGCTAATCTTATCAACTAACCAATATATGCAATAGAATATTTAACTGTTTTTTTTTTGAGTATTCGGACAATGCAGAACAAAGAATTCCAGAAATTTGACTACAGAAGGAGAATAACTTACGTTTAAAAATTTCGTCTTCCATTAGCAAAAAATTACGTAAGACATGACTTTGACAATAAACAAACATTTTTTGCAACGAGTAGTTAACATTGGTGTTCCTCAAGGGTCAATTCTGGGGCCAACTTTATTTTTACTCTATATTTATAATTTATATTTCTCTGGTCTTACTGGAAAATATATTATTTATGCTGATGATACCCTTTTACTATTCTCTGCTAACTCTGCTGGACTTTTGGAGCGACAAATAAATAATGATTTAATTGTTTATGGGTCCTGGCTTTTGGGAAACAGGCTTACAATCAATACCTTTAAAACTAGTTACATGGTATTCAAGCAGATTAATAAGAGTGAGATTTGCCTTAACATTAGAATACATGGAGAGGAGATACAAAGAGTGGCTAGATCTAAATACTTAGGACTAATTATTGATGATAGGTTATCTTGGTCCCCTCACATAAGTAATGTGAAATCTAAGTTGGTTTTCTGGGTTAGGCTGTTCACAATGAAATATTACTTGGATTTAGACCTGAAAAATATGATCTACAACTCTTTTGTGCTGCCTAAGATTACCTATGGTATATTGAATTGGAGTCAAACTTCAGAGATGAATGTTGACTCAATTCATAGAATACTCAATAAGATAGTTAAGGCAGTGCATGGACTTGATAGAATGACTCCAAGTGATATACTATACAGACAAACAAATAAATTCAATGTAAGGGATATTATATTTATGGAAAAAGCTGAGATAATATATAAAATACTAAATAACAATATAAAATCTTCCATATTTCCAATGAGACACTGTGATTATCACAGCTATCACACAAGATTTAAAGATAATCTCAGGCTTGATATCTCTAGAACGAATAGAAAACATAAAGATCCTATTAGATTAGCTATGGAAATCTTTAACAATTTACCTAACTCTATGAAGAATGCTAGATCTTTTCCCGTCTTTAACCTTCCGCGAACACAGGGGGTCAAATTGACCCCAGATACCTTTTTGACCAATCGCAGTGCTTAGGCATGCGGCAAAAGGGGGGTACTGTAGGTTCCTTAGTGTATTTCTGTGCCTTGACTTTTAGTTTAAACCGTTCTCATACAGTCCCATGACGTCAGTCGTCGTTGAGAAGCCTTTGAAGCAGATCAAGGGGTCAAATAGACCCCATGTGTACTCGACGTCAATTTTGAGGTAAAATTCAATATTTTTTTTACTTTATAAATCGATAGATTAATTTAAAATAGCCAAAAAATTATTGTTTTTAATATGAACCAATTTTTTCCAGCTTGTAAAAACTGTTTTTAAAAAACCGATTTTTGCTTTCGAAGCTAGATATATTTAGTTTTTGTGACAAATATCGATGTTTCGAGGGTAATCTGCCCTCTCCTTCTTCAGTGTCTATCGGTCGATCGATAGACACTGACACTGACGCTACCAAAAATAAATCTGCCATTGCTGCCTTGAAAGAAGTTGTGGCTCACCTCGTCGAGCCATATTTACGAGAAAAATTAAATAATACCATTCTACGTGTAGACATTCGAAAAGGGATCGAGAATATTTTAGGAATAAATATCCCAAATGCTCCTCCAGAACGTCCAAAGCTCAATAAAAAAGCAAGATGTTTATTGTGCTCTCGAAAACAGGACCACAAAACAAAAGATGTGTGCGCATCTTGCGATCGACAGATGTGCGACGAGCATCGGGCATTTTTATGTAATGATTGTGTTGGATATGAATAATTTTTCAATTTCTTCTCTATTTTGTCAATATTTTTATATATTTTAATGAATAAAAAATAGTTTTTTCTATTCAAAAATGAAAAAATTCATTGTTTTTCATACCCTCAAAATTACTACTACCAATATGCGTAACGAATATCTTTTTTGCAACCCTTTATGTAAGGATGATTTTCGTATTATTCTAACCATATAAAATTTAAGCTCAAAATATTAAAAATCAAGAAATTTATTAATTTTTTTTTTAAATATGCAAATATAGAAAACCTTCAAAATCGCCACCGTAAATATGCAAAATAAATACTTTTTTTTTAAGGTCCAATATACATCTAATTTTTTTATGATTTTGTCACACCTTGAGAGTATCTGTCTAAATTTTTAGCCAAAAATATTGAAAGTTAAAAAAAATAACGATTTTTTAGTAAAAAACCTGATTTTCGGCAAAACTGTTTTTCGCGAATTTTCTTTAGGTATGTTAAGCACAGTTAAGGCACGTCTTATGCATAAGACCTACTAGAAAAGGTCTCAAACTATACCTACAAATTTTTTTCAAATTTAAATCTTCAGTGGCGGCGATTCTATAGACGTTCAAAAGTGCTTGGGGTCAATTTGACCCCAAGTGTTCTCCATGATCGAAAAAATAGGTGTGTACTCGGAGGGTTAAAAGGCTGCTGAAGAATCACATTAGAACCATGTAAAGTAAATCTCGTACAATTTACTACTAGTTTTTTCCCTGATTGCTGAGTTTTTTTAAATTTAATAAATATTTCTTTTTGCATCCCTAATACCAGCACTCCGTTGCTGTCTGGGAGCAGTCTTTCTCGTTTTGTTTTCTTCTCAAAAATCCTTTAATTTATCTTTTTATATTATAAAAGAGCTTCTTCTTTTTCTTCTTTGCATGTTTTTTTTTTATTTTTCATCTTTTCCACTAACTTCACATCAACTAACTCTATTTTACTTTCTTTATTATCCATTTATCCTATTTATGTTTTCTTTTTAATTATTATATAATTTAATTTCAATTTAAATGTGTCGAGAGTGTGGTTTGGGATTCCTTTCCTATCCTATTCCCTTTCGGGGGATGATGATAATTTTAATTGCTTGTTTCTTGACTAAGCGGCTTACTGCTGCTAGGAAGAAGAGGCTCTGCAATAAAGCTAACCCCATTGTGTTATTGTATAAAAAAAAAAATACATCCAGACTACAAATGGTTAGCGCCTTGTAGGCTGGCTACTGATTGTTTATTTGTTCAACCTTATGGTTCTCTCAAATTGAAAGGCACATAAGAATTAGTCAAAGAAGAAAAAATGTCAGAATGTGAACTATATTTCCTAGAAAGTGAACATTGGAGTGCCCGGATACTAGCACTGTCCGGATACTAGTGCAGTTACTTTACTTAATGAACAGTTTTAACATGGTAAGACAAGGTGGTTTTTATCGATGAAGTAATTTTTTTTCATGCTCATTTCAATATCCAAGATGTTAATATGTGACAAATGGAGCAAAACGTTTCAGAAAATTGTTCGATTAGCTATACTTAAAACTTAGTTTACTACATTTCTATTAAAAAAATTATCTACAAAGCATATAGTACACAGCGCAGCACGTGAAATCAAACTTGATACGTAAACAAACTTCAAAGCCAAACTCTCTCACTCACTCAGTACCTACATTTGGTGTCCATTTGTTGAAATACTTGTTATCACTCGTTTCCAAAAACCGAAGCAACTGATAACCGAACCACGGTTTCTTGACCATACAACCGGCCGATTCCATTTTCCGTTGCACATGCTTCTCACGTCGATACTGCGTCAACAGTGTATTCAATTTCCGTTCCACCTCGATGCAGGATAATCCCAGTTGTTCCGATATTTCCAACATGGCGGCGTTCTTGGTGTCCCGGTCGCGATAATACTTGTGCGACTTTTCCCACAGACATGGTCGCTCTTCGAACAAGCGTATTAAACAAATCACTTTTTCACGACACCATTCCATGCTGGTTGCGTTAATTTTTCCGGCAGATACTACGTCTAAAAAAATCCGTCACAATAATTCGAACAATAATCTTGGCGCGAATCTGAATAACTTGGCTCTACGACGACAACAACGACTACCTTTCAACTTTCAAATCTATGAACGACGAGCAACTGGCAAATGTTCGTTGTGTCGCAGTAAATGCTACGTATCACCAGTAGTATGTCTGTCTGTCTGCCTGTCTGTGCCAAAACAAACACTTACACATAGCCAAGAACAAACAGAAAACAGCAAACAACAAACATGATGACGAGATTCCATGCCATAACATCACCAGTTCGTTCGATAATTGCAGGAAGCACAAGGTGTGGAGCGCGTCGAGACGCTGCGCTACTGCCGCTCACCACACCGCCATATTGCACGAACAAACAAAAACTCCCCTTTGATTTGTTTCCAATTGCGATAAAACCGTCTGCGACTGAGTCTCATCATCAGAATGTTTGCCAGTCGGTTGCCATCGCATCCATTCGCTTGTTTGTGCTTCGACGTCGCTAAACATGTTTCCAGACATGTTCCTCACCCCAATCGCCAAACCAGTCGCATTGGCGGGAACGAGAAAGACGAACAAACAATTACCATTATCAGTGATCAGTTTGTGGGAGCGTGACATGCGGGGATGGGATAGCGGATGAGATGGGATAGTATTCAATGTTACCATGTAGTTGGCTGAAGCAAACATGGAGAACGTTTGGAGCTCTGTTGTAAGACGTGACCGGAGCTGCTATTTTGTCATAAAAAGCCATATTTTTAACTTTTATCTAGTAAACAACTTCGAGTCAAATTCGTTCGATTGTATCCAAGTATATGTTAAAAAGGTGATGGGTTAGATTTTAAGAAGATAAACAACTGAATGGAAAAAAAATCTGCTTGTAACTCAAAAGCCAACTATCGTAAGGTTCAGCCAAAATACAATAGTCACCTTTCATTTATGGACAGAATCGTAATTTTCGTTGAACGTAATCACATCACAATAGATACGATACTCTGGAAATATGTAACTGGTGTGGTAACCCAAACCCCTGTACAGTTGTTGGGGAGAAGTCTCGTGGCAGCTAGCATCATCGATGTTTGCGTAGAAATGTTTGTTTTTGTTTATTTTATATTGTGCGCAACTGCAGATAAACGTTCGTTCCTACAACGAATTATGTATTATCATGACATTCATCGTCGAGATGATGTACAAAGTGTTGCTTTAATTCAGAATTTCATAAGTTTTTTTATTTGACACGAACGTCGTCAACAGTTTCTTATGGTTTTGCGAAATTGAATTTCGGCGCCCAATGTGTACAGGCGACCACTGTGCTTAGTCTTTAGTAGCAACTAGCGGTGACTTGTTTTCACACACCTAGGTGATAACAATGAGCTGTAGTAAATTATGTGGGTTGAATTAATTTTCGAATAGTAGTTAGTGTGTATTTGTCTAGCGGTTAAGGAATGCTGAAAGCGAAGCTTATGATGAAAAATATATTTTCGTTGTTTGTTTGATTGCGTAATCTTTATTTTTGTACATGTTTATTTTAATATTTTCGAGTCATGTAAACTAACTTATTTTTTAATGAGCGTTTAGCGATATTCTGCATCAAAATAATATTGTCTTTCTTTAAACAACTTGGCTTTAGTTTAAATTCCAATCAACAACTTGTCGTTAATTTAAATGACCAAAGGAATTGCTTCAGGCCGACACGTCGTCGACCACTGCATTTAATGCACAAAAACTTCAGCTATTTTGTCAGCCGTTTCTACTAATTTGTCTAGGCTAGCCTCCGGAGAGCAGGCCAAAATAGCCTGAGTTTGCTCTCGAAGCCGCTGCAGCCAAAGAGTCCTCAACAAGTCGTCACCAACGGCAAAGCCTCCCAACTGCTTCATCTCCTGAAGCAACTGGGAAGGCTGTCGATCACCGAGCGTGAGATTTCCCAAGAGGTGCTTAAGTATGTCGCAGTACAAGCGCCCTCTTGAGGAGCTCGTATGATTTCTGCGGATCTGGGCTCGCAATCACGTCCCAGATTACCTTAAGCTACATCGAGCCAAGCGAAGACCCCAAATAGTTGAAATTTGTCATGGATATTTTAATCCCTGACAAATCGAACTGGCTCTCTAGCTGCATGAACCATAAAACCAGGTCAGCCTGTCAAAACGCGGGTGCTTTGATTGACGCTGCACAAACTTGAGGTCCGGCCGATACGCCATGACAAAAAAGTAAGGTAGCTGAAAGGTGTGTGTGTGATGGAAAGATTGAAGCACACAATATTTCGAAATTTTTAAATTTTTGGAACCTCGTTAACGAGGCTTTCGATAAGCTTTACGTCTTCCTCTCAAATCTAATTCCTCGCTTCACTCTCACATGTCGTCCCAGAAGGCCCAATGATAGAAGGCCTTGGCGCGCGCTCTCTTCGTTTCGTACAAACCCTTTAGAAGTTAAATATTTGATGAATTGTCTCTAGTTCTGGCTCTGATGGTATTCCTAATATACTCAATAAGTCATTATCTTCTTCACTTTGTGTACCCCTGTCCATTTTTTTTAACCTCAGTATCTCAACTGGCGTTTTTCCTTCCGTATGCAAATCAACCAATATTTTCCCTATACTTAAGGCAGGTGATCCTGCTTGCAACTCCAATTACCGCTCAATCTCGCTTCTACCTTGCTTTAGCAAGCTACTTGAGACAGTTGTCTATAATAGAATTTGATCTTTATTTGAGCCTTCCCTTGCCAACAAGCAACATGGATTTGTCAAAGGCAAATCTACTGTTACTAACTTGCTATCTTTCAGTAACACTGTTGTTTGTGCCATCGATCAGCAAAGACAGGTGGAAGTTCTAATTATATATAAATTAAACAAATATGGTTTCTATGGTCCGCTGTTCACCTGGTTTTCTTCCTATATTTATGAACTTACTTGTTTTACTTGTTTTTATGAACTTACTTTGAACTCCTGCTCCTCTGCTCCCTTCTATCCCATCTCAGGTGGTCCGCAAGGATAGATACTTGGCCCCTTGTTGTTCTTAATCTGCATTAATGATCTTCCGTATCTCCTAAACTCCTTCTCCCTTCTGTATGCAGACGATCTTAAAATATTCAGAGTAATCGATACAACTAGAGACTGCTTTCTGCTAAAGAATGATCTGCATACTCTGGGCAACTGGTGTAATTCGAACTAGTTTACTTTGAATGTCTTAAAATGTCGCCAAATGCCATTCACGCGTAAAAATAACCCTTTAGTTTTTTTTATTGCGTTTCTGGTACCCCTCTCGATGTTGTATTCCATTTTAAAGACCTGGGAGTAATTTTCGACAATAAACTTTTATTCGACCAACACATATTGCATATAACTGCCAAAGTGTCCAGACTTTCGGGTTTTATACTTAGATCGTCTAAGTATTTTACATATATCTCCACTTGTGTACACCTGTTTTTCTCTTTTGTCCGCAATATCCTCAAATACTGTTATTAAATAAAGTGCCTACATTTTCAATACTGAGCTGATGTGGTTGAATCTGTACAATACAGGTTCACCCGCTCTCTGCTTTTCAAATTAAATTTGGCTTACTGTGGGTATAGTGCGAGACTTACCATGCTGTAAATTCCATCCCTGAAATCTAGTAGACTGTTTTTCGATGAATGCCTTCCATTCAAAATGCACCATCGACTTGTCCCATCTGACCTCTGCAACCAGGTTTCCGTTCGTTTATCGGATCGGTCATGTAGATCCACCTTAACGTTTAATGTTCCTTTTGCACGGGATGATACGTACTAGACATGGGCAACGCAGCAAATTTTGAGGCACTGATGCCCACAGGTATCAGCACACTGCGCTGATACCATTGCGCTATGATACCATGATCTCATTCGCCTATGTGTGATACTCACTGCGTTTATCGGACTCACATATGGCGCTGGCAGCATTGCGCTGATACCATGACGCTATAATACCACGATCGCATCGCTTTTCATAATGTTTACTTTGCGGTTCTTGCTTGAAGTACACATGCAGCCTGTAAAACTTAAGTGGCTTGAGTCGAACCGATCCGAAAAGAAAATATAAGCTGGAATGCTATTGATTTTCCGTGCGAGAAAAACTATCATACAAAAATTTCAATGAATATGCTTTGGCAAGAATTTGACTCCGAGGTGAACTCATATCTTTGCGCCGCGCCGTAGCATAGCGCCAAGCCAAATGGTGTTGGCATTGCAAAGCGGCAGCACCAACACCATTGATACCGAAGTGCGTTACTGCGCTACTGATACCGACAATCGGTATCAGCGCAGTGGTATCATGGCTAGTGCTTCAACGCGATTGCGCGGCGCAGCGCTGCGTTACCCATGTCTAATACGTACTACTATTCACCGCTGTTACGTTTACCTAGGCAGCATAATGAACTCAGACTTGGTTCTTTGCCACCGACCTTGTTGCTATTCAAAATCATCTTAAAAGATAAAGTAATTACTTATTCTGTTTAATGCATTTTCATCTTGGCTAATTGCTTTTTTAAATTATGATTTTTTTTACTAATTAATTGAATTATGATATTCTTGTTTGTTTTATATATATTTTTGTTTATATTTATCATTGTTTTTTCGTAATTGGTTTGGATCTGCTGTTTTAGACATGAAATAAATAAATAAATAAATAAAATGACAAAATTTGTTTTGGAGAGCTTCCCTTTTGTTTGCGCAGATTCTAATGAGACGCCGTACTTTTACCTTGCTCTTGCTTTCGACAAAGAATCCTGTTAAGCGTCAAATAGATCTCCAGTTCCGATTATTAACGTATTGCGAAATAGTTTCACTAGCACAAAACTCTCTTTTTCACAAACACAAGAGTCTTTCAAAGAGTTGTTACAGCATAAATTTGAACAATCAAAAATTGCCTCCAACGACTCTGACGCTTTTGTAAAGTTTACCTGGAATCCTTATAAAGCATTCAGGAATGATATTGCAGTTAATCGTAGAAAGTAAAATCGTCTAAGTTACTTGATTGTTGCTCTTGGCCACGTTTAAACTCATTCACCTAATTGTAAACAGTTGCAAACACAAGAGCAGATGTACCATGAACTTCATCCAACTCATCTTTGATTTCTTTCGGCGTTAGCCCTTTTAAATACAAGTGTTTAATCACCGCTCGAAACTCACTTTTATCCATTGCTATAATCAAATGAATGTTGTTTACTTCAATCGCCAACAACAATGAAACTTAGTGATGGATACAGCTGAAACTCTAATAGCTGACTAGCTAGGAGTGCTTGTAGGGACCGCAAGGTTGGCTACAATGCATACCGTAGTATCAAAATTTCCCGCATCGTCCCGACACCATCGCTCTGCAAAAAACGTCACGACCTTTCCTTCTTCTTCTTGCGGACGCCGTCGAGAGTGGTCGTATTTAAGCCGTTGATATATATATATATTTCTTGTTACGTCTCTCAGCCGATAATCGGAGCAGACCTGTTAAAGCATCACGGAATTGTGGTAGACTTGCGAGCCCGGAAGGTTATCGATAGCAGAACTAACCTCTCCCATACCGCCAACATCAGCGAAAAGGGTATTCAACAAGTCTCAACGATTGCAGATAACATGGCATATGAGGATATACTGCGGAAGTTTGTTGATGTTACGATCACCTCTAACGTGAAAAAAGTAATCAGTCACAACTTCTTTCATCATATTTGCACGGAGGGACCACCGATTGCGCAGCGAGCCCGCAGACTTACTCTCAAAAAGCTCAGAGAAGCTAAAGCGGAGTTTGACTTCATGATTGAGCGAGATATTTGTCAGCCGTCCAGTAGTCAGTGGGCCAGTCCGCTACACCTTGTGCCCAAAAAGAATGGTCAGTGGAGACCATGCGGCGATTACAGACGCCTGAATGATGCCACTGTCCCGGACAAGTATCCGATTGCACACTTGCACGATTTTTCGCAACGGCTAAATGGATGCAAGTTCTTTTCAACATTGGATTTAATACGGGCCTACAACCAGATTCCTGTAGCGCCAGAGGACGTACCAAAAACTGCTGTCATAACACCGTTCGGCCTCTATGAATTCAAGGTTATGACCTTCCGACTCTGCAACGCAGCGCAGACGTTTCAGCGGTATATCGACTTAGCGCTTCGAAGACTTGATTTTGTATATGCTTATATCGACAATATCCTTGTTGCTTCAAAATCTCAAGAAGAGCACCGACAGCATCTCGAAATAATTTTCCAGAGGTTACGAGAATATGGACTCTCTATCAACGTTTCGAAATGCGTTTTTGGAGCAAGCTCGGTGAAGATCAGCGTTGATCGAATCAAGCCAGCGCATATAGAGCTACATCCAGATTACGGAAATAACACAGCTACACCAACTCTCAGGACATATGCAGGATTTAAGGCTAAATCTACGAAAACCGTCCGATTCACTAACTGTTGACGTTACAATGTCAAAGACACTTGGGGGGAGTATTGTAGGGACCGCAAGGTTGGCTACAATGCATACCATAGTATCAAAATTTAAATAACAAAAAAAACTGTAAACTGTTACAACCTGCAAACAAAGTGCTTCAAATTGAAGCGCAAAATACAGTGTTAACGTGTACACACCAAAATATTAGTCAATGATCTGTTGGATCGTTCCTTGGCTCGTTACTTAGTCTTTATTTATGTTTGCATATTTTGTATTTTTATTTTGTATATATAGTTTTTTATTTATTTCTGTATATTTTATTATTTTTTTAGCATACTATATTATAATTTTTCAAAACAGTTCGAAATTTAATATAAAGAAATCTATAGGTTTCAAACGTGTTGAACACTTACTGTCTGACTTTTCTTCCTGCATACAACAGATTGTTTAGAAAGGGCTACAGAGATAAAACTGTAAATGCTAATTACTTAGAATGAAATGCATTTAATTTAACCCTCCGAGAACACACCTATTTTTTCGATCATCGAGAACAATTGGGGTCAAATTGACTCCAACCACTTTTGAACGTCTATAGAATCGCCGCCACTGAAGATTTTCATTTGAAAAAATATGTAGGCATAGATTGAGGCCTTTTTAGCAGCTCTCGTGTATTAAAAGTGGCCTAAATGTCCGTAACATACCTAAAAAAATTCGCGAAAAAAACAGTTTTATCAAAAATCAGCTTTTTTACAAAAAAATCGTAACTTTGTCAATTTTTCAATATTTTTGGCTAAAACTTTAGGGGGATACACTCAATGTATGACAAAATCATAGAAAAAATTAGCTCTATAGTGACCCTTGAAAAAGAGTATTTATTTTGCATATTTACGGTGGCGATTGTGAGGATTTGTGATGATTTTGCAAATTTAAAAAAAAATCATAACTTTGTCAGTTTTTAATATTTTTAACTAAAAATGTATATGGATACTCTCAAGACACAGTAGAATAATAAAAAAAAATTTGCCTTACATAAAGGGTTGCAAAAATAGGTAATCTTCTGAATAATCAGATTCTGATTGCTCCGAGATATGGTCGTCTTCGGAGGAATCACTGTCGTCTTCGGAGGAATCATTGTCTTCAGCTAACAAATTATTGCGTACACTGTCACGGTCGCTCGTGGTTCACAAGTATTAACAGGGAAGAAAAAAAAACTCGACCGACCTACGGATGCTAGGTCGATGGAGGTTAAGTCGCAATCACCGAGGAATTAGCTCCCTTAAGTATTTTGTATCTTTTACATTAAGTAAGTGTGTATGCATTAAGCATAAGCGATAAGGCAGTAGCTTAGGACGCGAAATTTGCACGCAGCCAAGCGACGGAACAACGAAAACCCAAAGACACCCGAGATTACTGAAGGCGAATCAAATGTAATGCTTTAAATGAATTTAATCACGAACGAACTAAGATTGGAATAGGGGCTCAGTGATAGTTACCTATCTAAAGCGACAATTTAATTTCGACGCACGAACACGCGGGGCATCGCACAATTTTGGCTGCTCGAGCCGGTGGCCCCTGACCTGGGCCAACATCTGACCCAGATGTGACTAGCAGCGAATGCACTATGCAAACTAGGGTAAGATACGAGCGACCGGGTAAATGACTCAGAAAATCAGTTCGAGAGACACTCAGATCAAATGGGATGATTGATCGGCGGCGAACCAATCGAAAAAAATACCGCGAACAGTCGAGGAAAGCGCACTCACTACCGTCGGCAGGATTGCGGAATGAACGTCGTGCGCGCAACACTTCGGAGCGATTCACACCAAATAACAGGAGGATTACTTACCCAATGGATAACTTTTCCAGAACGACTCAGCTAATTTGGGAACAGCATAATTTCACTTCACAACAACTTCAACCAATTTCACCTGTGATCAGGCAAATTGAAGTATGACAATTCGAAATGTCACCGATTGGAACGTCCCAGATGACGGATGATCGAGCAGGGGAAATCGAGTTGTCCCAAATGGGTGGAATGCGAGGTGAAAAAGAGAACTCGACGCGCGTGGAGCAGTGACGGGGTGAATAAACTAAGCGGTTCAGGGAAGTCCCGATAATTTTAAATATTGCGCTACGTCGAGGGAAGAGTGAAAGCCTTTCTTTCTTTTCGAATGGAACCAGGTACGGTAGCAGACGTGTGCGGTACGTTTTGAAAAAATTAATTGGAGGTTTTCTTTTGTTGAATTGCATGGCGATTGGAGTCAGACTCTGAGGACATTTATTCCTTCTGGAAGGAGGCGAAGAGTTCGAGGAAAAATAAATCGAAGGTGTGTTAGCGACGTCGTGGTGTAATTTCTTGGGCGTAACTCGTAAAGAAAAGGAAAGTTCCGATCAGCAGAAGAAAAGGAGATTTTCGACCAACAGGAGGAAGTTGGGTGTGGTACGAGTGTCAGCGAGGGAGAAAAGTTATTTCGATTGTCGGCGTCGGGACATCCGGGCCCCAGCGAGGGATTCTGTAGCCAGGTTCATTTATTCTTATATTTATTTTTGAATTTTGTTTTTTTCCTAGCATTAAGTAAGTTTAGTGCATAATTATACCGCGGCCGCATAGGATTAGTATCGGGTTTTGTGTGTAAAATTCTTTTGGAATCGATAGTGGAAAAAAAATTTATGTATTCGTGTAACAATGGAAAATCGGTCGTAAATATCATTTTTTACTTAAAGAGTTAATTCCGGCGGTGAGAAATTGAAGGTGTATGCACGTCGCTCATTTCTCGCTTTAGAGCGGTGGTGCCCTTAGTGGTTTCGGGTTGAACAAAGCGAGTGGCGCTCAAACCCACCCCTTTCTCCGTGAGCAGAGGCGCCCGAAACTACTGCCCTAACGTCCCGGTCGGGCATATAGGGTTAGAAGACGGTCGTGGCAAAATTAGCGTAACAACACTAGAACGCAGATTATACGTCATATTGCTAAAAACAAAATATAAAAACACCCGCAAACTTATTTTTTTTGCCTTTTTAAATTAATCTATCGATTTATTAAGTAAAAAAAATTGAATTTTTACCTCAAAATTGACATCGAGTACATATGGGGTCTATTTGACCCCTTAATCTGCTTCAAAGGTTTCTCAACGACGAATTGGGACTGTATGCGAACGGTGTAAATTTATAGTCAAGACGCAGAAATACACTTAGGCCAAAAAGGTCACTGGGGTCAATTTAACCCCCTGTGTTGAACAACGAAAGGGTTGAACGTCTTTTTTGCGTCAACTGCTGCACTATTTCTTCAATAAAACAACATACTGCTTCATCTCTTCACTTTAATTTTGATTTCCAACTTTAGTGTAAATCTCAATAATGGACTGTTGAAGTCAAAGTCTATTCAATTTTGTTACATTACCAGTCAATATGAGATCTAAAGAAACAAGAGCAACAAAAAAAATCCTTTGAACGAGACCGCCCCAAACACTCCAATTCCCTGTCGCATGTTTTCAAATATAATCCGATAGGACTCTTAAGTACTTTTCACCTGATAAACTTTACCCAAAATTCAGATATCATCATCATTCACCCCCAAAACCCAAACGGTTCTTTCTCTACCGGAAATCTAACCAAACCAAATAGCATGAATACAGGCGCTACTCGTACAGTACCTACAAAAGTTTAGAAAGTTTGTTAGCAACTTTGTTGGAAGTTTTTCCTTGCATCTAAATACCTGTTCGTATCTGAGTTTCTTCTCACGCTTTCGTAACCGAATCGCATTTTATTGTTTTCCATTTGCGATTTTTGCTCGGCTCAACTCACATCTTTCGGGGTGAGCGGAACAGAGACAGCGTCAACTAGCATAAAGGGCACAGAACATGTGAAAACTACATACATTCACTCAACCTCTGCATTGTGCTGAAAGAAAATTCCCATGGCTCGGCAAGTCGAAATGGAATGGAAACTGTGCGGCGGCAGTTTATGGCTTTTTTCGGGCATTTTCGGTCATTGGGTTTTTAAGGATCTTTTCCTCGAGTGGATTTTATAAGTGGATGGCAGAGCATCTGTTGGGATTTCCTTTCGTTTTCGAAGGATGAAAAGATGAATGAATGTTAGCGGCTAGGCTCTTGTAATGAACGGACAAATAACAGAAGATTGTAAATGCAAATCAGTGTGTGATTCAGGTAAGAAGAAATGATAAATTTTATGATATAGTGTCGCCGTGGGAAAATATTTCGAGCACATGTCCTAGTTGTAAAGATAGAAATGTTACAATCCTGGTGTGCAAAAGCTGCACAGGCTACGACTTGTATCGATTTGTAGGACTATCCTCACAAATCTATCCTGTACTTCGAAAATCCAGCAAATCCGACTAAATGATGCGCTCCAAATCCAAGATCAATTTCCCAGCAAAAGAACACTTCATTTACGGAGTCTCTGCAAACAATTTGTCAACTCTCCTAGCCGTATTTAATTTTCTTCAAACTTGTAGAGAATCTTCCTGGCAAACGCTGAGACAAGAGCAGGCAAAACAAGACACGATATGTATACAAATTGAGGCACGTACTTACTTCCTCAAGACAGAGAATATATTATCGTCGCCCAATCTGATCCTACCCATGTTGTCGTCCTCGATATTTCCGCAGCCATGCCAACAATCAGGACTCTTGCATACGTTCATATACTGTATCTGTCTAATCGATTCAGCATGCCACCGCTACCATATGTTTTGGATAAGCTTTAATTAACTTGTTGCGGTTCCTGGCTCAAATTGAGTAAATTAATTCGTACGGAGTTTATGTTGAGAGTAATTGCTTTCAGTATGCGCCAATTCTCTTCGGTGCAGGCTTCGCTTTCGCTGAGTAATGCTATGGGAATTTGTACAAAACAAAGATCTAATTAATTTTGTCGAAGTAACTACTCTGCACATATACGAGTACATTGAAAGTATTTTGATGCGAAGGAAACTGTTGGTAGCTATTAATAAATTTGACAAGGATTTAGGCTCGTAAACTGGTGAAGTTGGAACATTGCGTTGGTGATTTAAGGTGGTACTTTTGATTTGATTTAAATAGTTGATGTGTTCTGTGCTCGCATTTTAATTATAGTTGTTTCAAAGCCCATAATACCTACAATAGGCTTTAATTGCGTTCGCTGGGTGACTTTGTCAGCTTTCAGGAATCGTTTTGAACAAAAACTGTCCGTCTGTCAATCGTATATATTTTTCTCCAATAAAACTTCTGCAAGATTATTTTCACCATTGCTGACGAAGGATCTAGTATTGAATGCTGAATTTTCTGTAATCATAAAAGTGTTACTGTTTCATTGTCATGATGTCAGTTGCATTCAAATTCATTTAGCGCCGATAAATCACATGTTGGATGCTGTCATTTCTTTGCACATCACTCCTGCTGCCATTTATCAGTAAGCCCCATTTTGAGTAACTTGCAATTAATAATGGGTTGCGTACCTTTGTCACACCGCTATTACCAAGTGTGGGTTATGCTAGGAGTTCCAGAAGAAGATTTCATCCGCGTAAAGATTAATAGTTACACCTGTAGGATAATAATTTGGAAATTTGGTTATCCGCAGTGAAAGCGTGGAAGAGAATTGGTCCAAGAATGGAGTCTTGATGAACACCTGATTGAATTGGAAATTCATAAGAGAAAGCCCCATTGCAAGTGGCGAATCCCCTTCTACCATTGAAAAATTGTCAACTATATTACTTATCCATGTTGAAAAACCAAAAACTGTTCACTTTATACAAGAGCCCTCCTATTCATACAGAGTCGAAGGCCTTCTGCAGATTGATCAGGTAGGCAGCTAAAACTCTCTTGTTCTGAATACTATATTCGACTGCTCTTTGCAAAATCATTATGGGGTTAGGTACCCTTGGGACGTCCAAAAAAAGCTCATTTTTAGGATTTTTTTTTAAGACACATATTAAAATAATTAATAACAAATGTTTTTTTACTTGAAAGAAATATATTTGTAGAAGCCATTGTAGTTTTTTTTAAGGCAAAAGGTGGAAAAATAGTCGAAATAGACAACTGATTTCTTTGCCGGAAATTAGAACTTCAGTCGACTGAAGCGAAATTAAGATCAGAACAATGTTTCCTTGCATTTGCAGTCGCTTTATCATAAGGGCCCTTTATCATACTGCTAAAAGTAAAATTACTTCTTAAACCTCAGCCATAAAGAAAGCGGGGTCTGTTGCGGCGGGAAGCAATCCAGCGATTGTCTCAGCGATCTGCGATATGGGGACGCCACATACGACGCGATACCTTTCGATGAATAATTCAAATTTGCTCACTCATTTTTAGACGGTCACTAGAAAATCTGTAATTTTATACAACCGGATCGCTTGTCGCCGCGACAGAGACTGGTAGGATGCGGTGGATCGCGTTCTGTTTGACTGAGCTGATGCAACATTGCATCATACAACCAGGCCGCCTGACCGCATGGGTCAGATATCGCTTCCCTCTGCGACAGACTGCTTTCTATGTGGCGGCGACTTTAATTTTTTACGACCTGCCACTTATTTCCTGAAACATCTTGGCCAGTGACTACTTTTTGGAAACATTTTTCAAATTTCCTGTTAAGTTTGTCTCTGGTCGAGACCATGATAAGAATGCTTATGCCTTTACTGAAGACAGAACTGTATCTACATTGATTACTATCTGTGTTTTGGGATATCTGCAATAATGTGGGTAAGACGTCTTAAAAATTTCCGCCTATTATGAAGCTGAATGATATCATTATTTTCGGGATAGCTAAACCATCCACGACAGACGAAAGAATATGATTAAGCATATCAAAGGGATTGTCTATTTCCTGAGAGGGCAGATTTTGTGAACTGTCGGGACGAAGATTTTGGATTTGAGGCTCAACATCATGGGTCTCAATCGACACTATCGTAGAGAATGAATAGGTAAGGATCAGCGGTCAACAAGCCAATGCTATGTTTCCGCTAGGTGCGAAATTGGATTAGCTGATGGTCAGCGATGGTTCAGCGCGATGGATCAGTAATGGTTCAGCGGAAAGAAGCTAACGATAGAGGGAGCTAACGAGGCTCGAGGAGACGAGAAAATTATCAATAATAAATATCAAAAGTAACGGAAGGTGGTTATTGAGGAAAGACCGAATGTATTATCCTTCCTGTAATCAGTAGCCATTGCTTCATGGCTAATCCATAAGCATTATTTCCGCCGTTTACTCCGGAGAACTGCGAACGAGCATTGGAATTACCCTTGAATATAACTAGATCAAGTGAGGATGCTATCGCTAAAGATTATGTCGGGATCTTGAACCAAATTAGTGCTGTTGAAGTATTGATGGACATAGATGCCTACAAATGCAAGTGGACATCAGGAACAAGTGGACGTAGTGTACACAGATTTTTCTAAAGCTTTTAATACTGTCGACCATAGAATATTACTGAGTAAAGTTACACAGTTTGGTTGTTTCGGGCCACTGCTTTCTTGGTTTTCGTCCTACCTCAGTAACCGTGAATGCAAGGTTACTATTTACTACCTCTCCTCAGCTCCCTTTTATCCTTCCTCTGGTGTTCCACAAGCGTATATCCTTGGTCCTTTACTTTTCTTAATTTTTATTAATGACCTTCTTTCCTTTATCGATTCCCCTAGTCTACTGTATGCTGACGATCTGAAATTGTTCTGATTCAGGTCAACTAATGACTGTAATATTCTCCAAAATGATTTGTGTACTCTTCTCAATTGGTGCAACCGTAATCCCTTGTCCTTAAATGTAAGCAAATGTAAATGTATGAAATTTTCTCTCAAATCATCTCCTATTTCTTTCTCTTATTTGGTTTCCACCAACTTTCTGTCGTTCGTTAACCAATTTAGAAACTTGAGTGTGAACCTGTATTGAAGTTTAATTTCCATGTTGCAGAGGTTACTGCTAAAGCCTCCCGAGTCTCTGGATTGGTACTGCGCTCTGCCTTAAAATTCGTTAACACTGGGCAAAAAAGTCCGTGAACACCAATCGAAGCTGATGGGTATCCGCTACTGTAAATTCAGCTGCATTCATTTATGGATTTGGATGGGTTCTTTACTAAATAAAGCAATAAAATTTTGTTTGGTACAAAAGGTCATTAGGATTTCCCATTTAAGGATCCTTCAAATGACTTTGAGTATATGCGCATCACTAGGCTAGGCAAAAAAAGTCCGTGAACACATGTTTAAATGAAGGTATTGAAGCAGTTCGGGAAAACATTTATTGCTGTAAACTTTGATTACTTATGACACATGGCTTAGAGAGATAAAAGGTATGAATCCTTAAAAAATTTGAATCCATTTTAGTTCTTCGATAGCTACGAAAACGGAAGTTTCCGAATCCGTTCGAGAATTGATGGTTAGCCTACGAAGAGAAGGAAAAACGTAATCGCGAAATCGGCCAAATTGTTAGCGAAAATCCTTCTACCGTACATAAAATGATAAAACGATTTGAAGAATTAGGATGCGCGGCCAGCAGGCCTCGTACTGGACGCCCGCCCGAAACTGAATTCCGCTCGTAAACGAGAGATTTTGAAAGTGATTCGTGAGAAACCGGGTACACGTGCATTGAGTGAGAGTTACACCACCAACTATCCGTAACCATTTGCACAAAAGTGGCTTTCACGATCGAGTCCCAAGGAGGAAGCCATTTATAAATAAACCTAATCGGAAACGCCGTCTCGAGTTTGCTAAGGAACACCTATCCAAGCCTCTTTCGTTCTGAGAACGTGTTATTTTTTCGGACGCGAGCAAATTAAATTTATTAGGGTCCAACGGACGACCGAAAGTATGGCGGAAACCGAAAGAAGCCATCCAACTCAAAAGCCTCAGACCTACGGTGAAGCACGGCGGAGGAAATATAATGGTGTCGGAATGTATGAGTGCTGGAGGAGTGGGTAAACTGCACATAATTGAAGGTATTATGAATCAGCATATGTACCTTGATATTCTGAGCGAATATTTATTTGAGAGTGCCAGAAAATTTGGATTAGAGGAAACTTTTGTTTTTCAACAAGATAAAGCCCTCAAGCATACTGCCCGAAAGGTTCAAGAATGGTTGCTTTACAGAGTAGGTGGACTTCTCAAAACCCCTCCAAAATCGCCAGACCTGAATCCCATTGAGCATTTGTGGGATGAAATTAATAGGAGAATTCGAAAACGTCCGCTAAAATCCTTGCAGGATTTGAAAAGAGTCATCAAGGTAGAATGGATCAAATTCCGGCAGAAATTACAACGAAACTAGTTGGATCGATGCAAGCACGTCTCCTGGAAGTAATCAAAAACAAAGGTGGCCCAACATCGTTTTGACTTAAATTTAAACTTCATTTTTTTAGCTTATAAATTACTACTTATATTGTGTTCACAGACTTTTTTTTGCAATATTTTTTAACCTTCTTTGATTTTCAAATTCTGGCGAATTGGGGAAAAAATATTAATGTTTGATTTTAAAAATATACTTTGTGCTTTTTAAGATACAAACAAAATGTTTTTCTTTTCAAAATATTGCTTGTATGACCCTTGTAGTGAATTCAGATCACTTGCTTATGAGTGTTCACGGGCTTTTCTTTGCCCAGTGTATGTGTTCGTCTTTTTTTAATGTTAGTTCGTTGTGTCCTCGAATATGCTTATCAAGTGTGGTCTCCACGTTTCCTACTCCTTTCTGAGGCCATCGAGTGTGTGCAGCGTAGATTCACACGCTCTTTATTTTTAAATATAACATCCCTTACTCCTCATAC
Organism: Nemotelus pantherinus; assembly: GCA_963978885.1. NCBI lineage: Eukaryota > Metazoa > Arthropoda > Insecta > Diptera > Stratiomyidae > Nemotelus > Nemotelus pantherinus. Next base: position 118,511,787 of record OZ022265.1, on the reverse strand, counting down.
GCTTCCCGCTTGCCCTCTCTTAAAATCCCTTCCTTGGAGTCACGCCGGCTATTGCTTGACGAGTGCTTCCTGTTTAAATCGCAGCGAGGTATTATATCTTGCTTCGCCGATTCATTTCGACCACGCAGCTCGATACGTGGCAACAGATCTCAGGAAGTCTTCACTGTTCCGTTCGCGCGCAAAATTATGTAATATTTATCTTCTCCTTTCGTCAGAATCGCTAGACGTTATAATAAATTGGGGCTTGGATCTCTGCCACAATCGTTCTATAGCTTTAAAAGTAATTTAAAAGTATTTATACTTCGGGACACTGAAGAAGAGGGCAGATTACCCTCGAAATATCGATATTTGTCACAAAATTCAATATATCTATATAGCTTCGAAAGGAAAAATCGGTTTTTTTATTAAAACATTAATCGTTTGTTTTTCAATCTTTTTCATATATCATTGCCATCATTGGAGTTCTGTTGCGATGAATTTTCTAAATAAATAAATAAATAAACGCTGGTTTATATGGTTTAAGTTCCACATCGCTAGTATAGTAATCGTCTGTCCTTTGAAAATTTCGATGCTGAGTTCTAGTCCTTCATTTCGTTTCAGTTTGCGATAGATTCTAGTTTTTAACGTCAATATCTACAGTGGTTGGAAATTATGAATCGCACCATTTGTCCATAAGCAACAGAAAAGTTAGTTTATCTTTTGTATAATGCTCGGGCTTTGATACCAAGTAATACGAACATGAGCTGCGGTCAATAATTGTGGTCCTAGCAGCATACTTATAATATGTTCTAAATAAAGTGAACAGCATCCTATTTCAATATTGCATGAGTTTAAAGTGATTCATTCATAAAGAGCTGAAATAATTGTTTATGAGTTATTTACAATGTATTGAAACGGCTGGAGCTGTAGTTACAACTTCAGACCATATTTGTTTATTAATTCATTTTTATTGAATTCGTTTTTAATTCTTTTATTTAATTCGTTTTCAAAAACTTTTCGTTTCTTGATTAGTCTTTTCACCGAAGATAATATTCTGCAAAAAGATTCTATCTAGGGTATGCTGCTAATAATGAAATATGCGCCTCTGCCTATGCTATACTATCTCACGACGGATTATAGAGACACAACTTGACATATTGCAGGTATTATCAAGGGAATGCGAAACGACCATGTATCAATATGAGCTATCACTTCGAATCCCCAATAAACTGGTAATCTCTCTAAGTAGCATCACCGCACATATATCTACAAATCTTACACGTGGCCAAAATAACATCAAATACCAATACCATATTGAGTAATAACCATCGGTCTAGGAAACAGACTTATACTTGCAACCAGGCACGTGCCTTGTGAGTTAATTATTCACGATAAGTTTATCAACATACGTCAGAAAATCCCATGGGTAGGCAGTATGTTATGCTTTCTCCCAATCGTCTTGTTATAATTGAGTTTGTATGAAGTCAGACATATAAACAAATTATACATGTATCTTTATTTCATCAGAAGAGGGTGAGACTCGTGCAGGCAACTGAAAACTGTACAAGCCTGTGCAATAAATCTCTTTCACGTTTTAAGATGAGATCTCAACCCCTAACCTGACAAAAAGTTGTCATGGGATTACTTTGTTTCTTTAAGATGAGGCGGAAGAAAAGTCTATGTACTGCAGTTAAATTCTAAATAAATCAAAAAATTCGTCCACCTAAAACATTTTACTATAACCAACTGTAGAAAGTTGAATACCAAGCTTTCCCTTTATGTATATGTTATCTAAATTATTTCTCCTAGTCATTTCCTTGAACTTTCTTACAACAGAATGTTTACGTGTATCTCTTTTCACTCGAATAACACCAACATATGTTTTTGCTGTCGTCCAAAGACCTCCGACCACAATCTCTGTGCATCAGCCATAAAACTACTATCGCTTTTTATTGAACAATTAAAACAGAAACAGTACAAATGGCTATCCCATCTTATCTGGGCATGGCTTCCCTTTGATTCTTTTCAATTCGTCAAACGAAAACTCTTCATTAAATCTCAGTAATTTAAACTATCTTCCGTTGTGTGCCGGATCAGAGACCAGTCTGTTCCAGAACCAACTCGAAAACCACTAAAAATTCGAGAGCTTCATTAAAACTCCTAATTGACCTTTATCTAAAGTACCATCTTGAATCGGTACGTCGGCATACAACGACACATAGTACGTTACGTATAAAGCACGTTGGATGCGGTATGCAGTTTAATTGAAATGTTTATCGTAAAGTTCATTTGGGGAGCATTAGCTCCAGTTAGGATCTATCTGACTTAATAAATCTTCAAACAAAGATACATGTGTAGTATACGTTCTAAAATTGTATGGAATACGATTAGTTTCGGCTCTGGATACTAACAGAACAGCGTGCACACGAAGAGCAATCGGCTTCTAGGTGCATTTACCTCATAAAGTACACCTTATTTCCGTTTTATGATGCGGTCCACCGGAGGAACGTACGACCGTCGGGATTCGAAGGTTTATTTTGGATACGTACTTACGTCGTTGCGGTGCACTTTCGAAATTGAGTTCAATTTGGATGCTTTTGATGGGTATGCTTCTGTTATAGTTTATGTGGATGGGGTGGAAGAAAGTTAATCTAACCATGATCTGCTATGCAGTGCATCATTTGTATTTGATGTACAGTGCCCGATCGATTGAAATTTCAAATGGAATTCAAAAATAATGTTTTAAATCGTTTAAGATTTAATAGGAAAGTAAATGAAACCATATTCATAAAAGTTGATTGGCTGAAAAGGTTTATTTTGCTTCAAACTGGGCATAAGATTTAATGTTCATCTAGAGAAATATTAGTGCTTTCTTACTATTTTCCAACCATTCACAAATAAAGCAAGCAACATCCGTGCGAAATGCACTTTTTTTCATGAAAATATGAAAAGAATTAATCTCTATGATTATTCATTTATTTACAGAATGGAGCCTGCAACATAATATTTAGTAAAGTCACATCTGAAGTTTGTGATTTTCTTGGACTGCCAGTCGAAAATAGTACATCACATTCAACGACAACTGTAGCACCTACTCAATCAACCTCAACGCTAGCACCCACTGTTCCTACGCCAAACACTGTTACTCCAGTAAAAACAACAACTACAATTGCACCAACATCACAGACCTCAACAGAGGCAACCAATCCAATAACCGACGCAAATAATCTTCATCCACCAGAATCTAAAAAGAGAATGGTGACAATAGGTAATTGACGTTCAACTAAAGATACATTACTTTTATTTACGGTATTATTTTATTACAGCTGCAGCTATTATTGGTGTAGGAATGGTAGGATGTGTCGTAATCAGTATAATATGTCTTCGGGATCCTGAACGAAGGACAGCCGTTAAGAACTTCTTCCGCAGGAATTCACCATCTGTACTGTATCGAAGGGTAAGTTTGCTTGTCGTGTATACTTTACGAACGATAAGATTATAGTTTTTTTTTTATGTGTTTATGCTAGTTGATAATTTTAGAGATCTTGGTGTAATATTTGATTCAAAGTTTAAATTTGATAAGCATAGTTAAAACATTATGTTATTTTTTATGCAAAAATATCAACGAACAAATTGGTGACAAAGGTTTTTTAAGAACGTCTTTGGAAAAAGACGAATTGCGGTGTTGATTGTATCCCAGCTGAAAATTATTAGAAATCAGAGAGTATTAAAATGTAGTCAAAGTATCGTCAAACCCTCCCTCAACGTTCTCTGATTATTATTTTTTCATTTTTAAATTTTTGATGGTCATTTGAAGTGAAAATTGCTGTTTTCACGGAAAATTTGGCCTTTTTGTAAGTGGACAACCCCCTTAATGGGAAAAAAAACTTTAAAACTTATCGTTGGGAGGAAGTATTTTGCATGCATAGGCGCGCCGTAGGGGAGGCCAGGGGGGCCAGGACCCCCCCAGACCCTAGGTTGGCCCCTCCCAGAAAAATAAATATTTCCAACAGTAGACACTTAAGTTTTGGCCTCTTTGGTTTTTGTGGTTACAGCAAGAGCTGAGTAGTGCAGTAGTGTAAGCCTATACCATAGCATACGTACTACTTATAACATAAAGACTGTGTTATTTGCGGTATTAATACGATGTTATGGGACTTATTTCGAGAAATAGACGGCAATATTTAATTTCGACAAGTTATACGTTAAGAAAAAGATGAAAAGCGCCTCGCCAATCATGCTTTTTTTATCAAGATTATCTGATATAAGGTGATTAACGTAGAATACAATTTTCAAAGTCATTTGGAGAATAAAAATTGCATCCCGCCACTTTTATGCTATCTATGACCTACTTGGTTTACACTCAGGTTAAATGTGTGTGAATTTCATTATAATTTGATAACTGCATCGGAAGTTAGAAGACATAGCACTTCAATTTTACCAAGCGTTTTTTCATAGTGACACAACCGCCACATGGTTCTTATCATATTCTTATCTTATCTGTATCTACTCATGACCAGTATATCCTATGAATTTTATCCGGTCGCGACAACTTTTGAAAATAATTTTAAAGACAAGATTGCGAACTACTGTAGTGGCAAAACACAAAATGAATTAATAAAAATCATTGCTGAAATCGTTCGCGAGGACAATACAGCTGAAATAAAAGAGTGCGGACGAATATCCATTGTGGCAGACAAAGCAAGAGTTCAGAAAAAGGAACAATTCTCCGTGGTTGTCAGATTTGCTAAAGTGCTAGCTGTCGAAGAAAGGTTGTTAAGCTTTGTAGATTGTTCAGGAGCTAGAAATGCCTCGTATTAGCAGATATAATTTTGAGCCTTTTAGACAGCTACGGACTTAGCGAATTGGTTGTTGTTGGACAGTCTTTTGATGGTGCTAGTGCTATGTCAGGACAAAAAAGTGGTGTACAAATTTAAATTAAGATGAAACAACCTGCAGCCACATTTGTACACTGTCTAGTTCATAAAATTATCCGTGGTGTGATAGACACATTTTTCACAATTGAAACGTGTACATCCTTTTTCAACGCCATCGAATCACTTTACCTACACTTTTCGAAGCCATCACAACAAGAATTATTGAAGCAGCTTGAAGAGGCAGTAGGTCTAAATACAAGGCATGGAATGATAAGTTTAAGCTCGACTCGTTAGTCAATGAGATCTCACAATTGCAAATATGTGATCGATGGCTATGGGACCATGAAAGAGGCTTTAGGAAAACAAATGAATGAGGGAAAACACAACGACTCAGTTTATTCATTGGGGATCTTTCATTCAATCAGTAATCTTAAGTTTGTAGTAAATCTTTTCATCTTTAACTATGTTTTTTTTATAACGAACATGTTAAGCACATATTTCCAAACTAAAAATGCAACTTTTAGGGATGGGATAGATCTTGTGAATGGAACAGTTAAAACACTACTAAGTGAGCGAGAAGACTTATATGTAGTTTGGGAAAAAATTAAATCATTCGCAGAGAAGAACTGTCTGGATCTTACATTTTCCAGAGGATCGCGAAAACGGAAAACAGCAAAAAGCACTAGTTTCAAAGGTTTTGCTCTTTCATCTAGCCTCGGACACGCAGTTGGGATTATAAAGATATCCCTGCAAACCAAATGGCTCGAAAAGAGTAAGTTACAGCACTCTCCATCTTGCCAAATTATTTTGCTTTTTCTAGGTTTTCTAGGTAACAAAAGATTGAAGCAAGAGATCAATTTCTCCCTTCTTAACTTAATATATTCCAATTTCTTCAAAGATATTTTGAAACTAAGCAATCCTCTTCTTCAAGTATAAGTTGCAATATATTTAGCTTCTAAACGAAAAAATAGTCTTCTATTTCTAATTATTTCCATTCTATTCCCGTATAATTCATACAAGGGTTCATTTCTTAGTGGTCATAGATAATTCATGTGTAGTTCCTATCTACCATTCACATTATATGCATGTGGTAGTAGCTCATACGTATGCACAGACACGAAGTTTATTTGATAATGCATTATGCATTAGCAAATAACAAAGAATAGATTAACAAATATATAATATATTAGTAAATTACATAAATTGTATGAACAGTACGTGTACCTTACGGAAGACAAAATCATCGTATGTTTTGAACCTTTCGGTCCCTGGCCCCTGCCAGATTTTAGGCCACGGCACGCCTATGTTTGCATGTTGAAAGTGTGTGGCAAATTTGAAATGAATCAGTAATGTCGTTTTTAAATGTCAGTGAACACGGACTTTTAAAAAGTGGGTTTCAGAAAATGATCTACTATACTACGAGCTGTCGGAGCTACAATGATAGACGAGATGGGACTAAATAGTCAATAGTTTTGAGAGTTTTGCTCTGATTGACTTCAAATTTTGGGACTATATTCTCAATATATTCAACTATAAGAAAATACAAAACATTTTTTTTTTCATTAGTGTACCTTTAATCGTTGAGCAGAGAGTAAGTGGAGCAGACTGTTCCGAAAGGTTACAAAAGGCTTCTTCAATAGTTTCTATTGACATGCCATAGAAATTCTAGAGTTTTCAACGTCTCCGTCCCATTCGTTTTTTGTAGATGCAAGTGATATATCTTTTACTAACCACACTTCTTTAAAAGATTTTGAATCAAAATATTCATCATTTATTACAATATTTTCGGTCGGCTTACTGGCGCTTGAATCGGCAGAAACTCTCATTTCATATCTTCCGTATTCTTTCATAAACTAAATAAATTGATTTATATATCATTTTTTTTTAAAAAAAAAAAGGAAATTCCGTAAGTTGTACTTGATTGAAGTTTTTTGAGATATGCAATGTGTATCGTTTTTCCATATTTTGCCAAAAAGAATAACTTCTTATCTCTTTCGGAAGAAATATTATCAAATTTTATAATTTGTGAAGGAAAGTAACATCTCAAATTTCAAGTCCCGACTTGCTCTAGGTTGTCTTGAAACTTTATTTTGACTTTTATAGCAAAATTATTTCCAATTATCTGTAAGATGTATTTTTTAATGTTTTCAGATTAGGATCCACCTTTGAAATTTAATAATTCTTATTTTTCTTGTTTGTAAGATATTAGATTTTGATTCTAAAGTACGCCTTTCTATGTCTTTTTCACTCCTTTTCAATCTGAATTTCCAAAAAAAAACACTTTAACTCGAGTTTGATAATATTCTTATAATATAATTAAGCCTCTAGCAACTTCTTTTTCGAGTATTCAGATCAGCGCTCTAAATGCCTGGGACCATTCCATACTTTGTGAATGCAATACAAAGAAACTTTCTAGTACGTGCATGATCTAAAGTTTTGTTGCTTCAACCGATCAGGATATGATTTTTTTTGTTAAAACAACTACGTCTCTAGATAGATTGCAATAATTATTTTTTTATTTTATGAATTGTCGATTAGATTTTCTCTGGACAAATTGCGGCGAAAGCTCGCTTAGAGCCTAGACAGACGACACAAGTTAATTATCATTTCGAGCCCAATGATCATTATCCATTACGTGTGTCATGGTTAATCATCATTTATAACATCATCAATGAGGTTCTACGAATTATCATTTGGAAGCTAATGCTCATTTGCTCTTATCGATTGTCGCACCATCTACGGAGAAGATTATGAAATTTACTGGGGAAATTCGGGAAATTCCATGTCTAACTGTCAAAATCATAAACATATTATTTCGAATATATTACAAAATGGCATGCAAATGTTTCATTTTTTGCACATTTCTTCGTATTCTCTTCTTCAATACCTGAACATTTTATATTTTCTTCCTTATCGTGATTAAACTATTTTTTGTGTAAAATTCCCATAATTTTACACAAAGGCTCATTCGCAGTAAAACTTGTACTAATTCCTGATTTTTTGATGTGTTTCAATAAACAATTACTGTCAAAATAATACCATTTAAATTCAAACAACCTACAGCTGTTAAACAACCTCATTCAAATAACCGTGTGCCACTCTCCAAACAAATTATCATTAGCGTTCAATGATCATTGTGTTAATGATAATTAACTTGTGTCGTCTGTCTTTAGTCTTAGACATTTTTCATGAAACTGTCAGGAATTTTTCTGCCTATTAAGTTTGAGCTCTAGAGAAGCAACACACTTACTTTTTCGTATTTTTTGGAAGATTCAATCTCTACTCGACATACAAGATAATTTCACATACAAGATGTGTTTAGCTGCACTCCTTTCTAAAAAATTGGGAAAAAATTTCGAAAATTATAAAATCGTCAAAGTAAAGTTATAAAATCGTCAAACATTCTCAGAAGGGAGAGATATAAGGAAATGAAAATGGCAGTGAGAATTGAAGCAATTTGCCTGAGTCTGAGCGTTAGTAGTAGTGAGGGAAAACTATGAGACTATGGGCAAATTTGACAATCATCTACTCTGCGAACAGAAAGATAGAGATAGTAGGCCATGTGTACGCAAATTGGACAAGTAACAACTCAGTAGCGTAAAAGCTCGTAGAACTAAGGTATCGGAGAAACTAAAGGGAATGTCTGAGATAGTAATTCTCTCGACTTGTACTATCTTTGTAGTAAAATTGCTTCACTAAATTTCGTATATGTGTACGATTGTTTCATTTCCTTAAATCTGTCTGTTCTGAGGGAACCTTTGAAGTTTTGAAGAAATGTTCTGAGTCATTTAGTTTAAATGTTAGTCATGTATGTCCGATTTTGTTAAATGCTTATAACATAAGCAAGCAAATCGAGCTTTTGTGGTTTCACCTAACGCGAATATATTTATTTATTTAACCAAACAAGGTAACAAAACAGTAACAAATGTAAACTTAAACTTAAACTGTTTTCCTTAACCTAAATTACAATAACATTTCTAAGTGTCAGTAGACTTTATTGTCTGGTAGTTAATTCAATATGGTAAGAGAAATAGTTTGGATTAAGAATTTAAAACAGTATATAATTTTTTTTTTGAATAAAGGTTTAGAGATAGAAGAGGAATAGTACTCCGAAACATTGTTAAATATTTTGCAGCATCTATTTATCGGCTCCCTGTCTCCATAGATAGTGTGATGTTGATGCTCATTGAGGAGACGTGTGTGCCTAGTTTGTCTTACAGGATTATTGAAAGTGATTTTATTACTAAGATATTCTACGTTAACCAAACCTCTAATAACATCGAAGACGAAGCATGAGGATAGTACCGTTCTCCTTGAAGAAAGTGTTGCCAGATTTAAGAGTTTAAGTCTGTAACTATGAGTTGGAAGACTTTCGAAATAATGTGGATTATAGAGATCTCTCAAGGCAAAAAGCACGAACTGCTTTTGGACAGATTCCAGTTTATTGCTATGGATATCGAAAAAAGGATTCCAGACGATGCAAGCGTATTCGAGTAGAGGGCGAACTAAAGACACAAACAGAGACCTTGTAACCCATACGTTCTTAAATTCTTTCGCACGTCTTTTAATGAATCCTAGCTGCTTGCTAGCTCTAGCAAGAACTCTGCCATACTGAAGATTGAAACGCAGCTTTTTATCCAGGATGACACCGAGATCCACGACACTATCAAAATTTTTCAGGAGCTGATTATTCAGGTGATATTCGAAATTAAGAGTAAAGGTATTGCGGGAAAAACTTAGGGCATGGCATTTTTCAACGTTAAGAGTAAGTTGATTCTGCCCAAACCATTGCACCAGTGACTGAAGTTTCAGCTGGAGAAAATTTGCATCTGGTTCCGACTGAATAGGGTGATATAATTTCAGATCATCTGCATAAAAAAGGTGCGGAATGTCGGATAACACCTCCGAGAGATCAGAAACAAAAACATTGAACAGAAGCGGCCCTAGATGGCTGCCTTGAGGTACCCCAGATGAGACGGTAATTTTTTTGGTAAGACGGCCTTGGAATTTAACGTGTTGCGTTCGATCTCGAAGGTAACAATTCAACCAGTTTAGAAGGCTTCCTGAAATGCCAAAATTTTTGGAGTTTATGTTTCAAAATGCTATGGTCAACGCGGTCTAAGGCTTTACTGAAGTCAGTGTATATAGTATGGATTTGACGCCCTTTTCCCATATTACAAAGCACATTTGAGACTATTATCATTAGGTTGGAGGTAGTAGACCGACCTTTTCTGAAGCCATGTTGTTGCTCGTTTAGGAGAGGATCAATAACGATTGTAAGTTTGTCACAAACAATTTTTTCTAACAGCTTAGGTATAGCTGACAAAATGGCGATGCCTCTATAATTTTCTACTGAGCGTTTATCACCACTTTTAAGAATCGGCGTGATATGGAGCACCTTTGCCAGCTAGAACTTAGTTCAATAGAGATCCTTGAAGTCAAATAATCATTCGGATGAATGTTGTTGGCAAAAAAGAGAACACGTTTAGCTAATATGCAAATTGCAGAGAGTATGCTGAAGCGTATCAAGCTTGATAGAAACGTGAGATTCTTTTCAAGTTTTCAGTGACATCTTTAAACGAAAGAGCACGTGTTCATCAAAATTTATATTAATTTACGTACTCGGACTTCTGTTACAATTTGTGCGACCAACCGCCTCCTTAACCGAAGTAGCTTTTACGAACTTTGAAGACGATCACCTGGTTAATCATATCTTCGAGGTGTTTTTCCACTCAGTGATAGTTGTGCATTTAGCAATGCAGAGTCATAATGACCCATTCGTTCCGAAATGAACCTTATTCGGAGTCTGTTGGAGAATACAGTCATGAGGCCTATCTACTAATGATGAAAATTCCTTGAAACTTGTCAGAGACGGTTAGTGGTGTCGATTTTCAATTATTCTTCATTTGGTCCTACTATTATATTTTCATTACTAAAAATATAATTTCTACATTTCCTGTGAGTATAATCTTCAGTCACAACATTATTAAACTATTTCTATTACAAGATGTGCATATTTTTTCCCTTAATTTTGTCTAGTAACAATATATTATGAATATTAAACTAGTAATAGCGACTAGGTACGCTTTATTTTTTAACATACAACTCGTAGATTGATCGTTGTTTGCAGGCCAAGAGAAATGGCGCCCAATGTGGTATTATCACTTTATATATTCGCTCTGTTTGAAAGTTTGAAATATTTTTTTTTGTCTGTGACGCTAATCAAACATGTACCTTGTATGATCAACATTAGGTATTTTTTGTACTTTTATCAAAACATTGCAAATGCACCATTATTTTCCACTTTAACTGTATTTTTATTTCATTGCAGGTCAATACCGGTGAAGAAGCTAACCTCCTTTTATCACAAAACTATGCAAACACAGACAGTGATGATGATCTTCTTCTCTAAAAAAAAAGATTTTTTGCTCTTCACATCCTAAACTAACTCAGTTTTAATTGTTATCACCCAATAAAAAACCAAAATCAAAAAACATTCTAGCGCCATGTAAGAAACTCTGTTGTCAAAAACGAAAAGACACGCTTTTCATTGCTGCAAAAGTGCCTAAAATAAATTGCTTTGCGAAAGTACTAGAAGAGAAGGGGGAAAAACAAAAAATAAATATACCTTCATAATATAACCCTGTTGTAGAGTTTTGAGAAAGTGATACGATTTATAGAAGTGATGTGTACTTGCATTTTAAGCTTTTACTGTATTTTGTATGCTAGTTTTCTTTTTGTAAAGTAAAATTTTATATAAAATTTAAAATTTGTATCGTAGTTATAATTATATTTTATGATCATATTGTCTAATATCAAATAAAAAATAAATATGTGTATTTTGAAATGTCTATCGACTTTAATTGAAACACTGATTTGCATTTGCTTGTACAAAGCTCCCCCAGGCTTCAATAGCTGTTCAACTCAAACCAGCCAATCACCAAGGACTAATCCTTGCATTACACCAAACGACAATAGCATACGTTCGAAGAGGATCTAGTATCTATTCGCAACATCGCTACAGCAAATTAATCTATTACTGCGCACAGCCAACTCCAAAACACTGCTAACGAAAACGCGTAAATGGTTCCTTATTTTCTGGAATCGTGCACTACGTACCAGAGGTAGCGAGATGTTGACTACTGTACAATATTGAAACGGTCTGATGGTATTAAAATAACGCATTCACAATGGCTCTTTGGAGGCATTCGAAGCTAATCCTGCGTAATTACCACCACACGCAATCTAATTAGCTGGTACAGCTAGACTGTCTAAACAAAAGCCCAGCACTTCGGATACATTGTTACGCTCCAGACATTTCACTAGTCCGATGCAGATGCATTAATTCGAGTTAAGTAGAGATAAAATTGATTTAGCTTCTATTCGGCCTCGCCTACTACTGCTCGGCATCTAGTGTTCGCTGGCTTTATAAAGTCCGTCGAGGGTTAAATGGTCTGATAAGCACTGCAAATTACCCAGTGCCGGATCCACACCGGAATAGTTTATCTCATTTGTGAATTAGTCCACTGAATACGGACTTCTTTCTGTTGAAATTGTCAAAGCTTTTACGGTGGCTGGACGAGGAAGCAAAAGGACCAGGAGAAGAGCTAATTTTTTCTCGTTGCCTGTTAGGCAGTATGGCATCGCTTGTGTACGCTATTCAACGATCATCATGGGAAAGATGAAATGGAAAAACTTGTTTCGGTCGAAAAATCTCGAAATCCTTTTAATTCCTGTCCAGCTTAAAACTTTTCGACCAAAAACATTCCGCCATCCGTTATTCGCTATCTATCTGCTTAACTTTCCCGGAAGAAAAATACAAGAGGAAAGTTCTTTTGATGAATTTTTCGTTTTTCTCTACCGGGTTTTTAGTCCCATTCGCTTGTTTACTCATCGTCTCTCGGTGGTATTCGGTGTTTGATCTGAGTCTGAACTCAACTCAACTGAATTTCGCCTGACAGGATATCCCTGTTGGGATTTGAGATAGAAAGTTTTCGTGCAAATAGAAAAATTAAATAGTACGTTGGTGAGTTTGGGGGTGGAAAAAGATGTTTCAGTAAATACTGTTCATTGGATTTGGTTTAGTTGGAAAGGTAGAGGTAATCTTGATCGGATAGTACTAGACAGATTTCAAAGAAGACCATTGTATTTTGCTTGCGCAGTGGAATGAAAATAATTCAAAGTGATGATAAGTCCTTCAAGTAATCTTATTTAGTAGGGTTTAGTAAGTATGATTAGAAGTGGCAAAGTAATATTAATGCTATTTTGCAGACTCAGTAGATAGCTGTGCATTTTCTCTTGGAATATTCAAATCAAAATTACTGACACCGATTATTTGTGGTGAAAATGATATTGTAGATTGCTTTACGAGCAATTTTGCTGATTTTGAATATAAGAAGGAAATGTGTTCGTACATTTGTGTTGTCCCCGAAGAAATATTTTCACATCAGGTGGCTGCCGGCTGCGTTGATTATGTATATTTCAAGCTATGAATGTTGTTGGTGAGGAAGAGTTTGTTGTCTCTCAAAACGGGAACATTAGCCAGTTTGGCCCTCTAGGTTGGAAGTTGGACGATGAGCTAATAATAAGTTGCGCCATAATTTATCAATTCATAAGCCTGATACTTCGCCTCGGATGCTTAGATCGGATCAAAGGAAACGACCACGCAAACGAAACATGGATTAACTCTACTGGGACCAGATGCGATTAAGGTCCACCTGTAACAGGTGAATAAATGCAAAATAAATCATGTTTAACATACAAAGGGACGTACAATCGTGTGAAAAAAAAAAGTAAAAAGTAATCTGGAAGTTACGAGTTTGCGGTGGCTGTTATCGTGGACAAGAAAGTAAAGCCGCGAATAGTCGACTTCTAGCTTTTCAACTAAAAATTGTATGCGATCATATTTTTTTTAGCAAATAAGACAAGGATGAGATTGTAAAAGACGATTTTTATAATATTCTGGAAAAGTTTCATGATTCTATGACATCAAATGATGGTACTTTCAATGAGGTCTAGACTGCTAATAAAGGCAGAGTAAATATAGTAGCGAAGATATGCACTTCTTCGCGACAGAACGAATGAAAAGGAAAGTCGCTCACAAAATACACATAGAACAACCGACGGGAACCAAGATGGAAAAATATGACGATTTTCGAATCAATCAATCCAAATCACAATATTTTGACAATATATTAGGTTAGGTTAGGTTAGTGAAGAGGGCTGCCGCGAACGCAGCCAGCATTAGGCCACCAGTTTGGGCCCATTTTGCCACCCTCATAGCCAATCACACGCATTCACACTTACAGCCATGACACTGACGGGATTTGAGCCCGCAGGCCCCGTAGCACGCCGCTTTTTGGCCTGACACCTTAGCGAGCAGAGCTACCGGTGCCCCTTGACAATATATTAAATAGGATGAATTTAATTTGGATGACTACCAGCGTGTCAAATAATGAGGAACATAAAAAAAGGCTTCAAACCAAAACAAATGCTGATGGAGGCAAAATAGACGGCTCAGACCTGGTGAAAGAGAGACAGGTGTCCTTCTTCTAGCAATTATTGAATTGAAATACAGCAATTATAAACTCCACTATCAATCAATTCATACGACGGCTTTTTGTCGCTCCCCCATTTTGGATAAAGTCCCACATACCACGGACCGCTTGAAATTCAATAAATCAGTGGGCATCGCTGGGATCCCCGAGGAAGTCCAGCCATTAATGTTTCAAAGGTAATCCATGTGGGTTGGGTATAAAATCTCGTATTACAATATTCCGTTTACATAATCCCGTATTACAAAATCCTTTAACATAAAATCCCGAATCAGGCGCGGCGACACGCCTGATTCTATATTATGCAAAACTACGGAATTTTTCATTCCGCTATTTCTTTATTGTAGCTAAAACGACGATAAGGAAAATTAATCGAGGAGAATCAGTACCCATGAAGAAGAAAAATTTGGCAAGGTACCAAAAAATTAAAAGACCTATTAGAAAAAGGTTTGGAATTGAAAAAGTCGATTATTTGCGAAGAAATAAAAACTTAAATCAGTATATTTTTGTTATTTCATTATATGAATAGGTTTCATACGGGATTTCGTTCCACGAGCATTTGAGTTTCGGGATATGGACGTTCGGGATTTTGAGTTTCGGGATTTTTAAATACAGAATTTTATATTTCGGGATTTTGGAATACAGGAATTTCGAAACATACGGGATTTTGTTAATTCGGGATGTTGTGATTCGGGATTTTGATACGATCCCAATCCATGTATCACATGCGAGTAGCTGTTACACAAGATTACGTCTGATAACAATGCTTCGGTTGAAATGATATGCGTATGAAACGGGTAGCGTCTTAGCCCCAATCCGAGAAACTCTGGGAGGCTGGTGGTGAATGAGTGCAAAAGGTATGTCTGCCCTGTTTGCGTAGATATGCCAGGTGCCTCTCCCTTAACCGCAAAATGTACTTTTTTTGCTCATTTCAGCTTTTCGTTCTGCCATAGAGTGCTTCATTTCAAAATAGTGTTTGAAAAAAAAAACAATAGGCTGCTCTTTTCGAGTTAAAGATGAACAAGATCAAGGTTGAAGGTTAGTCTGCCGGCTGCCGTCAAGACCACAAGTTTTTGAGATGCAGTTAGTATCATTCATGTTGACTGCCAAGAAGGTTGTGTAGATTTTGCACTGAAGTTAGAAAAACAGTCGCATTTGATGAAGAGAAAAAGCTTTTCCAGAAAAATTATGTTCCGATGCACAAGTGTCGAGTCGGAAATTCAAAAAATCAGAAATCGCGTTAAGATATGTTCCCGCGCCCTTCATATTCTCCGCAATCGAACAATTTGACAATAATTTATACAGAGTGATTCATTATGAGGTTTGGTTTTTAATCTCAAATAAAAGGCATAAAGTTGAATTCTATGGTACAAATTTTATTGTGAGTCGAATGAACAATCTATGACATTTACTTTTTAAAGATTATCTTATGTGCTCGTAAATGTTGAATCTGAATCAGATCAATGAAAATCCACTGTTTTATCGCGAAATTTTGTTCAGTGATGAGGCGCATTTTTGGTGAGTTTGATGAGGCGCAACAACCTGAAGAGTTTTAACAGCTACCACTACTTTGGTGTGGTTTATGGGCCCGTGGAATCATCGGTCCACATTTCTTTCAAAATGAGTACGGTCAGAACGTAACCGTCAATAGCGACCGCTATCGCACCATGATAACGAGTTTTTTTGCTACCTGAAATTGAAGCCTGTGGTATCGGTGAACTTTAGTTTCAACAAGACGGCGCTCCTTCGCATACAGCGAGAGAAACAGTGGACTTATTGAGAAATCATTTTGGTGAGAACCAAAACGTGATCAGTAAATTGGCCGCCTGGATCGTGTGATTTCACACTTTTAGATTATTTTCTTTGGGGTTACACGAAGTCTCTGGTTTTCAGTGATAAGCCAGCTTCAATCGACGCTTTGGAAGCCAACAATACTCGTGTCATTCGGGAGATACCGGTCGCTAGGCTGGAACGCGTCGTCCAAAATTGGACCCTCAGGATGAACCATTTACGGCGTAGTCGCGGTCAACATTTAAATGAGATAATTTTTAAAAAGTAAATGTCATAGATTGTTTTTTCGACTAACAATAACATTTTTACTATAGAAGTTAACTTTATGCCTTTTATTTGAGATTAAAAACCAAATCTCATAATGAATCACCCTATATAAACACTTGGAAAAATAGTTCGTAGGTAAGAGATTTGGTTCGAATGAGGAAACGACGAGGAACTTGTTTGCTTGCGAGCTAGGTCAGATTTTCACTCTTAATCTATTCTTATCAGTTACTGTTAATGCGCTCAGCTATTAGGTGTAGCACTTAGGTGCTTATGGTAGTTAAAAGCTTGCGAGACTCCCCAACGAAGGATACTTTTATATACTTTATCCAATGTAATTTGACATTGAATAATGTACAATGATCGAATTTGCTAACATCCTTATCTTTGTCATTTTTTCGATTTATTTGCAAGGCTTAAATAATATAACGAGGCTTTTCATGCACACTGATACAAAATCTGAGAATATCCATGGTATTATTGTTAGAGTGTTTATTTGTCTTTTCGAAAAGTTTGACCGCGTTGCCACATAAGTATAGGTCTCTACCTGTAAGTCCTTAAATATGCCTGCATTTCTAATGTATCATGGGATCTTTTAAATTTGGAACACTCTGATATAAGGTTTCCGCATAGTAATTTTGGACTCCGTATTGGTTTGTACACACGAAGGGCGGCTGAAGAGTTCTGAGCCTGGGATATTAAAAGACAAGATAAAAATTCCAAAAGTAATTATTTTTTAATTTAGTGCCCATTAAGTGCAACACATTTTTTCACAACGCTCATACAGAGGTTGTGATCCGTGAAAAAAAATATTTTTCGTCTTTTCCCTCAAAATGCTTTCTAGCAGCCGCCTTATGTTCCCCTTTATTCTCAAATCTTCCCCTCGCAAGTCCTTTTTCAAATTGCTGAAGAGCAAGCTGTCGCCAATTGTATGTCTGGGCTATATTGTGGGTGATTAGTTTCTTCGAAGCCAGTCTCTTTCAAGCACTTTGTGAAAAGGTGCTTTTTCTTGGAGAAACAAAATTCCTTCACCAAGTTTGCCTCTTCTTGTCTCGACAGCTAATTGGCGTACTTTTTTCAAAAGTCTAGTGTAGTATTCGGTGTTTATGATATTACTTTTCGGAAGGTATTCGATAAGTAAAATTGCATCAGAGTCCTAAAAAATAGTGGCCATTAACTTGGTGGCCCACTTTTTCACTTTATACTTTTTTGGCGGCTTTTCTCCTTTATCGATCCATTGCATTGACTTTTGTTTCGATTTAGGATCATACAGTCGAATCCATATTTTATCCACGGTCACAATGCGCATACCCATTTCTTCCATATTGTCTTTACAGAGGTCTTAAAACTGCTGTTAAGGTTGAACTCGCCGCTGCATGTCAAGCGGCGTGAGCATTTTTGGAACTCAACACGTACTCACTTTCCTCTTGTTGAAATGAGTAGTCATATATATCACCAATTGTTTCTTTGCTAGTGCCCAGCTTCTCAGCTATCTGTCACATTTTAATTTTGCGATCATGCAATCCTAATCTCTTGACTTTAAATATGTTTTGGTCCGTGGGGGTCGTCTTCCAGTAATTCTCGACCTTGTTGGAAAAAACGTGTCCAACGTTTGACCGTAGCAGATGAAGGTCCAGATTCTCCATAAACCTCAGATATTTCTTCAAATTTCCTTAGCTGTTTACCCTTTTTTCACAAGGAACTTTATTGCGGCGTGATACTCCAATTTCGTTAGATGTAGCGACGACTCAGATATCGTGATGTTGACGGTTTAATTACTAAGAGCTTAATGAAGCTTTTTACATAAATCTTTGCTTATATACTAAATAGATGCCTCGCTGTGATTACCGTTAGTGCAAGTACCCTAAGTCCAGAACTTTTCAGCCGCCCCTCGTAAGTGCTCTCTTAGTGTTGTTTAATCTTTGGAATTTAATAAGACAAAAAATGACTTGGAGGAGTTTGTTACATGTGATTTGCTTGTTCTGTATGTGTCTTGTCCAAGTTAGTTTCCTATGTAAGTATTTGGCCATCTGTTGCTCCATCGTCCCACATAGGACATCTCAGAATGTATCATGTATCTTTGGGCGAAACATCGAGTTGATTTTGTTCCTTTGAATTTGAAGTATCTGGTAAATGTGTGAGGCAAGCGTTGTTGACGTTATTTGTTCCAGGAGATTTTCGTCAATTTGATATTATCACCAGGTCTTTCTCGAGATCTGCCAAAGTTTACTATCTTATTTCTTAAAGCTCAGAATTAAGAAGACTTGTAGCCATTCGCTCGATGCGGCCATCGTTATTAAGATCATTTTCAGATGAACAGTTTAGTTCAAATTTGAGTTTAAAAACAACGCAAACGCATTGGCTTTGAAATTAAGACACTCGGTTCTGTAAATTGATGCCATGAGAGGCTCGTTTTTTTGTATGGGAGTGCTGGCTTTTCCCTATTTTGCATCGGACTCCCCCGTTGCTCATTCTGTTGCTATGATGTTTCCATCACGAAGATCCTACGTAAGCCAGCCTGCCTCCTGGTTTATTTTAGGGCCACCTGTGCATTAAACTCTTCTCCAAAGTTGGTTCCTCCTCCGTATAAACAACTTCATTGATTAAAGGAGTTCATAAGGATATTTTACTTGCTTAATGGTTATTTTCAATTCTCCCCCAGTTAATTCCCTCCAATTAATTTCTTTAAGTCCTCTCAATTGGTTCCTTGAATTCGCTTGGCCGTTCCAGGTGTTGTAGTCGATTACTTCAGTTAGTGCGAGCCGGAAAGCTTTCCAGTTAGCGATTTTTCTCTCTGTTACTAGATTACCTGTGTAGATATTATATACCTGAAAGATGACCGGCTTGTGACTAGATGACAGCTCATCGATGACATTGATATGCACATGCTGCCTAAGTGCATTTAAATCTCTATATCTAGGGCTTAGCTATTTACGGGCGGTCAGTGAATAGGCTCATTGGGAATATGCAGGTATAACTATTTTTCTGTAATATACTTGTTTAGCTCAATGTCAGCTTTATTACTTCTCACTGCTCACCAATGGCCATGATAGGCATTTAGGTTTCCCGCCTTCGACATCGAAGAGTGCACAAAGGTCTTCAATAAACCTCTCTGACTTAGAAAGACGGTAAGCTAAAACCAGTATGAATTCGAGAAAGCTCGTTTGTTTCTTTTATGGTTGTAGCTTTAATCTCCCTAAGTATGGAGATTGGCATAGAATGGTGTGTATCATTTCTTCTTACAAAGATTGCAATGCCTCCTTCCTTTCCTCATTTCTATAAAGGATTTAGTTGGAGATCCGAAGGAATGTTTCTTGACTGAGAATACGTAAGAATCGTAAGAATCGAAACATGGTTAGGAGAAGAATTCATTTACGCCTGCCTTGTGTGGTGCGAGATAAGATTTAGGCAATGAATCTACTAAGCCAAGCTATGTGTGAAGGTGTTTTCGGAAGATGGTGAAGAAACTGGTCCGTTTTTTCAGGACTGGTTTGACGTATTTGAATCATTAATTTTGGTTGGCAGGAGAAACAAAAGTTGAATCATTGTATTTGAATCATTAGTTTTGGTTGCGAGTTGGAGGTGTAGAGACACTTTTTTTGCTAAAGGTTTTGTGGGCACTTAGATTGACAATTGGGTTCGCAATTTACACTTGTGCAAACGATTTTCTAAATTTGTGAGGGATGCACGGGCAGCCGCCATAGTTCCCAGAGTGTTCATCTCCACAATTTACGCTTTTTGGCCTATCACCTGTCAACTTTTTGGAGTTTGAGAAATGTTGAAGCCATTTTTTGTATCTGGCCGTGACAATAGGTAACTCAAGATTATAAATCTCTTTCACGTTTGTTGGAAGAAGTACTATCGTAATCTTTCTTTTCAAGGTCATTATTCACATTTTTTTGTGTTAGTCCGTAAATCCCTCAGACTCTCATCGAAAAAGTAATACGTGTTGTACTGGACCTTGAAATAGGTGAAGATTTTTGTGATCTTTTGATGGACTGAAATGGTGAATGGGATGATTTGGTTCTCCAGAGAGATGCGTTTTGCTGCGTCGAAGAAAATGTTCCATCATTTGAGCAGCCTTTGATTGATCAGATATGATCAGAACAGGTTTTTCGCACGCGATTCGGTTGGCTTCGTAGACGTTTGTTCCCTCTTTATGGGGTTTTATATAAGAGCGTTTGGTGGTACAGTTTTTGGTGTTAGTGTGGTGCTAGTACATTAGATGTATGTGTGGGGGTATTTGTTTTTACTTGTTTTGATTTTTCGTAGGCTTTTCTATTGTGTGGTTCGAAGGGGGAAGGGGGAGTAATGAAGGCGAGGAGTGTAGTCTGGGTCTTCGAATTCACCAGTTTTTGTTGACACTACTTTTGCTGTATGATGTTGTTCGATCGTGGTTGGAGAATGTTATTTTTTTGTTTAAGGTAATCGAAGTTTTTGTCTCGTTTTCTTTCTCCGTCAGTTTCTTAAGTAATTTATATTTGTGTTTTAGTAATTTTGTTATTTTTGGTTGAGTGTATCCTTAAACTGCTGTACTATTCTGAAAATTTTTCATTTGTCTATTGTGGACGCTCCCAGTTTTATTTAAAACGTTCCAGTAGCTCGTTTAAAAAAGGCATCAGTCAGTCTATGCCCGTCATTGTGTAAGTCTTCGCCGCAGCTGGAGTGCATCTAATCTGTTATCCTGGCTTGATAGAGACTACACTTTCCTCTTCAACTTCAGAAATCTTGCAAGTAATTCTAATAAATCAATTTTTAATATTATACATCTTAGATCAAATTGTATTTTGATGCCCTTTATTGTGACTACTAGCAACCCAATTATAATTCCACTCACTAAGAATTTATTCTTAATCTGAACTTTGCTGCGAACATTTTTCGAAGTTAGGTAAAAATCTCTCCCTCGTTCGCCTTGCCATTTTGCTCGTCAATTGATGATTCTGTCAATCTGGTTATAAATGACCTGTGCAAACTCCTTTCATTTCCTTATTGTATTTGAGTTTTGACACTTTCAGAAAAACGTCAAGTCATTTCGAGTTTTCGTTATCGACTCTGTACGTGTCCAATAAAGGGTTGAATGATCGGTAGACATGTAACCACGTAGTTTGGATGGATTAAAAAATTTCATACAGCTTTTTCTTTGACTTAAAAGCAAAAGATATAGGTCATAGCAGGCGCGCGTCTTTGTACTCATCTAACTGCGAAATTCTTTAAAACCTAATTCAAATTCATTTCACTCCCGCTGCCGACAGCAATAAATCTTTTCTCAAATACTTCACACTTCGTGTTAGTATATTTGTGTGTGTAGGTGTATGTCAGTATTATTCTTCTATCACACAATAGAACACTTCACAGCTTGATAATTTCCCAGTGGACTGGAGAGTATTTTGTGAAACACCTTTTACAACTCCCGAACTACGGAAATAAAGTTTTGCATTTTAATGACATTAAAACTCTCTTCTTTCGTAGTGAAACGAAACTGTGCCCGGGATGACGAAAAAAAATTACATTCGTACCTGGTGTAAAACGAGAATTACTACATTATCATCTCGATTCCAGTCTCCACTCCACATCCTAGACCTAGACCTATAGTCCCAGTCCCAAACGCGTATGTACGAAAATCACGTCAGTTTTATCAATTTAAAGTTACTTGATGGAAGTTTTATGCGAATGGAAAATAAAATAATAAAACGCCACCCCAACATGCCTCGAACCCTCGAACGTGAAACGGAACACTTTTACACGATGAATGGCAAGTACTGTTCGTACTAGCGGATTTGATGAGCTTGATGTAGTTTCCACAGGACGTGATATGTGCGGTGTGACAAGAGCTTTTGAATATTTTCGACAATATGCTAATGCAACCGCGAACGTTCGGTGCCTGTGAAGTAGTATGTAAATTATTGAGCGTACAGCTCAGCAAGGATAACAGACAGGACTATAAGTTTTGCTGTGAAAAGTACGTAAAAACATTGAAGTATTCACGTTTTGACTTTTTGCTGGCAGTGTGATTCGTGTGATTTAAAAAACATTCGGTTCTGAGTTGTAAGTTGAAAGCTCGTAATCCATGTAATTGTCTTAAAGTTAGAGGTACTTTAAGGGATGAAGAAGCAGATTTAAGGGATTTGTAAATTGAATGATGAAACTATTGTTCATTCACACGTAGAGTATTTAAAGAAAGATGTGTGTAAGGGGCATGTTTGTTAGTTTTTCTTAATCGGATTTGATTGTTCGAGGCTCTCAGAATGTTGATAATATCTTCATTAAAAAAATATTGATCTAACTGTAACAAAGAAAAAATTTATTGTTGGAGATAAAGAAATTTCAAATATTTCGGTAAGATTAAAGTGCTTCTAAAATTTTTTCAGTCGAATGTAAATACTGAGGCCTACAAAATTTTTATTAGTAAGCACTTGATCCTTAAAGAACCTTGAATCTTCCACAAACAATACTGAACGTGACCAAACTGACCATCACGGTTCCTGTCCATACCGAAACGACACGCACTCTTAGTTTTCGTTGTTTCTAGTTGTCACTATTAAGTCACGTTCCGTGAATTTCGTGTAAATATGGATGGAAGAGTCCTGGCTAGCAAATAATATTCCCTGCATACCGAACCGAACCACATTGACTCGCCATTTCCTTCGGCTTATTTGAACGCGTTATTCACATCTTTTCAATTTTCAACGTGAAAACTGAACGTTTCACACCTGCAATTACTTTTGCCCTGAAAATTGCGTACGTGACTCAAAGAATGATGATAATATTCGTGCGATCCTACTACGGTTGGAAGTTGCTCATGAAACGGCAGCGACAACGACAACGCTCCTCGAGAATCGGAACTTGGTTGAATCTAAATGCACTTGCCGTCTACTGGCAAAGGGAACGATGAAGTTTCGGTTCCTTTGGGTCATATATGTACGTGACGTTCAAGTTTTGGTATTCAATTGGAAATGTTCTGATGATAAGAAAATGAATCTTTATGAAAGTTAATGTACCTTTAAATAATTGTTAATAGTGAAAATAATGGTACTACGAGTGGCCACCGAAGAAGTGTGTATATACATAGGTGAAAGCAATTTAATTGAAGCTTTTAGTTTATTTATTTATTTATTTATGATGATGGCCAAGTTGACCCGCTCAATTTATTACGCACACTGAGTTTTATATGTCCTTGTTCAGGTATTTTCTTAATTATTGATTTTTTCTGGTATTTTCAGGTGATATTTCTGTTTGAAACTTCCTTGATAAAATAAATCAAACCGAGTCATTTCCAGATCTAGACTTATATCAAATTAAGCCGTAGCTCGGGATCCCGACACATTTCGGATATTTTCGGGATCCCGAATTTTTTACCGGGATTCCCGAGATTTCGGGATTGATAAAATTCAACTTATTTTGAGAATTAAAAAAGTTTCGTCATTACGACATGAGCGAATAACCCAGAACTTAATACTAAAACAAATATCGTTTTATGAAAACGGAGGTGCTAAGGGCTCATTATTACAACTGGCGTAATATCTCACCAAAAAGTGCAGAGCCGGAAATATATTTTCCAGTAGTTGAATGTATGTGCAACAAAATCAGATCTAGTTTATATTTTTAAACTCTTGACGAATTATGTTTATTAAGAGTATACTTTCAGAACGAATCAGCAGTTTCGATATTATCATTTATCAACTTATCATTTGTTTCATTGAAAAGTAATATTATTTTGTAATTGATATGTAAACAACTATTATAATAGCTGTGTTTAATGAGCACGAAAAAAAGCAGAGCATCTCAAGGCCAGTTATAGTAGCGCGGCTGTCAAAAAAAGTCGAGCAAACTAGAGCAATTGAGAAGCAAAAAAAAGTCGAGCAAGTGAGAGCAGCTGAGAGGCATTTCTCAAAATTCATTACTTGTCAGAAGGTCAACCTGTCACTTCACTAACAAAAAACTGCACTTCAGTGACAATTTTTTGTTGGAAGTCGGTTCTCTGACAGTTGGAAAACAGCCTGGTTGCTTGCCCGAACTTGCTCTACCAAAAAAAGTAGAGTAAAAATCGTGCTCTAAAGTGCTCTAGTTCAACTTAGAGCAGACTCATGAAACACAAATCAGAGCAACTTCGGGCAAGTTAGAGCAGCCGAATTGCTCATTAAACACATTTTGTTGAGATATCTCAACCTAGCTCAACCTAGAGCAGCTCATTAAACACAGCTAATAAATGATGAAATTTCAATTCGTTTTTAACTAATTTTATAATTAATCATGGCCAAATAAGGAGAAATCATTGGACAAGAAGATAAGAAGAAATTATATCATAAGATTAATTTAGATGCAATTACAGATTAACGTTTTACTTGTTGGCACCCATGTGCATATGTGCATAAATTTAACATTATAATGAACTTAACTTCCGGTTTTATGTATATATTTTAAATAAAGTTTTAATTCAGTACGAATAAGCCAATATGTCTGTTTAAATTCCCTTAATATAGTTCTTTTACAAAATCCCGAAATCTTGGGACTATCTCAGGATCCCGAAAAATCTAATCCCGAATTTTCGGGACCTTCACTTCAGTCTCGGGATTAATGCCCTAGCCATAGTATACACGAAGCCATAGCGCTACTTAGTGAAAGTATGACCGAAACGATTGACAACAATTAAAAACCCTGCGCCATAGTCTTTGATCTTACGAAAATGATCCTTTACCTTGTGATAATATGCACTAAAAGCTTTAAATTTCAATAATGCTTCGTTAAACTACTATTTACAAAACAGAGCTTAAAAAGTAAAGATCAGCGCTGAATACTGCGACACAACATTTTTTGATTTTGTTGTCTCTCAAGACACTATCTTAACTCTACTGTTGCTTTTAATTTATATCAACAATTTATATCAAGTTCAAATAACAGGAGAGATAATGTTATTCGCTAATGGCATAGTTTTATTTATTTTATAACTATCCAAATATCAAACAAAACGACAATGAAGGCCTCTATAAAGGCGACAAAACAAATGTTTGGACGCAGTTGGGGACTATCTCCAAGGCAGACCCTATGGACATACAAACAACTGTTGAGACCTGTCTTCCTATATGGAGCTGCAACTTCTGCTAATAGGCTGAACAGGCTTCAAAGAATGACCTGCCTATTTATTACAGGAGGAATGAGCTCCACCCCAACAGCAGGATTGGAGGCTCTTCTAAACCTATATCCGCTATACCTCAAAATTCAGGAGAAAGCAGCGAAACAAGCCATTAGCCTACAACAGGTCTACAGGTATAAATCAGGGAACTTTAAAGGTCACCTAAAAATCCTGGAAAACGTCAGGCCCATAATGAAAATGTTGAACCTAAGTGACCAAATAAAAACCAAAGCAACATTCGGGAAGAAGTTCCAGGTCCGAATTCCATCAAGGGGCAAATGGGAGGATGGGCCACCTTCCCCGTACAATGGAGCGCAAATCTGGTATACGGATAGTTCAAAGATGGATTGTGGAGTAGGAGCAGGGATCGTAGGTCCCAAGTGCAAAATGCATTTCCCTCTCCCAAAGGAGGCCACCATTTATCAAGCAGAACTATCTGCCATACTAAGGGCTTCGCAAACAATAAAGACAAGGGACACTAAAAGGGTCAGAAACTAAGACCCTATCGGATAGTCAAGCGGCTGTCACGGCTCATCGATCGTCATTAAATAATTCGGCTATACTCTTAGAGGTGAGAGATACCCTAAACGAAATAGGGGCACGGAACAGCCTCAAGGTGATATGGATCCCCGGCCATGAGGGGCACTAAGTAAACGAGGAAAATGAAAGTAGTTAATCTGGATCGACTAGCTAAGTACTACAGCAATCACATAGCAATCGGAGCGATACTAAGAAAGGATAGGAGAGGACAAAGAAGCATACACGCTTCCATTTGAAATACCTAAATTACAAATGAGATAGTGAGCGTAAAAAAATACTGTATGTCAAGAAATATTGAACTGATTGTCGATGCAACGTCGTGTGTTGTTTTAAAAAAAAGTTGAATGAAAATATCTGGAAAAGATGGAACCCACGGACGTATTCATCGTTTCTCGTATTGCTTTTGGCTGTCATGAAGACTAGAATTTTATGTAGTATTTCTTCTAAGATGACATGACAGTGACGAAAATCTCCGTCAGACAGCCTATGAGGATATAATTGCTGGAAAGGGACACACAAATTGCTGGAAAGGGACAAATTCATAAAATCCTAAATACAATCGATTAATAATTCCAGAAAATTTTCCCCCATGAACATTATGAAAACTTTGTTCTGAATATTATGCAAACAAAAAATTTAGCCAAGTTTGTTGCCCTCCACATGAAATTTGGGGCCCAGTTGTTTGGAGGACAGGTAATGGCCCTAGCTAAGTCACGCTGTTAGAACATTGCTGATATAATCATAAAAATAAGGACCATACTATAAAGGAGAAATCAAAAGGCCACTTGACAATGGATCTACTGACTCTAATTTACAGTTTTGAAAGGTAATCTTTTTCTTTCCCAAAAAAACAGCAAAAAAATAAAACCTACATCACAATTTGATAAATTAGTAATTTATTTGTTCAGTTCTGGATATGATTGTTAATTTAATTTTCCATATTCGTCTATTTTATTTAGTTTTCTGAGATCAATTTATCCTTTGACCCTCAAAATCCCATTCCCTAGCGTTTATGTAATAAAATTTATCTAACTCAACGCAATGTGTACTTTTTATTTTTCCATATTTATCTGTAAGCAGCTCAAATTATTTTGAACAGAGAAGGATTTACTGCACTTGCTCTTCAAAACAGGATCTTCGCCGATGTTGTTCAAATGTCGGAATTTTATTCAAAATGTTCCTCTTAACCACACTCTCAACCAATATTATTTTCAAAAAATTACTATAACTCTTCAAAATCCAATGCTTATTTCTTGCGAAAACCAAACAAAATTTTCAATTCCCTAGTCTCTTAGCTATATTGCAAATATAATACTTCAGACAACACTCAGCAGAAATAGGCTCTCAAAACAAAACAAAAAACAAAAAAAAACACCTTCCTGAAACCAAAATATTCTAGCAATTACGGCTGATCCAAACTCCAATGACCGTATGATAAACGGTCCGAACGAATATTGATATTTTTACTGAACTACCAAAAAATTATATTATTACTTTTATTTTCTATTATAATCATCTACGAAGACAGCTGACAAAGAAATTCACTTGCAGCAAAAGTATTCGTAGATATTTACATTTTAACAGTCCCTATAGTTCGCTCTGTTGTCACCACCTCAGACAGCACTGCATTGATGATTTCACCATCATCCATGCATCATCTGCTCCACAGGACTACATCTGAGCCTTTTGCGAACTACAGACGACCGATCAGCAGGTTGTGCCGGGCACAAATGCACAAAATATTCTATTTTTCAAAAAATTGCCAGCCTGGTTGCGCATAATACCAAAAGAAATAAGCAAACTACCAAAAGAACATCCATTGTCAAAGAACTATGACGAATGAATCTTATCAAGAAATTTACCAATGTTTATTTGTCAGAATTCATTCAAAACCCTGCCGACCCTGAGCAGAAATCAAAGAAAAATGAGTTTATGGGTGATAAGCAGCCATCAAAGAGGAGAAATAAAATGAACAAAGGAGCAGGATTTGAATGATTCAGCCAACTAAAGTCCTTTCTGAATGGATCTAATAATTAAGCCAAGAATTGTTTTTTTTACATATAGCAAATAGTTAAAAAAACAACCAATAAAAAATAGAAAAATGGTGAATTATTTTTTATCGAAAACTCCTTTAATTTTAGGAAGATGGTCTTGTGAACAAGTGACATTGCAGTTTCTGGAGTCGGGCAACTCAATTGCACCTACAAAAGTAAACTCATCATCGGCCTTTTCACATTTTCTTCAAAAAAATAAGCCCAGAGCTCCAGAAACAAATAATCGCTGAAGACATTTTACTATGACTAGCGAAAGTTACTCGTGCTTCAAAATATTAATGATACTGATCTGGACGCTATAATGTTTCTAGTAGTTCTTATTTTCAATGAAAGCATTGATTTACTTAGGACTCCATTCAACAATAACATTATATCGCCAAAATCGTGCAATTGACGCCACTCCATTACTTGTTTTTGGGGCTATATAAAATTATTGGTACATGGAAATGCACCACAAAGTAGTCAGGCCATGAAAATCAATGTTCAGCGTATTACTATTAATATAGAGCACTGAAATTCAAAAAAGTTGTCCTTAATTAAACCATCTTTGATTACGGAAAACCTCCTTTCCAGTGTTCTTATCGAAAATATGATTATTTTCAATGCAACAAAAGCCAGATTCATTTGAAAAGATTTCCTTCTCTCAATACTCCAGCAATGGATTCCATTCAAAAAATAAATAGCTAAAGAAGCAACTAAGAAACTTTTCATCATCTTTCATTTTCTTCCAGTCGTACTTTCATCGATACAGCGATGTGGTTAAATGAATTTCAAAAGAACTTTCCGTTCGATATTCTATTACTTGGCATTTTTTGTCTTTCGAATGCACGAGGATTATAGCTAAAGGACAACTCGATATCTATCCTATACTCACGCGAATACATAGCATCTTTTCATCTATTGCATCCATCCAACTTCCGACATAATCTTGAGGGCAACTTTGTAAATCAAATTTAAAGACAGTCAGCAACCACTTGTCAAGATTTAACTGGGTCCTGCTACTCATCGTCTACTTCTCCTATTGCTTTTGCCTTTCCTGCCAGTGGCCTGGCCTTATCCTTTCATCTCAATTCAACTTGAACTTATTCCAGTTAACATGTGTTGCGAACTTTTCAGCAGAAAGTTGACTTTTTCAGTCTTAATAAAGTTGTTTCGTAAGAACTGATTGCTTTTGGAAAAGATTGGGAAACTGTTGACTTCGACAATGCTGGGAACGGTTGGAAGCGTGGCTCGAATTTAAAATTAATTTTGCGTTCATGGTTTGGCGATGGGAGCTGGTTAATTTATTTAGATTGTGATGTTGCTATTTCTCTCTGGATAGAGTAGAAACTAAATAAGTTGCAAAGAAAGCTGAAGAAGTTAGTTTCGTACAGTTTAATGAAAGATTAGTGGTTTGTGTTTTGGTTTGGACTCGGATAAAGTTTTGGTACGTATCTTTTCGCATTTTTGATTATTTCGGATCAGAATAAATTTTCAATTGCGCTTCGTTAAAGTGATATGACCTCGCGTGAAACACATCCATCAAACAGCGATAATCTGTCCTACAACCACAAAACAAACTGCTTCAAATCTATTACTTTCGAAACGAATAAATCAATTCCATGCTCCATAGATCTATAGACAAATTACTTGTCTAATGTGTACAAATCTCCTTGTAAACACATGTTTTTGCTTACGCGTACAAATCATGAGCTGGAATACATGCCGTGACGGCACAAACATGTGAAGCCACTTAGAAAGTATATTTCTGTCATCGTCATAATCTCCAACCAGAAACCGAAATATCCTTGTACGAAAACAGACATTTTCCGGGAGCCTCTTGCAAAGCCATGGTGTTTGTTTGCCACCGTAGGCTTAGTATAGCATTGGCTATGTTATGCAATATTTCAATGCCTTCGAGACCGATTAAAAAACAGCTCGCTGCTATCGTGTTTTACTCATGAACTCAAGAACCAAGCTAAGTATACTTGCAGCTAGTATCGGTACTTGATAGCGTTCCGGATTTCACGTTTTGTAGGAGACATTTTCCAAATGGCTCATAATTGAACACGACTACTACAAGGATTGGTTGGGCGACATGTCGGATTTCCATGGAGTCGGTTTTGCTTTGTGTAGTTGGTACAAAACTTTGTGCATAGTCAGAGGAGCGAAACATGAATTTTTGTACTTGTTTAAATTAAATTGGTTCGTAGCTTTTCATTTTTTATCTATAAGTGTTAGTTATATTATTGCGCCTCTGGGTATTTTGCGGCTGAGCTCACTTTGATCGACATCCTTTTGATCTGAGTAATTTAATACGCTTCAGTTTCTATTCTCTCTATTGTTCTGATCATCTTAAGGGGTTACCCCCACTTGTAACTTTGAAGTTTTTCGTTTTTTTTTTGTTACATTTTTTTTAAGTATAACTATCTAAGAATACGTCCTTCAAATTTCAAGTCGATCCAAACATAATTAACCGAGATATGAGCGTTGAAAGAGAAGAAACTGTTGCTTATACAACCGTTACTTATACTTATAAACGCGTTTTTCTCGAAATGACATCTTTGAAGTCGGTGACCAAAATTACTCGAAAACTACTGAACCGATCTTTTTGAAACTTAGCAGGCTTATTTAATACATAAAAATGTAGTGTTTGATCGTTCGATTTTTTTTTTTAAATAAAAAATGGCCGTTTTATAGCTAAAAGACGACCATTTTTTTAAGTGAAAATCGAAATATTAACTTTGACTGTCCGCCATTTTGTGAAAAATGGATATTGTTTTAAATCCTTCGATCAAAAACTAGTTTATACTGTTATTTAACTAAGTCCATCGCTATTTTTTGTTTCAGATGATCCACTTCGACACAATTTTGGTCACAGCAAAAGGTGAAAATTAAAATTCCATTGTTTTGACGGCCATTTGTAATTAAATCATGTAATATTTTTCAATGAAAAAATTACTGAAAGGTGTTCAAAGTATGTACTTTAAGAAAATATAACAGTCATTTAAAAACATTTCGTAGTTTTGTCAAAATAAATTCATGAAAATTACCTATTTTATTGCGCTACAAGTGGGGGTAACCCCTTAATCATGGACTTTCTCACATTTTTAGCAGATTTTGATATCACCTTTTTCCACATGTAACACAGTTTTTCCTGTTTGGGGATGACTGTGCAAGTTTGAATCAAATCATCTCACCTAATAATATTCCCTGCATTTCAGTTTCAAGAGGTTTTACATACAGTGACTACCAAAAAGATCCGCACCAGCTTGAAATTTCCCTTCTTTCTCAAATAATGCTTTCATCAATGACACAAAAAGAAAACTAAAAACTGTTTATGGTACAAGATATCTACGCGATCATTTAACACAAAAAAATTGAAAATGTATCGCAAAACGAGAAGGAATAGGAAGGATAAAACAAAAAAACTTGAAAATCAGTCGATATTCTCCGGAGGTATAATGAGGAAGGCAGAATAAACTTGAAGCATAGTCCTGGCCGTCCAAAGGTTCTAACGACGCCTGAAGAACGCCACATCGTCCGGAAAATCAAGGAAAATCCTAAATTGAGTGCTCCAAAAATTGTAAGTGAAGTTTTCGGAGACTTTAAAAAAAAGTGGGATGCGAAACAGTGCGCCGAGTTTTGAGAAATGCTCAATATAATGGACGTGTTGCACGTAAAAAACCATTCATCAGCGAAGTGAATAGAAAAAAACGATTAAATTTCGCTAAGGAATATGTTTTGAAGAATGCAGATTATTGGGATGACGTTATTTTTGCCGATGAAAGCAAATTCAATGTCAAGCCCAACGACGAATTGAGTCTGAAGAACCTCAGGCCTACAGTGAAGCACGGGGGCATATCTAGATATTTGTCCATAGTCTACTCGCGGTGTTGGCGAATTAGTATTTATTGATAGTATACTGGATTCCCGTCGATATTTACAACTCCTGAAAGACAATTTGCGAAAAAGTGCTGGGAATATGGGCATTTTGGATATATTTAAATATAACGAAGACAATGACCCCAAACATAAGGCCAAACATAATGGGTGTGAGATACGGATTTTTGATAATCGGGGTGTTTTTTCACCCTACGTTACCAGAATAGGGCGAATAAAAAAGCGTTACCGTTCTAGGGTTGAAATTCCTTTCCGCTTTCCGAATCCCTCTTTACGAAAAAAATGATAGAGATAAGGTCTCAGGCTAAATATTCTACGACATCAAAAACCCAGAGGCCAAGGCTACAGGTGGGTCTGCAAAGCTCATGAAAAACATGTGCTTCTTCATCTTTTGGAAGAAAGATCACATCAAAACAAAATGAATTTGTCTACGAGAGCAGTGCAGTGAGATGGTTATTTCGTCCACTTACTGTCCACCGAAACACTTTCCGAAATACTAAAAACCTACGATTTGACATATTTCAACTGGCCAACGAACCTATTGGCTCTTCGGCACTAACAAATTTCCGACCCTCAAAGAGTTTGCTGACTTTAAGGGAATTCCACAAAATCAGAAGCAATTTTGGTCAACCCTCAAATTACTCTACTCTCATCATTTCTCTGGACATGACACTACGCTTTGCAAGCTGTAAGGACCACATTCGAACAAAACCAACTCGAATATTGTCAGAAGATACATCACTAACTCAATATTTCGAGCCCATTCCAGAGGTGTAAATCTTTCCATTATGATTGGTCAAACAATACTGAATAAAAATTACATTACAGTTTGACAGGAGTCACGCGTGTTCTGTCAAAAAAAAGCCTATTGAAACACCCTGTACATAGTCATGCCATAAGTTCTGTCCCTTGCTTAAATTGGCAAGATTAAAATGGACCGTTAGCGTAAACAAAAATTTCTATTTTCCTTTGTTCTCGATAGACAAAAGAACAATAAAACACAGGAATCTATTCGAAGTAGCCTCCATTTGCTTTTACACACTTCTTCAAACGGTCGGGCCACACGTCGA
The DNA here is from genome assembly GCA_963978885.1 of Nemotelus pantherinus. Taxonomy (NCBI): domain Eukaryota; kingdom Metazoa; phylum Arthropoda; class Insecta; order Diptera; family Stratiomyidae; genus Nemotelus; species Nemotelus pantherinus. Next base: position 118,478,646 of record OZ022265.1, on the reverse strand, counting down.
TGGCTGCACGCACGTCTTCTAAAGGCGCGCACACATACGACCAACGAACGCCCAATGACAGTTTGATCGAATGTTGGTAGTTGGCCTTGGCATTGGTCCTGCCGTCTACACAGGAACAGATTGGGACCAATGGCTTGGAGCCAAGACATTGGATGCGGTTCGGGTTGAGTGTCATTGTACACCTAGTGATTGACAACGATTAAATTGGTGTTGTAAAGTAGAACGCATTTATGGTAGTAGAACGCATTTCGACACCATGCACTATATTCGACAATATACAAAATAAACAGCCTAGCTCAACACACTACTCGGTATTAATGACAGCCAACTCGACCAACCGTCCACACTAAGACGAAGTCCCAATGCCAATACATCGCCAACGCTTTGATGTTACCAACGCCAACGCTTTGTTGTTAGAGCGAACGGCAACCAAGGCCAACGCCAAGGTTGGCTCTTCGTACACACTAAGCGGTCTTGGCCCTATGTGTACGCGGCTTAACGGAATTGAGGCTGCTGCTTTTGTCAAACTGGCCTTTAAAGCCTCAATATTGCGATGACGCTTAGTGTAGGCTTTCTGTTGCAGCCAGTGCCAAAAGCGATAGTCAAGCGGGTTAAAATCAGGGCTAACAAAGGGCCAATCCTCAGTGGCTATAAAGTCGGGAAGATTGTCCGCGCACCACTTCTGACTCATCTTTGCTTTGTGAACTGGCACCGGGTCTTGCTGGAACGTTCAGTCTTCCCCATGAAACATGGTATCGTTGAGTGGTTTGACTACCTTCTATAAGACATCGCTTTAGTAGTTTGCTGCCTTTGTTTTAACTCCTTGTCCACAAAAATGCAGCTGAGTGAATCCGTCGTACGAAACACCCCACCAAACCATGACTGAAGCAGGATAATGACCTCTTTGGACCCTTGGAATTTTTTCAGCAGCTTCCCAAGAACTGTGGGCGTAAACCCTGTCGTTTTGCCGGTTGAATTTTTCTTCTATGGTGAAAATTTTTTCATCACTGAAGATAATTTTCTTCTGTCCTCCTTGCGCGTACTGTTGAAGTAACGCCTTCGATTTTGTGGCTCGTATCTTCTTCAAAGCCGGTGTTAACAGCCGTCCTGTTGTTTTTCGGTAGCCCTCAAGTTTTAGGACCTCTTTGATGATGCCGAACATCGTTCTTTTTGGGATATTCATCTCCCGTGCCATGATTTTCTGCTTTCGGAGAGGGTTTCGCCGAATTCTCGCTGACACGGCTTTCACAGCTACTGGTGTTCTCGTAGTGCATGGCCTGCCATTTCTAGGTCTGTCATCAACAGAGGAGGTCTCGTTGAACTGTTGAATCCACCAATAAACAAACTTTTATGAAATTTTCAATGGTTTGAGCAAGTTGAAAATCTCCACTGGTGACTTGTTGCACTTGTGCAGCGCAATCACAGCGATGCGATTCTCTTTGACGCACCACTTCATGTTGCCTCTTCGAGTAAACGATACAAATTGAGGCTAATGTAGCAGTTTAGGGCCCACTCTATATTTTGGAAAAACAAAGCCGTTTTCTGCCTTCAGTCGTATGGGCTGTGCGGATTCATTCGACTTAGGGACAGAACTTATGGCACAACTGTGTATATTGTAACTCTTACTGCTGCCCAAACGAGTACCAACCCAGGGCAAATTTCAGCGATTGAAAACATATGACGTATTAGACCTTACATCTTTAACGTAGAGCAAACAATTTTTTGTAGTCACTTTTTTAGTTTTCAATTTCTTTCGCATTATGAACATTGTAATTGTATGTATTTAAAGCATTGATCTCAATTTCGCTCTCTCTCTTTCTCTCTCTCTCTCTCTCTCTCATTTCTTGTTAGTAACTTAATTTGCGTCCAAGATGTGCACGTCCGCCACTGTAAGGAGTGCTCACCATTTAAACTATCGCTTATTGTTCTTTGCGAAGCTATTCTGTCAGTATAATTTTTAGAAATGACGCTGGCCAACTGGTTCGCAGCATTTAAATCTGTTAATAATATTCACATTTCACAAGATAATCCGGAAATCGGTAGTCGTCTTTTTTTGTCGTTGATTCAATTCAGTTATTCCTTTTTTAACTGCTTTTGAATGAGTATAAAAATTTTTACGAAGTAGTTGTGTCGACTCTACGCTCAGCTCAAAAGGTTTTGGTTTGATCTTGCCAAATAGTTGCTTTGATTTGCTGTGGACACTTCCACATCTAGTTACTACGACGAGGCTAGTCTACATCAGCCAATATAAATAATATAGCACACTGTTGTATCGAATCCCAAAGCCTAAAAACTCTGATGGAAGCCAAAATATGCTGATGGAACTCCCATTAATGTACTTATTGATAAGTGAAACTAAATTTTTTGACGTATACTTTGGAAAAAAACTAGCCAATGAATTGGCGATTAAATTTGACTCACATTTAGAAAAATCCTTAAATAAATGGAGGCTAGATTAATGATAACGTTCTGTTACTTTCAGAAAAATCGATAAAATTCGAAAAATATTTGGGAATGTTTGATACTAGAAAGTCGTATCTTAGTACACAAGCTACAAAATTATTTTTTCAATAAATATTCTGCATATAATTTTTCGATATCCTGGGATCTTATAATTCAAGTGTCCAGTCGTCTTCTAGCGAATAGTTATCTTTTGGTCAAGTGAAACCCAATTAGGAAAGATTATATGTACAAACCTATTTACTACTTGATTTAAAATGCTTTTTGAAGACCTATTTATTACATCAGTCTACAGAAAAGGTATCCCACTAAAATTTCTTATTAAATCTGGTGGCTGAGCCTGGTTGAGACTTCGTTCGATATTAATGTATAGAGTATGGAGTGATTTAGTTTCACAATTCTCTTTATCACTGATTGGACGCAATTATTCAATTATGGAACCACGGAGCTCAAACGAAACCAAGATCCGTCAATTTACGATATAACCTTAATTTTTCTTAATTGGTTTTTTTATAATCAAAAAATCATTGTCCAATTGATTTTCTGGGTTCAAACTATGCAATAACAATTTCGAGAATCAGAGCAGAATAGTAGTTATCTATGTCAGAGTGGAAAGATTAATGACATATGAATTTTGTTTTCTGTCTATATTTTTGTAACCCACTGTAGTATATCTTAGTGGTTCACAAAATAAAGTCAGTCTTAACTGATCTGTTCAGCGATCAAGAGCGTTGTTCTTACTCCCTTAGCGGTTGATATTTGCTTAGTTACCTCGTGTATCAGTAACAGCTTACAAATTTTGGGGGCTCAGCCAAGATCGGAAAAGCATTTTCATTCCGATAAATTCTAATCATAGTGTCGCATTTCTTCGAGTCGTGAAGAAAGCGAAAGAATATTTCGTGATGTCTAAATTGTGATCCGACGCTTTGTGCTAAACACGACGCCATTTAGCTATTGTGTATGTTGTTCAATTGCTGTAGGTGCGTGGGACCTGTGCCGACACAAGTAAATTGTGTATAACGTCGTCGTTGAATGGGGCGCTGTACTTTTAGAGCTGAAAACCGATCGTGTGTGTGTTCGAAGCGTTACTGGAAAGGTGTATAAACAGTACGTTTGTGGTGTATTTACGCGTCGGGTGGCTACAGTACAGATATTAGCTTACGTGGTGTGCGAGAAAAATGTCGGAGGCGAAAGACGAAATGTCACAATTAATAGACGATAAAGATAGTGATGTGCGAAGTAAATTGACATTGAATAGTGTGGATAAGATGAGTGTTGGTCAGATACGGGATGAGCTCCAGAAGCGGGGGCTTGAAATAGTAGGCAGTAAGGCGACTGTAAAACATCGTCTTATGACAGTGATAAGTGCGGAAAATACGTGCAATGCTGACTGTATTAGTGAAGACGATAACGATGGAAGTGGTTGTGTAGATAGTGACGAAGAGGAGCACACAGCCATATCAAGCAAATCTTCCACACATAGTAAATTGTGTAACTACAGCCGTGAAAGGGAACGTGGAGGACAGAGATTAACTTTTAGAGATGTGGAAGACTCAATTGAAAAGTTTAGTGGTTGTGGTGATATTCCAGTGAAAAAGTGGATAGAAGAGATCGAAGAACTGAACATTATCCTAAGTTGGACATTTTGGCGTAAAGAAAATGGAGGAAATTATTAATCGAGATTATTACATTCCTCAGCTCCAGAAAAAACTACAACAGCAGAGAGATTGCTGTGTAACCTGTATTCTGGCAGAGCGGAAAAAAGGGAAGAAAGAAGGGATGCTGCATCCTATTCCTAAGGACGATTTTCCTCTCATAACTTATCATATCGACCATCTCGGGCAGATGACAACAACTACCAAAATGTATAAATATGTGTTTGTTGTTGTGGACGCATTCTCCAAATTCACTTGGATCTATCCAACCAAAACAACAAATACTAAGGAAGTTTTAGATAAATTGGAACAGCAGGCGACGACTTTTGGGAATCCATTACGCATTATATCCGACCGTGGTGCTGCGTTCACTTCTTCGGAGTTCGCCAAATACTGTGATGAAAGAAATATTGAGCACATTCAGATAACGACCGAAGTTCCGAGAGGTAACGGGCAGGCAGAGCGAATAAATCAAATCATCATTCCAGTTTTGACCAAATTAGCTGCAGATGATCCATCAAAGTGGTATCAATTTGTCGGAAGATGTCAGCAGTGCCTAAACTCAACATACCAACAGACTATTGGAACGAGTCCTCATGAAGCCCTAGTCGGTGTAAAACTTCGAACGGCTTGTGACACGAATGTATTGGAGTTGGTTAGGCAAGAATTAGTCGCAAGTTTCTCCGAAAATCGCGAACACTTAAGAGAGCAGGCAAGAGATAAAATAAAAGAAGTTCAGGAGCAACAAAAACGTTACTACAATAAGAAGCGTCGCCAAGCAATCAATTATAAAATTGGCGATCTTGTCGCAATTCAGCGTACTCAATTCGGTGCTGGTCTTAAGCTGAAAGGAAAGTATTTGGGACCATATGTCGTCGAGAGATCCAACGGAAACGAACGTTACGATGTCCGCAAGGTTTCAAAAGGTGAAGGACCACATATTACATCATCAGCAGCCGATTACATGAAACCATGGGTAGCCGAGTCATCTGGGACTGATGACTTGTAGGATGGCCGTGTCAGAGTGGAAAGATTAATGACATATGAATTTTGTTTTCTGTTTATATTTTTGTAACCCACTGTAGTATATCTTAGTCGTTCACAAAATAAAGTCAGTCTTAACTGATCTGTTCAGCGATCAAGAGCGTTGTTCTTACTCCCTTAGCGGTTGATATTTGCTTAGTTACCTCGTGTATCAGTAACAGCTTACATCTATGTATAGAAAACTTATTAGCCATGAAACCTGGCATTATCAAGAGAAGTTTTCTTCAGATTGCAAAGAACAAATCTGGGCCCAAAAATTAGCTCTTTGAAAAAAAATGTTTCGTTTATATCTGTAGGCTAACTAACCACTAACATGCACCGAAGACACATATAGAAATTTCGAAGATGATGTGTGTCTGACCACAAATGTTAAAGAGATTGATAGCTCTACGCTGCAATAGAAAGTCTTCTCTATCATTGATTATATCTCAAACAAACAATTTTTCTATTTCTTCTACGAGGTTCAATTCACAGCCACTAGAAACTACAAATACACATATTTTTTCCTACCGCTCAAGTGATTTTCTAACATTACTATAAATCGAAAATAAATTGAAAAATAATGAACTTTCTTTAGCTAAAGAAAAAGATTTCAAGCCACTGACCCAAAATTATGGCACATTCAATCTACACTGTTCTTGTGTAGTAGCGTACAAAAGTTATTACGATCTGGGATTATCACTAAAAATAAACTGGCGACTTAAACCGGGATACGTTGAATATTTACGACTTCATAAACAATTAACAGTGCCTGCCGGAACTCATGCGAGAGCAGGTCCGTCGAGCACATACGAGTACATGCTCCTTGCAATGCAATGCAATCGCAACTATAGTGCACTAGAACACCAACTCTAGGCGCCTACATTCACTCGAGATATGAAATACGATACGGAACCTGCCGGGCCGCTTGGCCACCAACTCAAAGAAAAGAAGTGGATATTTCATTTTCACAGGACATTTTTGCAATACGATACGATAGGGACCAAGAGCTCGGTAAAGTTATGGCCAAAGAATTATATTGTGAAAAAATCTGAAAGTGAAAACTGAATAGACTTTGCAATGAATGTAGAACGAGGAGTATTTAATTTTTCCTGTTTTAAATGACTTTGATAAATGTTGTAGAGTTTTTGAGCATGTGGTACATATTATCGTTTGGGAAAGGATGTCAGTTTCGCTAACAAGGAGCCAGATCAATATAAGCTCAAATATGTTCTGTTCTAGATTTTATAACACTATTTCCAAATTCGTGCTTCGAATTTAAGAAGAGCCTACGAACTCTAGGCTTTCACTAATGCACGAAATTTCAAACTAATTTTCAGACAGCTGTCTCGATAAAGATCTAAAATGTATAATTAAGCCAAAAAACACAACTAAAATTGTTAGAATCGTGTACTTAATTTGCAAGAATTATTTTTCCTACTCCAGCATTTTCATACGATAATGACCACATTGGGTGCAAATATAGCCTGAAATACAGCAAGCATCGTACAAATGAGCATTAAAGTTGACAAAAACTTTTCCAATATCGGAAAAAGTTTTACGTTGCCGACATCGTCGTCCTTTTTTTAGCGTTGCGTTGGTATGAAAATGCCTGCACCGTATGTCGTCTCGATTTACGTGGCCATACCATGCACTTAGTTTCCTACTTAAGTCAGTACTTACACGATCTTGTACACGCCTCAAATGGAGCTTACTAGTTTGCGAAATTTTACGAGCAACATAAAGAAACTTTTCTTTCGAACGGAAGCTACGATCTATGTATATTCATGTCGTAAGGACATCTGTATATTATTCATTTGAATGTAGGAATAAATCAAGTTGGATTGACGAGAAATGGAATTGAAATTCTTTGAGTGTCCTACGAAGGCAAATTGCAGGTAAGGTAGGTACACGTGAACAAGTGTGTGCAGGCGTACGAACTTATTAGGTTGCTTAGAAGTTATAGTGTTGATTTGGGACATGCAATATTTTGATTGGTTACCGGTAGAGGAAAAATTGAGCAGATAAAGATAAAATTTAAGATTTATGAAACTATGCAAAACTTATTGGTGTTGACAGAAGAGTTGAAGACCTGAAGAGTTCGCCCAAATTTTAGGGGCTAAACTGTCACACAGAGAAGGTGGAAGTGATTAAATCATGGAATAAAGTATTTTAGCGGTTTAATAAATTTATAATGCTGAGTCAAACACCGTCTGCTGAAGCGATAGCCAAAAAGGTATCCTACGTCTACTATTACACGATTATCGATGAGTTTTGAAGACTCTAGTCCTATTTTTTGCGATTTTTGCAATTCTGCCCCAATTTTTGTTGCAGCGGCGAACATTTTGTTTAGTAATTCAAAGACACGTGTACTTCATTTTGTTGACCTTTGCCTGGCTTGGACAGTATATAAAATGTTTTCGCGAAATCTCATTTTTCCGTTATGTGTTCACTGAAAAAACACATAGCGCCAGACGCCATAGTTTATATACTTCTGGCGCCATGTACAAAGTCGATTTCGGGACTGCGATAAAATATAGCGCCACACGCCATAATACATGGCAAAAAGTACATAGTCCTCCACACCATGTGCTATAGTCCTCCACGCCATGTACATGGTATACAGTATATGGCATGGAAGACTATAGTACATGGCGTGGAGGACTATACTGCCCTACTTAGCGCAAAAGCGGTCTCTCAATGAAAGCGAGTTTTGAGATAATTGAAGTTTTGTAAAAGTAGTAATATAGATATACCTCTAATTCCCTTAGTGATTTAAGGTAAAATTGAGATAGGCGACGAGGAACTGGGCTCGTTTAGAGCTGGTGGAGGATTCTCCTTACATCTCGGTGAGCAATCTTCCGCTCTTGGATACATCGGGTACTTAAATTTAAAAAACTTTCTTAAGGTGTTTTCCATATGTTTTAAATAAGATACCATTAAAAGGATTAGTTCATTAGAAGCGCATTGTTTTAAGCTTTCTAATGCTATAAAAATCAATTTTTCGATTTTTTTTAGATATCGCTTTTGCGCTTAGTAAGGCAGGATAGTCCATGGCGTGGAGGGCTATAAGCTCTATATAAGCTCTATAAGACTATATGCTCCTATGTATATTTCGCCATGTACTGTGGCGCTATGTTTCATTTCCCGAAATCGGCTATGTACATGGCGCCAGAAATCTATAAATTATGGCGTGGCGCTATGTGTTTTTTCAGTAGCACTTTAATATTGAAGTAAAATAATAGTTAAACCACGACAATCCTTATCGGGTAGATAATTTTAAGTTGGTAGAAAGCTTTATTTAATAATTTAAGATCAATGCATACGAGTAAAAAGTTACGAATTCCACGACTACTCCTAATAACATTCAGATACCAATTAAGAACTAGATTAACTCATAGCTCGGTCCGCAGTCCTTCATCTAAACCTGAATTCGAACTATGGACCCCAAACATTACAAGCCTTGCTTACCCTCTAAACAATTTAAAAACTACACGCCAGAAGTCTTTAAACTATGGCGTTTAGCGCTACGTGTTTTTTCAGCGCACTTCTATCGAGGATACTCAAGAGACCCTTGCTGACATTTATCCATCCCCTCACACAGTATGGCTGCGAGTTATAATTGGAGTGCCATGGCACTATGTAATATAACGTGTGGGGCCATAGTTTCTGCGCCATGTGTTCTGACATTATGGCGCTGGGAGCCATATTGCATAGCTCAGAGTACTATGTACATAGTACATGCGGCCATAAATAATGCGCTATGTTACTTAGCTCTGGGCGCCATGTGGATTTTTTTCAGAGCCATGCATATGAACCGTAGACTTTTTCTTCATCTCCTTCTTTCGTACTGGAAAACTTACTGGAAAAATGTCAAAAAAATATTATTCCAATATTATTCCACTAAGAAGGAAAAACATCAAAAGGAAGGAAACATTGAGAATGTTTCGAACTATTGACCAATATCACTCTTTTCTAACTTTTCATAAATTTAAGAAAGAATCGTGCCATATGCGTTCATTGTGCCGCAAAATATCAATTTTTTTACGAGCAGCATGATATCATTAATGGTTGCTTCATTTCGACTAAACTCCTAGAATTTTGTCGCCTTCAGCCTTAACAGTGGTTACATGCACATGTTACTAGCAATCTTTGATGCAATTTATACTGAATATTTGAAAAGCTGAACTTTAATCTTGACACATTCAGTCCTCTTGATGCATCCCATGTCTTTAATCTTCTTTTTTCCCTTCTTTCTTACGGGGTTCCACAAAGCTCTTTAATGGTCCTTTTTCTGTTTATTATTTGCATCAATAACCTTCCATTTATCTATCGATCTAATTGCTTTTTTAATGCCGGCGACATAACGTAATTTCGGGAAACTGCCATTCTCAACTATTGCATATTCCTTTTTTTTGGGAGCGGATGTCAAAAACCTTCAAAATGTATCTTGGGAACGAAACAAGATTTTGTGAGATTCGTACTCACTAAAAAACGTCACCCGCCGACCACGGAGGTCCGAGCCGGAACCGCTTTCGCATTACTTCAACGCGGCCGTGCTACTTCCACCCATCAGGTATCCCATTGGCTAACTTCCGTTCTGTCAGGCTTTCAGGAGTCTATGAGACATCCTTCCTCTTTTTTTAAACGCAATACCAGCTCCACATATGCTAACACAGCTGACCAGGCGTCTTCTGACTGTAGCATCCAATGTTGACTCCGGCATCACAGGGCCAATTGCAGAGAAAAGCATGTGTCGCTCTCTTCTGAAGCGGGCGCAATGGAAAAAGGTATGCAAAGCGTCATCACTTTCCTTAGCACAGTACTTACAGAGCTCCGTCCTGACCTTCCCCATTCTGTGAAGGTATTTCCTGAAGTGGCCGTGGCCTGATAGGAACTGGCACAGGTAGAAGTTTATTTCACCGTGGTCGCGATTAAGCCAAGGTTTTAAACCGCAAATTAGCCTAATCGTCCATGTTTCCTTCAAGCTCGTAGCCCAGTGCTCCTCCCAAAGCTCAAGCGTTCGCGCTCGTGCTTGAGCATCCAAAATTTCTCTTCCCACTTCTGCTCTGTTCAGGAACACTTCACTGCGTTCGTTGGCCAATAGATCAATTGGGATTACTCCCGCTATCACTAACACGGCGTTTCCTGAAACTGTTCTGTAGCTGCTTGCAATTCGCAGCGCTCCCCTACGGTGGACGCTCACCATCCTAACTCGATACTTTTCAAACCATAACGCAGTGGCCCATATCTCCGCGCCATACAGCAGCATTGAATGAGCCACCGTCTTAAGGAGCTTCCGTTTACTCGGACTTGCCATGAGTCTCCCAAGCGAGATAACAGACAGTAGCGCCTTATCGCATACTTTTCGGATGTGCTCTCCATAAGCCAGCTTCGAGTCCAACATCACTCCAAGATACTTAGTCGATTTTCTGGTCTCAAGTACTTCAGAGCCAACCGTCATGGGTATAATGTTTGGTATCCTTCTCTTGGTCAGCATGACAATCTCAGTTTTTGCGATCGCCAGCTGGAGACCATGGCTTTCCATCCAGGCTTCAATCCTTCTCATTACTTGGTTGAGTTTGAGATGGGCGATGTGAGGATTTCTAGATGTGATGACAGCGGCTACATCATCAGCATAGCCCACCAAGAGCACGTCTTCCGGCATTTCGAGGCGTAAGAGACAATCATACGCAATATTCCATAGGTGTGGCCCGAGAATGGATCCTTGTGCTGCCCTAGCTGTAATGGTTTTATATTACTGCGAATTAACTTATCAGCCTTGAACATGTGGTGTATGAAGAACTCTCTCCGTTTTAATGTTTCCAAATATATTGTTATGCCTTTCTCTAATAAAATTATTTTGCTGGTTTTTTAACTGTTCGCTGTCTGGTAGTTTATTACTTCATGCAGAGAACTAAAGTTAATTTCACACCTCATTTTGCGCCTGGTTTGACTCAGGTACCAGCTTAGAGACAAAGCTTGATGCGTGCCTCCGTTTGGGATTGGACTGGAAGCAGCGAAGCCTACCCACTAGGCTTTTTCCAACATAAATAACAATAGGTGCGATCTGCCTCCTGGGCAGATCAAATCTGGTGCAGCTAGATTGCAAACAACAACAACCGCTACCAACCGCTACCATGGGTTTTAGAGTGCACTGATAACAGTAAGGCCAATGACAGACAGTTCGGTTTCACCGAAGCGTTTAACGCTTCGGTTTGGCGCGTCGGCTGCCACACACAGCGGTTTTCAGAAGCGTTTATCGAGTCGGTTTAGTTACAAATTACGTCAGAGCATCATATTTTTCTTCCCCTATCCCATGCATTCATCAATGCATCCAGAAAATTTCAGCTCGATCGGACTACGCAGCAATGAACTCATCGAAAAACGCTCGAAAAACGAGTCGGAGGGTCATTTCTCTCATCAACCGACGCGATTCCGAAACCGAGAGGCGTTTCGCACCGCGGTGTGTGTCATCACAATGCTAAAGTAATGTACGACTATACCGACTCGGTTTTCCTCTCGGGAAACGCCTCGCAAAAACCGCTCTGTTTGTCATTGGCCTAAGGCCAATGACAGACAGAGCGGTTTTTGCGAGGCGTTTCCCGAGAGGAAAACCGAGTCGGTATAGTCGTACATTACTTTAGCATTGTGATGACACACACCGCGGTGCGAACCGCCTCTCGGTTTCGGAATCGCGTCGGTTGATGAGAGAAATGACCCACCGACTCGTTTTTCGAGCGTTTTTCGATGAGTTCATTGCTGCGTAGTCCGATCGAGCTGAAATTTTCTGGATGCATTGATGAATGCATGGGATAGGGGAAGGAAAATATGATACTCTGACGTAATTTGTAACTAAACCGACTCGATAAACGCTTCTGAAAACCGCTGTGTGTGGCAGCCGACGCGCCAAACCGAAGCGTTAAACGCTTCGGTGAAACCGAACTGTCTGTCATTGGCCTAAGAGTGTTCGTAGCGGTTCGTACCGCTGCCACAGCGTAAGAAGTTAGTTCCTAACCAGTGTATCAACTCCGTATATGTGTATAGACCAAAAATCCAGTGATCTGACCTGAGATTGTATTGTTGATCAGCCTGGAAAGTTGGAAGAAATCGCATGGAATAGAGAGAAATACAAGATAAAATTCGACAACTACATACTCAGGCTAGATTTTTCGTAGCTCACATACGGCTCGCTCTCGCAAAAAATACCAACACACACTCAGATTGCTTTGCCAGATAATGCATTGCGTAAATGGAGGCGCAATTTCAAGGTCAAAGTGTTTTTTTTTCCGGAAAATGGAAGGAGTTGACTCACTTATCCTGCTGTACACTTTGCCACTGCTGTTGACTTTTGTGAAATTAGCGGTTTGAATTGAATGAATTTGCATAGCACTCACCGTATTTTTCAATTATTTTACTTCAAATCTTGTAGTGTGCAGACTGTTTTTGAGTGTTTTATGCACATTACATTGTAGATTATTTCACATGCAAGTTTCATGTCTGGTTTCGATTAAAATCTAGAGAAGATTTCGTTTAGGTATTTTCTATGTGTCATTCTAATTTAACAACCAATCTGAGTGAAAGCGCAGCGAAAACACTAACATTATCGAATACAGCAACCTGTGTGCTCAGGATAATTTTTTGCAACTCGCCCTGACCTACCTTAATCTGCTCTGCTCAAATTGTAAAAAAACGTACCTAATGTGATATCTAAATTCATGGCAACCAATCCAGTAGCATTTTTACTTTTGAAAATAATAAAGCTGATATTCAAATAATAATTTAATCAAAAAAGTTCAAATATTTTTTTTTTTCGCAAAATGTTATATTTGTTTTGCTGAATTTCATTGTTCCTACGTAAAAATTTATATTCTTAACCCTGCACTGAAATACTACCCATCTAATTATTCTCACGTGCACATTCTATGTAACTTAAAGTTTCGAATAAAATCAATAGCTCCTTTAATCTTCCCTAATATTGCACGAAGCTTTCTTTCCCACCAGACTGAAAGAATTCAATATTCATGAGATGAACGAACCTTGAAGAAAAATGCAAACATTAAACACCGGTTTATGCTTTTGCAAACTTGCAGGAAGTAGATGCAAAACTCCACTAGATCCAGCAAAATAATGTGCCCATCGCCGCTCGCCTGTTTGCTTACACGCTGCTTCTACCGTTCAGTTGTTGTTGTTATCCTCGTTACGCCGCCAAAGCTCGAACCGATAAAGATAAATAGATGTTCGCAGTAGAATAGATTGCAGCATTATGTTTTGTAAAGATTCCATTTTGTACTTGACGCGATGGCATCGCAGTCATCGTGCACTTCTACTGGATGCATGTGCAATAAATGATTCAAAGCATGTGGCGAGGCGAGTACTTCTGAAATGGCAAATGGCGTAAAAATCGAAGAAACTATATGCGATAATTTGTCATTTGGGTTTTGAAATTGGCAAAGATCCAACGGTTTTCAAAGATTAGATTGTTCGAATAATAACGAAAAGTACTCTTCTTAGCAACATACTTCACATACTTTAGTCAGACGTTTACATAGATTCAAACTTGTAGGAAAAATCATTGAAGTATTAAAATATTCCTATGACGACGTTATCCAGGTGAACAATAATACTTATAATCACTCGACATGCTCTAAATATTCCGCATCCTTTGCATGAAAGTGAATATGGACAATAAATTGTTTGATTTATATGAGCATTATTTATATGTTTTGTTTCCCTTTATTGCTAAGCTGATGTTATTTAGCACCCGTCATCTTGGATTTACAGTGCCCGCTGCATATTGACATTAAATATATGTTTACTGTTTGATGTCACTCAGACAAGTACTTTTAAAAAAATTTTCTCTGTATCTTTTGTCCTCAATATGATTTATGAAAATTTTATGGAGAATGCCAATTAAAGTTAAAAAGCAAGCTGCGGAAAAAGTTCTAAAGCAAAACGCAACCTAGTCTTTGCTTACATTAACTCTTTTGATCACTTCAAAATGACAGAATCCCCAAAATTTCGATTATAGTATTCTTGATTCTACACAGCAACTAACATTAACACTGATTTGCACGGTTTTGAATCTTTGGTTGCTTTTTTATAAGAATTTACCGTGAAGCTAAACTTTTGCCAACTGTAATAAAGTCAAAAACATAATTTTTATCTGCATCCAACGCTAAGAAAGACAATTAATCCATAGAAAAGAGTACCCAGACTACTGAAATCAACCAATTCGACTTCCATTCCGAATCATGAAAGTTTCATTTGTTTGGGATATACTTCTATTAACTTTTGAAAATATTTTCATATCAACAAATTGTTCATAATGAGTGAATGTGCCCAAATGATAAGCAATCAATAAATTTTTTTTATCGAAATTAAATGAAATTAAATAATATATTACGTATTCTACGTAGGTAAATAAATTAAACTATGCGTTACATCCCACAAAGCTTTTCTAAAACTAGAAAGTCTAGTGAATTTCCACACAAATACTAGAAAGCTTAGTGCCAAGCAGAGTGGAACATATCACAGATATGAACCATTTATGAAAGCGAAAATTATTTGTATCTGAATTTGAAATTAGTACTTCCATATTTACAAGCATGATTGATGATATTTCTGTTTCCTTTAGTTTTTTCTTTAATTTTAATTATATTTTTCTTTAATTTTATATTTTTTCTTTAATTTTATCGATTATGGAAAATTTCTTTTTAATCGAATTACACTGAAATTACAGTTTCATTAGAGCTATGCACACGCGGATGTAGTGAAGAAACTCACGGTCATATCAAAATTTAATGGCTAAACTCCTCATAGTCGTTAAGTAATTTTACCGATTGTGTTTTTTTTGTGTTTTTGTGCTTGTGTGTTTGTGTTTGATGGTGATTTTTGTTTGTTTATCTTCAGTGCGTTGTCTTTTCGTGTATTTTTTGTACATTTTTGTTAGTTTTTCTTCAAGTTTTTGCTTCTCTTATCACTAGAGGACGAGCAGGGATAAAAAATTAAAGTATGATTAATGAAACCGTACAAAAAATACACGAAAAGATAATACACTGAAAATAAACAAATAAACAAACAAAAAATAGCCCCAACCACAAAACACACCACCACAAAAACACAAAAAAAAAAACACAATCGGTAAAATTATCTAACGGCTATTGGGGCACGTAGTCGAGTTTTACCAATTTAATTGTGCTCTGCTAATTGTAAAAAGTTAAGTTTCGTCATTCTTTCGATAACGCTAAATAGATTTTACATTTAAATAGTGAGGTTTCAGAGCAAATTGATGTTTAGAAATGTAATAACTGAACATTTGAATTAATTGACTTTGACTGCACTCTGCGTGATATAGTGTTGATAAAACAATTCAATTAATTTTCTTCTTCTGAAGAAAAGAGAAATGCTATTATGAAACCATTTGTTTTTTATGCATACAAAATATTTATTTTGCATCAGTTGGTATTTAAAATTATAGTAGAAGATATACTTGCTACAGTTGTAAATTTTTCCAGCTCGAAGATAGTAGCAAATCTATTACTAAAAAGGCAGCGATGATTGTGATACGAAATTCGAATTCTAGGTAATCCCAAATTTCAATTTTACATGTTTAGTGAGCGCAAAAAGTACGAATACAAGAAAATAGCCTTACTTATACATATTAATTTTACATAAAATATAAAAATTATATGCTTAAACAATAATAATTTCTATTTCCGATCAATGGATTTGACTCGAAAATACATCATATTGAATTTTATGCCGATATAATCTTTGCAATCCATTAATAATCTGCACAAAAAGTATGCATACACATTTGAAAGTATCTACTTCATTTATAGGTATCAATTTTGGTTCAAACTGAATAGTTTTCCCGTTAAGGGGTTAGGTACACTTGAGACGTCTAAAAAAAGCACTTTTTCACGATTTTTTTCAGATACACATTAAAAGTATTAATAACAAATGTTGTTTTACTTGAAAGAAATATATTTTTAGAAGCTACTGTAATTTTTTTAAGACAAAAGGTTGAAAGTTAGTCGAAATAGAGTAAATTTTCGAGGGGTAAAAAAAATTGTTTTGCCGTTATCACTGTAGCTTGGTCACTGGTAGTAAATGATATAATGCTCCGAGTGAACAAAGGATTTTGGCAGGTTTTGATTTTTCGAAAAATGGCGGTTGTTGAAATTCAAAATTGTATTTACGACCAAAATTTCACTCATATATTCGGCTATTGTAAAAAAAACTATCGTCCAATCGAAAAATCCTTCCTTCATCCGGAGGATAATTACATATCAAATAAGTCAGGAAAATTTCATGCTGATCGATAAAGGCGTTTTCAAGTTACAGTGATCACCGACTTCGAAAACATAGTTTCAAAAAAATTGCTGTTAAAGCATGCGAAAAACGCTTTATGCAATAGAGACGACTTCATTCAAAGTTATTTATCTCCATAAAGAATTGTCCGATTCGTCTGAAAATTGCAGAGAATGCTTTTAAAATATGCTACTTTTAGAAAATGCAAAGAAAATAAAATCGATTTTATCAAAATTCTAAGTGTACCTGCCCCCTTAATTATTTCACAGAATTTCCCCTTGACTTTTTATGGTATGCAGTCTGCTTGGCATGTAATCGACAAGCCTCCTCATGTCTTGTGAGACTACTGCAATCTATTCCTTTGATAAAGGTTTTTTTTTGCTGATTTTCGATATATACAGGGTGATTCATTATGAGGTTTGACTTTCAATAGGCTTTTTTTGACAGATCACGCGTGACTCCTGTCAAACCGTAACGTAATTTTTAAACAGTATTGTTTGACAAATCATCATAGAAAGACTTACAATGGGCTAAATGGGCTCTGAATCAGCTCAATGAAAATCCGCTGTTTTATCGCGAAATGTTGTTCAGTGATGAGGCGCATTTTTGACTCAATGGATACGTCAATAAGCAGCATTGCCGTATTTGGGCTGATGAACAATCTGAAGAGCTTCAGCAGCTACCACTAGAAATGCACAATTTGGTGTCCGGTCAGAACGTAATGTCAATGGCGCCCGCTATCGCACCATAATAACGGAATTTTTGCTGCCTGACATTGAAGCCCGTAGTATCAGTGAACTTTGCTTTCAACAAGACGGCGCTCTTTCGCATACAGCGCAAGAAAAAATGGACTTATTCAGAAATAATTTTGGTGAGAACCTGATTTCACGTTTTGGACCAGTAAATAGGCCACCTAGATCGTGTGATATCACACCTTTAGATTATTTTCTTTGAGGTTACACGAAGTATCTGGTCTTCAGCGATAAGCCAGCTTCAATCGACGCTTTGAAAGCCAAAATTACTCGTGTCATTCGCAAGATATCGGTCGCTATGCCGAAACTCGAAATCCAAAATTGGACCCTCGGGATGGAGCATTTACGACTTAGTCGCGGTCAATATTTAAATGAGATAATCTTTAAACAGTAAATGTCATAGATTGTTCTTTCGACTCACAATAAAATTTTTACCATAGAATTCAATTTTATGCCTTTTATTTGATATTAAAAACCAAACCTCATAATTGATCACTCTACAGTGGCGGACATAACTATAAGTTCATTCACAAAATTGCACTTAAAATGTGGATGCAAGTTTGAATGCTTTTTTATTTTATGCGTACTGTAAAATAGAATTCAAAGAAATACTGTTATATCATAAGCCTGATTTCTTCTGCTTATAATTTACTCAGTCAGTATATTTCATGCATTTCAAGCGGACATATTTATTAGTTCAGTAAATTAGAAAGTTATGTTTGTGAAATTTGGAGGAATTAACTGGAAATTTGTGAAGTAAGTGAATTAATTGCACTGCGAGGAACCCATTTTTTGAAATAAATTACATTTTCCGTATTCTATAGAAAAATGCCACGAGGAGTGGTATTATCGATGGAGGAAAGGGCAAAAATTGATGCCGACAAAGAAAACGGTTTCTCCAACCGGGAAATTGCAAGAAGGCTTAATAGATCTGTAAGTGTAATTGATAATTACATAAAATTAAAAGAAAGGTTCAACACTATTAGACGAACAGGCAGAAAACCTAAAATAAATTAACGTCAAAAACGGCTAAACCGGCAGAAAGCTAGAAAGTTCGAGCAGATTTTGACTTGCCTGTAACGGTGCAACACGTAAGAAGATTTCTGAGTAGCAGCGACAATCTTATATGGACAAAAAGGAAGCCTAAACCACAATTAAAAGAGAGACATAAAAGTGCAAGATTATTGTTTGCGGAAACTTACAAGTCTTATAAAGATGAGTAGAAAAGGGTTATTTTCAGTGATGAAAAAAAGTTTAATTTAGACGGGCCGGATGGATTTCAACACTACTGGCACGATTTAAGAAGATATAATGATTTGCGACTCTCCCCCAATTTCGGTTATGGTTTGGGGATGCTTCTGTTATCATGGGAAGCTTCTTGTGGCCATAATATCCACAAGAATGAATTCGAAAAAGTATATTGAATTCCTCGAAGGCTTGATGATTGATCACGCAGAGTCAATTGTCGGACCAGATTTAGTCTTTCAACAAGACAACGCTGCCATACATGTATCCCGAGAGGCAAAAGCTTGGTTTAACTCAAAGGATATACTAGTTTTAAAATGGCCAGCTTGTAGTCCTGATTTGAACCCCATAGAGAATTTTTTGGTAGGAATGTGGACGTTTTTCTACAGAAAAAGTTGATAAAAGTTAGTACTAAAATCGCGAGATTTTATGGGTGCATTATGGGGAATAATATCGAGAAGGGTAATTGAAAACGGGATGCAATTTTCGAACACAGGAGAGCTTAGGGAGCAAATGATAAGAACGTGAGACGAAATACCTGTTATAATATTACAAATCTTGGTTAATTCAATGCCAAAATGTATATTTGAAGTAATTAAATGTAAAGGAAGCCACACGAAGTATTAAACTTATAGTTTTATTAATAAATATGTGCCCCATTCCCTGTGAACTTATAATAATGTTAAGGGTCATTATTATTAATAACAGAAAAAAGGGAATTTAATTTTTTTAAATTTTGTTTGTGGTTGAAATAATTTAATTTTAATTTTGTTACATATAGTATTAAGTTTTTCTTAACATATATTTGTGATAAATATAATGAATTAGAAGTGAATTAAATTTGAATTTTTTGGTGAACTTATAATTATGTCCTCCACTATATATATATATATATATATATATATATATATATATATATATATATATATATTTATATTGTTTGTGCTTCCTTAAGTCTCAAAACCACGAACCGCCACTGACATACTTACTACCTAATAAAATTACGACTAGATTTTTTGATGAGAAACTGTCGCAGGTCGGTGTTGTAAACCGCATGCCTACTTAAGTGGGAAAATACATGTAAAATCGAAAAAAAATTGCTAATTTCAGATCGACTTAAAATATATATATTGTTTGTTCAGAAAATTTTTAATATTAAATCCTTAAAGTACATGTCTTACACTAAATGAAAATATTTTTTTAATAATTTTTCAACACAAAATGGCGGCGATGCGAGTTAATGAAAAAAACACATCAAAAATTGCCTCGTACAACTTAACTCCTTTTCCGGCGATTTTGCAACGTTCAGAGAAGAAAAAATATGCTAATGAGATTTATAATTCATAGGTGAACCAATAAAATTTGGAAAAAAAATGAAATTTTTACATTAATTTTAGGTTAAAAAAAAATCGATTATTTAAAAAAAAACACGTTTGAAACATTAATAAACAAATTATTTTTTCGAAATTACAATAACATGTAGGTTCAACGATTAGATAATACTGTTTTGTAGATGTGGTATAAATGTGAGTCTGATTGGTTCAATATTTTTTGAGATATTTTTACAGAAGTTGAAAAAGTACAACTTTGAGAAAAACGCGTTTTAAGTTTGCGGTAGATAAAAATCATTGGTTATTAGTTTTTATTATAACTTATTCGTAAGTCAACGATTCCAAGTCCATACAACAGCCTTTCAGCCTCCTCGTGCATATCATTTTGGTGCATTAGAAGGCCACGGCGAGCATATCGGGCTTCTTTTGAGCTGAAAAGACTTGGACGGTTCTATCGTACTATCCTGTCGTTGTCGGCTTTCTTGACATAACTAAATAAGCTGGGGTTTATTTCGATCCTTAAATCATTCATTAAGTGCAAGAGGAATGTATGGCCTTTGTTGAACATCCCAGCGGCTATGTAAGCTGATATTTCAACTATTTTCGAGCCGGCAATCTAACAGCTTTTACTAAAAGGTTCATAAATACATACCCCTTTGCATACTAAAAATGTACAAGTGTAAATGTACATCTGTATCTATATTTCCTTAGAATTTCAGATTTGTAAGAATATAGTAGGAATACACAATTAGAGAACCGCCCATAGCGCCGAAGAGAAAGTAGGCAAGGCAGTTATGCTCGACCGGCTGGGGAACGCCGCGTTGCCTATAACTGACTATAACTCAATAACTAATACGAATATCGCTTCAAAATTTTTTTCGGTGTATTTTTAGATTATTTGAAACACTTTAATGTAATGAAATAAAAATAGATTTTTTTGGCAGTTCCAAACTTGATTCACTTGATCAGTGGTGCAATATAAACAAGCTCTCTCTCAATATCAATAAATGCCAAGTTATTAGTTTTTCCAGGAAATGCACGGTCACACACAATACGTACTTTCTCGGCAATAATATGCTAACCCGAGTTGATAACATTGCTGACCTCGGTGTTATCTTAGATGAAAAACTCCGCTTCACCTTACACTTTGATAAAATACTTTCTCGTGCGAACAAACAGCTAGGTTTCATCAAAAGACGTGCCAAAGAATTCCGTAGTCTGTGGGTCACAAGATCCTTATACACTTCATTTGTACGTAATATTCTCGAATACGCTTGCATTAGCTGGAATCCCGCTTTTGAAACCCACAGTGACAGACTCGAGTCAATACAAAAACAATTTTTACTTTTCGCCTTGAGAGAACTGTACAACCGTTATGATTTTAATAGCCTACCCCCTTATGAGTTTCGACTGGGTCATTTAAACCTATAGACACTAGCCTCCAGAAGAATAATGATATCGGCTTGCTTCACATTCGACGTCATTAGAGGCGCTATTAATGTAAAATCCCTGAATAGTAAAATTTCGATAAATATCCCTGTGAGGAACACCAGGTCCAATCGTTTCCTAAAAGAATATTCACATTCGACGACATATGCAGCAAATGAGCCAATAAATAGATGCTGCAGAATATTCAACAGCATAAGCTATTTATATTCCCCTACGATTTCCAAATCATCCTTCAAATCCTCTCTTTTGCATGCCATCCATACCCCTAAACCTTAAGCCATAGCTTATATGTCAATGTTTTCATTTATTGATTGTTATTTATTAATGTATTTGTTACTTTTTTCATTTGTTTGTTACTTATTTAACTTGTTTGTTTTTACTTTTTACTTGACTTTACTTTTCCATTTTATTTTTAATTTGTTATTTTATATCTGATTTTGTACCTTGTTTGGTGAATAAATAAAATAAAATATATTTTGCACCCCCTTAATTGGTGCAAAATATGCCTGGATATGTTATACTTAAGCGAATAATAAGAAAGTAAATAAAATAAACATCTTCATGATTTTTTTAGACGAAACCCCCGAAACTGGAAACTACCTCTAGCGTACATTTAAATAGAAGGTCATTAAAAAAAACCTTTCCGGTATCAAGATAATAACACACGAACTAATTTGATGGGACAGAACTATGCAATTACGCCTAAATGTCAGAGGCATGGTATGCGTAGTTTGAACTGTTTAAAGCTCGTTTTCTTCATATAATATTTACTCTAGCATAATTCGGAACAACATTACAAATACATAGTGAATACCTTAAAACGAATTCTGGTTCCATGTAAATCAAGGTATGAGTTCTATAATCGCCATAAATTTTCATCAAATCCACGCCCTTTTCCATCAATCAATTCATAAAAACCGAAATTGCTTAAAATAACCCTTCATTCAATGGATAGTAACAAAACCTTTGCTCAATTGTTACGTGCACAGCACTTCGAATTGGCGTAATAAATTGGCTTCGTAGCAAATAACTCCATTAACGGTCTGTTGAACTCATTGTAGGGCACGACGACGGTATCCAAAACATCAAACAATTCAATAGACAATGCTGCCCTTCGCAGCACGTACGAAAAAAGAGTTCATTACTGACAGAACGATGCATTCGAGCCTCGTTAAATATGCAGGAAAATGCAGCGGGCTGCAGTATGAATCATACAAACGACCACATTTCAGGAAATACACTATGCGGGAAGCAACAGTCAAGTTATTGATGCTTAATTACTGCCAGTAGCTTATCATTCTTAATAATAGATTTGCTTCAGATGGCTATTGAATTGCATCCAGATGAACTTGTTGTTACATGATCTGCGGCTAATTAAATCCACGCGGGTGTATTAAATCACAACTTCTTCTGACATTCCATAACCGAAACTGGGTTGTTCATGTCATAGTGAGTACTTTCGCATGATAAAATATCTTTTCACTTTGTAACTTTTTCGGGACAAAGCACTTTGCCTAGAACGCGATCTTTGTCGAAAGGACGTCATATATTTGGTTACATGAAACACTCATTAGTGAGCTCAAAAAACATAAGATAACCCATTGGCCTTCAACCCTCAAATTGCCAACCCATCACTCTCTCGCCTTAATACCTCCAAGACACTCATCAAGCCCGTTTATCAGCCGAGCCCGTGACGTCGTCGAATCGTGAAAACACTTGGGTGGAATTCCGTATGTAGTCGAGTGGGTATGCTATCGTAAACACAACAAACGAACAAGTGGATCTCATAGATACTGGTGGCTCATAGTTTCGTTCGCATCTACATTTTACGGGGGAGTTCATAAAGCGTGACTGCCGCAGTCCACGATTCCGTACAATCATTGTTCTTGGTCTTTGGGCCATACCACGCGTATCCATCGAGGGATCAGTCGCGATCGCCACTCGAATTGCATCCCTAATGAAGGGAAAACGCGCACTCGAACGGTACATATTTCCAAAAACAAGTGCATTCGTCGCTAAAGCTTAGAACGGTTATAAAGTTTTTGATATCGCAAAGTGTTCTCCTTCAAAACTGCTCGTGGTCAGTGTGAATTTGTGAAGATCAGTCCAAGCGTGAAGTGATTGCTCAAGAAATATGTACTGATGAAGTGATGGAGGTAAACAACCTTAACCTAAAATTTCAAGAAAGTATTCATTATCTAGTGTAACTGGCATTTAGTGTGATGGTATATTTTACTGCACAATGAGTTTATAGTGTGTGACTAACTTTAGGTTTCCTTTGAAGCTGATTGCCTATTAGATTTGCATAGAACACTGGATCAATTGAGATTCTACGAACTGACCACACAGACAATCCGTCCCAAACTCTTGACTTAATCACCATTTCATCAACTAAACTACTGAGTCTACCAATTGTCTCCAATACGATTTCTATGAAATCGAGCCGAGGACGTCTTAGTTCGTACAACTACAAATCATCTATCTACATCGGGATTGAAAAGAAGATTTGAAAAAAAACAGCCGAAAAACGATCTATCATGATAAGCAAGCTTTCGCGACATGTTTAGTTCATAGAGTAGAACGAGTACTGCACTAATTACTAGCATGTACGACTATCTGTAGGCATGTGCTAAGAATATCTGCTATCAGGAAGGCAAGTGAATCATACATTTCATGGTGCGCCGTCGTTTTCGCTCTAATTAAGCAAGTGACAGTTTTAGAGAACTACTATTATGAAGCTGCACATTCAATTTGCAAGTTCGTGCGTATGTGTTAACATGACTCGATATTTATTTTGGACTTTTATCGTAATACCGGTAAGCAATGTCACTGTTTATGAATGATTATATTAGATTTATGTGATATTAAAAAAAAATCAAAAATTGCTAGAATTTCCGGCGATAAGAGATTTTGTCTGATATACCTGAGAGAAATTTTCTGGAAAAATTTTGCATTATTTGTTTTATGGATGTCAGATCTAAAATTAGAAAATTGCTTTTGTTTGTATTCAGAGTGAGCCAAGAGGATTTTCGAATATTAATATTTAGAAATCGCCGCGGAATAATTTACGTGAAGTTTCTCACAATTTCTGCAATCTGCACTCTATACGTCAAGAGTAATTGGGTATCAGCAGAGTTTGATTAAAGAATATGAAAGCAAACTCAAAATGAGATAAGGCAGATAAATTGCTGAAAAATTAGCTTGCATAAACAAAGTCAAACAAACAACTAAAGTCATTAAAGCGTGGAAAGGTATTGTAATTTTAATTTTATTGCTGGATAAGAGCAGTGAGATACTGAATTGAATTTCGAAAAATCTCGTTTGACAGTTTCGCTAAAACAGAAACGAATTTTAAGGAAACAATGGAAAGATGCGTTCACGAACATAAAAAAGCGAATGCTTGAAATATTTCGGAACTGTTATCGCATCCATGTATTAACGTTTCATTAAAAACATCGATGGAGGCGAAATTGTTTATGTATGGTATATATGTTATCAGTCATTGTCTCTTGTGCTAGTCTTCATTAAATTAGGTAGGCTAGTCTTCATTAAATTAGCTATCACGAAGGACTACAAATTTTAAGAAAAGAGTTGCAAAAAAAAATAATAGATATTTTTCTGCATCAACTCATTTATTAATTTTGCTCCTCAAATGCTAGAGCAAAATGTTGAGTACATAAATAAATAAATCAATAGTGCGTTCTCAAAAAAAGCATCCACATGTATTTGTGACCTTGAACCGTTTCCTTAACGGAAGGTATGCTTCCTAGCTAAGTAAACCTGATGGATCAAACTGTATCACTATTATGTGCGACATGCAAAGGTATCCATAACACGCAATTATTTGGAAACAAGACTACGTTCGGCGTTTTTTTGGAGCTGAATAATTACTTTTTGGCCTACGATCGAATGACGGATATGTTTCAAGCCCTGAAATAGAAGCAATCGTCAAGAATTGATGGCATCTCGAAGGTTATGCTCAAACATTTGCCGGATAAAGTGACCCCACAGTATTGCATCACCTTAAACAACGCATTAAACAGCTGTTGTTTCACCAAATGTTAGAAAGCTGCTAAAAAGCTTTCCTCAATCTTGAAAAAGAGGAATGACTTCAAGGACGTCGTCTACGGATTAGTTTTCTGTTCATCATCAGCCAAGTCTACGAAAGTCTATTGAAGAGCTCTTTGCGAAAATACCTCTGTGATAACAAGCTGATAAGCAACTATTAGCTAAGTTTCCATTGAGGGTGACTTGGAAGCGCATATCATCACAAAAGCCATTTCTCGGCATCTGAACAGCAAAAAAATGCATTGAAATCGAGAGAATCGAGAGATCGAAATAGAGAAAGTTCCCGACAAATTTTGGCAGTATGGACCCTTGTTCGAACTCATGTGACCCAAAATTCGGTGTCACCTCGTAAATACAATCCAGAATATGAAATAAGAGAATAATTTCGTTTTCACAAGCGGATTATTCATCTTCACCAACATCTTATAAATAAGCGATGGTCTTCCACAAGGCACCATCGTGGCATCTGTCCTTTTCGTCATCTACCCTGCCGAACTCTTCAATTCCTTTAAGTTCAACTCATCTCCAAAACGGTCAAAAATCGTATTCGATGACAATTTGCTCTTATTTATTAAAAAGAAAGACAGCGTTACATAGAACGAGCTACAGTTTTTTGTTTACAACCGCATGAAAAATAAGAATGAACTTTCGATCTTATTCAAATCAGTCAACAGATACATACAGTTGCTCGGTCTAGTTCGACTTGAACTTGCACAACAAATGTCGCAAACAAGACTCATCAAACAAAACAGGAGATTTATAACATAGCAGGAGATCTATGACGTCGCGTGATGTTAGAACTTTCATTTGTTGTGCTAGTTCAAGTTGAATCCACGTGCTCCGGGAAAAATGTCTCAAAGCTAGGCGATGTAGCCAGCACCGCAGGAATAACCTAGAATACAAAGACTTCCAGAGCCAGTGTAAATAAGCCCGCAAGAACCTTCAACTTGCAATCGCTCAAAGCAAAAGGGAGCACTTTAGGAAGCTGAGTAACGAAGTCGACTCCGATCCAATGGGTGGAGCCTACTAAGCCGTTATGACTACAAGAAACCAAAAGAGTTCTCCTCAAACCAAGTGTCCGAAGATGCTCCAGGAAATAGTCACAACGCTTTTCCCATAGAATCGGAGCGAAAGTCTGCCGGTGATGCAGGTAAATCTTCAAAACGTGCCGGCGGTAAGCATAAAAGAAGTATTGGCAGCCATATGAAAAATCGATGAAAATAAGCGCTCGGATTGGAGGCGATACCGAATAAAGCACTTAAGGTGTCAAATGTGGACGCTATCAGAATGGTGTCGGAGTTGGCAATGAACGCCTAAGATGAAGGAGATTGCTGCGCTGTGGTCACACTAGACGTATGGAATGCCTTCAATTCCGCGAGGTTGAACCGTATTGTATGCACGCTGGTCGATAATTGAGTGTCACACTATTAACATGTGTAATTGTCGACTACTTCAGGGAAATGACCTTATGCTACGACTCAGCAGAAGGACCAAAACTTTATCTGGTAACAGCGAGAATACCACAAGGATATTTCCTCGGCACACAGCTTTGGAACGTGATGTACGATGGGATACTAGGGCCACGTCCACCAAAAAATGTGAATGTGGTAGGTTTCGCCGACGATATTGGCATCGTAATTCCAGCCCGTTATCTTATAAATAAATTATAGTTTGGTTGCGCTCTTAAACTAGCCGACCATAAGACGGAAATGGTACTAATTACGAAGCGAAGAATACTATGGATAAAGGTGGGCGATTGCGAAAACTAGTATGGATAGAGGTTAGCGATTGGATAACTACCCTAGTTAAGTTTGATATACTTTACTACCCAACAGTATTAATTTACGATTGCATCAGACATAGAGTAAGCTGGCATAACATGGACTCTAAGCACAACAAATTTGCAACCGGCGTCCCACAGAGATCTGCTATATGCCATCATGCATGATGTCTTAGCGAATATAAACAATATTCTCCAATACGATAAAATGTTTGCTCCGTCCAATTTTATATCTTGTACAAAAATTGGGAACCATCAGCGTGTGTCATCATTCAAAGTTATCATGCCTGAGTGGTGCTTCAACACTATTTCATGTAGCAGCTACTGGCCTTCATCGTGTATCATCAGGGAATTTGTTCCCAAGTATCAACATCAAGAGTTGATTACATCAAGCCTTAATTCAAAAAACGGGCAAAAGAAATCTCGGCGTACTACGCCAACATAGGTGGCATGCGCTCTAAAATTAATGATTTATACGTCACTTCTTCAGTATCTAATTTCGACATAATTGGCTTTACCAAACCTGGCTATGTGAAAACATCAACGATGCTGAACTATTCAACAGTAACTTTGCAGTTTGCTCCTGCCGGCGGTGGTGTTCTACTTGATGTACGTAAAGAACTGCCAGTATCTCGACTTGATATACCTGACACTCTTGATCTAGAATACGTCTGTATCACACTAAACCTTCATCTAAGAAGAATTTTCGTGGCAATACTGTACATTCCACCGTCCGCATCAAACTCAACATATAACTTGGAGTATAACCTAACCGAATATATATGCCGCATCATGGAACCGTCCGACGATTTCATTCTTATGGGAGATTTCAATTTACCGCATCTGGAGTGGCGAATTTCTAACGATAGTGACCACTATCTCCCTTCGTCCAATAACCGACGAGAAAGCTACTTCATTGACGCCATTCTTTCAACTGGACAATTGCATCCACAACACAAGCGGACGACTTTTGGATCTGATTTTTTCTACGAACTCATCTGATGTCTCTATTGAACGATGTTCATCGCCTCTTCTTAATGAATCTACACACCATCCAGCTCATCATATCAATTTTCAAATTAATGACGATATACTAACGGAGCCTAATTTTGTAAATCTTTTTAACTTTAACTTCAAGAAAGTTGACTTTGATACGCTGAGTGAAGTAATGACCGAATGCGACTGGTCTTCGGTTGTGAATGAATCTAACGTAAACGTTGCAGCCATAAACTTTCATTCTATCTTATTCGGTTGCTTTGCTCGTTGTGTACCTTTGAGTAACTCTGTACATTTGAAACGCTTTCCATGGATCAATACAGATTTAATAAATCTCAAAAACTTGAAAATCAAGGCCTGGAAAGTGTACAGCTCGTCGCGTCTAGAGGATGATTATAAAGTTTATGAGGAATTACGAAATAGATTCGTATCTGAAACCTCATCTGCCTACTCCAACTACATGGACGAATATGGCAGTCTTTCATAAGCCATCCCAAGCGTTTTTGGAATTTTGTAAACTCAAAAAGGTATCATGACGGATACCCTAGCTCTTTTATATCTGACGGCATGGTCATTAATAACTCGCATGCAATCAGTAACTTATTTGCAGATTACTTCCAATCCGCTTATGGACTACCTCTCTCCGATTTCAATAAACTTAATTTCAATTACCTAATAGACTCCCCTAAAATGACGTTGGGAATGAAAGACCTTTACATCGACATTCCAACTATCTTAAGACATATATCTCATCTTGAGAATAATTTTCACCCCTGTCCTGATGGATTACCGACCGTAGTGCTTAAACGTTGCGCTAATATCCTCTCACCACTATTAGCTCATCTTTTTAATCTATCGATTTCGTCCGGTATTTTCCCAAACTTATGGAAATATTCTTCACTTACTCCGATCCACAAAAAAGGCAGCAAAGAAGTCGTGCACAACTATAGGCCAATCGACAAATTACCATGTGTCGCCAAGCTTTTTGAAGCCATAGTTACCGAGGTATTATCTTTTCACTCTAAGTCTTTAATCTTACCTTGCCAACATGGTTTTATTAAAGGTAAATCTTTATTAAAGGTAGTAGTAACTAAGGTAAAAACTTGCGAACCTAGTCATCCCTGCGATTGAAGAAGGTAAACAAGTTGAGTTAAACAAGTTACACCGACCTCACGAAAGCTTTCGATAAGCTGGATCATGACATTCTTATATGTAAATTGCATCTTCTTGAGTTCCCAAATAAGTTTATAGACTGGGTTGAATCTTATATCTCTAATCGCAAGCAAAACTTTCGATTTCATGGCATTCTATCCACTGACATAATTGCTACATCAGGTGTAACACAAGGCAGCTACCTTGGTCCCATTCTTTTTGCCATTTATATAAATGACCTGATCACTTTTGTTCCAGGTTCTTCGATTCTACTCTACGCTGATGACGCAAAGAATTTTAATACAATATCATCACTTAATGACTGTACGATCCTGCAACGCAACGTATCAAGCTTCGCTAATTGGTGCACTCTAAACCGACTTTCACTAAACGTTGAAAAATACTCAGTTATCTCGCTCTCCCACAAATCATCTCCGATTAATTTCAGCTACACTTTAAACGATAATCTTTTAACTCGCTCTAATAAAGTTCGTGACTTAGGAGTACTATTAAACTCCGCTTTCACTTTTAATGACCACATTGACTCAATAATAATAAAAGCCAACTGTGCACTTGGCTTCTTAAAACGACGATCTAAAGCATTCAATGACATTTTTCTGACTAAAATCCTGTTCTGCTCTCTGGTTCGCCCTATTGCCTAGTACTATACTCTTCGCGAAACGAATTCAACGGTCGAATCTCATACAAAAAGAGCTTTTCAATTCGGCAGTAAATATCCTAGAATATGGGTGCCTGATGTGGTTTCCGTATTATAAGGAGCATATAGATCGCATTGAGTCTGTCCAAAAGAGATTTTTAATTTTTGTTTTTAGTTCTTTCCGCTGGTCTGATCCTATTCGTTTACCTCCTTATGAAAACCGCTTGCAATTATTGACCATGGACACTCTTGAGACTCGACGTCAAAATTTCAAAGCTCTATTCGCTGCGAAGTTACTCACTGGAAACGTGAACTCTGAGTTCTTGTTATCAAAACTTAACTTTCGTGTTTGCCACGGTGAACGTAGACATCATAGCGCCTTATCCATCCCGTTTCATAAAACCAATTATGGATTCAATGAACCAACCTGCGCAATAACCCGAAGCTTTAACTCAGCGTATCAAATGTTCGACTTTAATTATACTGTTGATATCTTTCATAATTGCATATGTAAATATTTGTTTTTTTTTTGTAGTAATCATTCCCTTGATGAAATTGTCAATAAATAAATAAATAAAAATAAATAAATGTATAATGGCGTGCTCAACTTAAAACCCCCAAAAGAGATAGCAACCATTTGATTTGTCGATAACCTAGGTTCATATTATGACCTGACCGATAATCTGAATGAAACGTTTCGAAATTAATAAGCGATAAAGGATTGGCTTGAGAGTACTAGCCTCAAACTAGCCAAGCAAAACTATCAGAGATAATTTAAATCATCGTTGGTGACCAGAAAATACGATCTAGCTCGATTTTTCGGTATTTAAGAGTTTAAATTGATTCCAAGATCAGCTTTAACGTCCACGTTTAATATATGAGCAATAAATTTCCAAACATAAGTATGACATAAGCCATGATGCTAAAGAATCTTTTTGGGCCAAACCAAGGTCATAGAATTCTCATCGTAAGAGTTGTTAGTTCAACCCTACTCCACGCCGCGCCAGTATGGCCGCACCAAATGAGTGCAAGATCAAATAACAAGAAAATGTATTTAATTATTTAGTATATCGACTCAACTCACTGAGAATAACTTCTGCGATTTTTCACTGGTCGTGGTGGGTACAAAAATATCTAATCCGGTCTATTCTCTGTAATTATCCAAACTGCCCAAGGTGCGACGTTGAAGAGGACTCGGTACTTGACCTATTCGTCTGCAGGTGATTCATAAAATGGGGAAAAAAGTGTTAGAAACAGTCGGCGGCCTCCTGAATGCGGAAAGAGTGATGAGTGTTGTGGAAAGTTTAGTGGAGATTCAAACAGTCCTCCGCGATGAAGACCCGAACAACATAGCGAGCCAATGCCGTAACTAGCTTAAGGCAGATTAGGCTTTATGAAGAAATATTCCTGCTTATGTGTCATGGGGGCACCCCTGAAATAACGAGGTGGTTTATAGTCGATCGGAGTTTGACAACAACCAAATTGATTGAACCCTGTGGTATCTGGTCTAAATTTCCCCCTCCAGCAAAAAAATCCTCCAATGCAAGAAACATAATTTAAACAGTACTACGAATAGTTTTAGGAAAAACATTCGAAGCGTCACAATGTTGTCACAATGTTACAATGCTAAAGATCTGTCACAAGCACTCAATTTTAGTTTTTGTCAGTCTTTCGTTGGATGAAATGCTTGTTATTCTTATTCAATTTCATAACACAACTCAACTTCGTCCTCGATAAATCTCTGAAGAGTATCGGAAACACAATTTTGCCGCCAAGATTTCGTACTTTTTTTCTGTTTTTACATCTTACAGGTATTTGCATGCATTAACAAAAAAGGTTTGTTCACATGAAATCCTTAATTTACGCGTTTTCTTTCTTTGTTCGTATATCAACTTAACCCACTGTGCTCGAAAAAGGGGTGAACCCAATACGAATAGATATTCCAAAGGACTGTTGAATCAATTGGAAGTGAAAACCGCGTTTTTGATGCAGAAAAAGGTGCTTATCCATCAGAATAATCGTCCACAATTGCACTGGCAAAACTCCTTGAACCGAACCAAGAATTGGCTTTTCATCCGCTGTTATTTCCGTCCAAACTGGAAGAAATTGTTCACTGGTAAGACACTCGGTTCGAAGGAGGAGGCTGAAGTCATCGTCTATTAAGAAATTGGAATAACCGTATTTTTTGGAAGCCATTAAAAATCTGAGGCACAGATAAGTAAATGCTTTCTTTGCCAAGAAAAACATTGACCTTCTACTGAAATAGAGGTGTTTTCGCACCTTGGTCAATTATTTTTCATCCACAACTGAGTGTTCAGTATAAGTATCAATGATTTATGACCTATTACATGTTCAATTGCATGAAATAAAAGTGAAATATTTACTCATAAAAGTGAAATATTTGCCTTTTCTCTCTAGTAACAGTTGGATTCGTGTTTTTCTTCGTCCGTTGCTTGCGCAAATCGAAAGCGACTGACGTTCGATTATTATGAAATTCGATCATGCTCACGCTTAAATACTTCCGTTTGAACTTGCAAATTTCCCGCGCTAATCAAAACATTTCACTTTTCATCTAAAAATAAAAGCACTTGCACAATAGACGAGCATGTGTTTAGGATCATGTACATAATATATGTATTTCGAAAATAGAAACCAGCTAAAATAGTGCGGGGCAATAATGTAATGGCGTTTTTGAATTGATTAAAACATTGATTGAAACAGTCTTGGCAGTCCAAGATTTTAGAAGCTAAGTAGAGAAAAAATACGGAAAACAATTAAGAACTTTATGTAAAATGGTCTTATTAATACGCGAAATGTCTTGTAAAAACCTTTAATTACTGTTTGAAGCGAATTGTTTAAAAAACTTAGCAAATAATTTAATAATTTCATCTAACATTTGATAGCGCACAACGTGGGCAATTTCCTGAGAGATATCACTACAAGTTGCAGCTTCTGCAGAATAATATAAAAGAAAGGCTTTAAACCATTTTTATATTTTAAATCAATGTATTGTAGTGCAAGAAAACGGTCCGCTTGTCAAAAATTCATTCTAGAGACCAATGGTTTATAAAATTTGTTTTTTTTTTTTACAAATGAATGCAATTACTCTACACATACTGTTATTGTTTATCCGATCGATTCCATACCACATGAAACAATTTTCGACCTTTTCAAAAAAAACTCAAGTGGAAATCAGTTCAATGATATCATTTTCTATTTCAGATAATACATTGCTGCGTGATTGAATAATTACGAAGTTGCCAAGCATTCAAGGAACGAACTTCTTCATTACTAGAACCCCGGTATCTATTGCCTGTGTTTAATCGATAATAAGACATTTTCAACAAAAGAGCTGTCATAGTGTCGTGATCCTGTCTTTCATACTTACCTGCAATGGCAACAACACTAAACCAACGAAAAAATATTAATAGCAACAATCACAAAATGCTCAACCCCAAGCACACGGACTATCCGTTACGATGGCCATCGTCGAACGGTCAACATAGAAACGACGATGATTCGAAAGAAAACAAAGTTCTCGGTAGTACCGGCGAAGTGTCCATAGTGTCCACAACAGACGCTACTGTTCATAAAAGCAAGAAGAAACGGTTCCATCGTAAACTAATTTTCGGGAAAAACTTCCTTCGTCTGAAAAAATCCAAATCATCTTCCGCGAAGAGTGATCAAAGCTGTGAAAAGGACGAAAATGCAAATAGTGCGAAATTGTCAGGAACTGCTCGTGAATTCTCGAAAAGTGATGAAAATTTGATTCGTATTCAAGTGTCGGCGAACGGGGAAGGAGTAGACAGTGATTGTCGCGAATCCTGCATTAGTCGTATATTTGTGGAATATAATCCTGAAGCTGATTTGTATGATACTGACAGTGACATTTTCGACTATAACGAGAAAGCAGTAGACGTACCTGAGGATTTTGTGAGAAATCAATGGATTTGTAGGAGACGGTGGAAGCCAGATAGTCGTTGCGATAGTTATCAGGAGTCAGTAAGGAGCTTTCTGAGTGTAAGTATTGATCATACATAGTCATCGGTATGCAAGCTAGGATAACGTTGGCAACCATCTAAACAAATGTCTAACATTAGAATCATTCATTACTATATGTTGCGTTTAGTTTTTACTCATCCTTACATACAGTGTACCAACAATGTCTTCGTACAGCTGCTATTTGAAACTCAAATAATAAAAAACAATAAATTGTTGCAAGAAATTTGAAAAAGTTTTAATGCAGATTTATTCATTAAAAATTTTTATTAACTTTAGAAACAAAAACTAATCCATTTAAATTATTCATTACAAAGCTATTAACTAAAAATAAAACAAAGCCGGCAATTTGCCTCCAATAAAGTCTTCATACATTTACGAAACAATTAATGAAAAATCTTAAAAACTACAGATACATTTTTGTTAATATTTAGTTGGGTAGTCTTTATTTTTAATCACGGCTTTAAGGCAGTGTGGCATCAATTTTACAAGTTTTTTTTGCATAGCTTGGCTTTATTTTCGCCCATTCCTGCTTAAGAGCCTGTTTCAACTTAAGTTTCGAGCTAATTTGATAAGTCCTGATCTTTTTTTCCAGCATGTTCCACATGTGCTCAATGGGATTGAGGTCAGGACTTTGCGGCGGTATTTTAAGCAAATGTGGTAATCCAAGAACATCCAAGTATTATGAGCCATGTACTTAGGATGATTATCCCGTTGAAAGTAAAAATTCTTTGATTCATCTAATTTTTGAGCACTTGGCTCCAAATTTCCCTTAAGAGTTGCAATATATGCCCGACGATCCATGACTCCTTCAATTCTTTTGAAGTTTCCAACGCCACTGGTAGCTATACAGCCTCATACCATAACGCCGCCGCCACCGTGTTTTACAGTTTTGATGGTGTTTTTTGGGTAGTAAGCTTCCTCCGGCTTTCACCACACTCTAAATCTCCCATCAGTCCCAAAAATATTGTATTTGGACTCATCAGAGAATATAACATTGGGCCAGAACTCGAGAGATGCATTTTGGTATTGCTGAGCGAAGTCCAAACGTTTTTTTGCGATTCACTTCACTTCCTGCGAGGTTTAAATCTGTAAAACACGGCGGCGGCGTAATGATATGGGGTTGTATGCCTGTCAGCGGCGTTGGAAACTTAAAAGTAATTGAAGGAGTCATGGCTCATCGGGCATATATTGCAACTCTCAAGGGAAATTTGGAGCCAAGTGCTGGAAAATTGGATGAATCAAAGGATTTTTATTTCAAACGGGATAATCATCCTAAGTACATGGCTCATAATACTTGGATGTTCTTGGAGTACAAAGCTCCACATTTGCTTAAAATGCCGCCGCAAAATCCTGACCTCAATCCCATTGGGCACATGTGGAACATGCTGGAAAAAAGGATCAGGACTCATCATATTAGCTCGAAACCTAAGTCGAAACAAGCTCTTCAGCAGGAATGGGCGAAACTAGAGCCACGCTATGCAAAAAAACTTGTAGAATCAATGACACACCACCTTAAAGCCGTGAGTAAAAACAAAGGCTACCCAACTATATATTTACAAAAAATGTATCTATAGTTTTTAAGATTTTTCATAAACTGTTTCGTAAGTGTACAAACACTTTATACTAAAACTGTTTCGTAAAACTGTTTCGTAAGAGTACAAACACTTTACTAAGACTTATAACGATGGGTATCCACTCACATTTAAATCTGACGACTCTTATTTTGATGATCCTTTTGATAATAGTTATTTATTTGCTTCCGTTTTCCGTAAAGCTTATCGCACGGACTTTCCAAACTCCAGACACTTTTCACCCTACTTGACGAACTCAACAGTTTCTTCTTTGGAGATGAAGGATTTAAAAATTGACGAGAACACTATTATCACATCTGTTAATAAACTTGACAATAATATAACACCTAGCCCAGATGGCATACCTAATTTGGTCTTGAAATATTGTGTGTCGTCACTACTACCTGTGCTGTCTTATATTTTCAATACATCCTTAAAAACAGGCAATACTCCACCGTCACTCGTATATTCAAGAAAGGGAGTCGTAATGACGCTTGCAACTATAGACCTATTGCAAAACTTCCCTGTGTCGCAAAACTTTTTGAAGCCATAGTCACGAATGTTGTAGCCTTTCATTGCAAATCAATTATGGCTCCGTATCAGCATGGTTTCATGAAAGGTCGTTCAACCACAACCAACCTGCTTGAATTTTCTCACCAAATAACCATCTCAATTGAAGCTGGGCTCCAAACTAACTGCACCTACACAGACTTGACGAAAGCCTTTGATAAGCTTGATCACTCTATACTTTTAGCTAAGCTTCATTCCTTTCAATTCCCTTGCTTGTTTTTAAATTGGGTTCTCTTACTTGACGAATCGAACCCAACGTGTATCCTTTCGCGGTACCTTGTCATCTGAAATTTGAACCACGTCTGGTGTTCCACAAGGTAGTCATCTAGGCCCTTTACTGTTCGTCTTATTTATTAATGACGTAGGCTCCATTCTACAGTCATCTTCTGTTCTTTTTTATGCCGATGACGCTAAAATTTTCAAAGTTGTGAGAAACCTTAACGATCGCAATGATTTGCAGCAGGATCTAAACAGATTTGCCAACTGGTGTTCCGATAACAATCTCCTAATTAATTCTGACAAGTGTACGATTATATCTTGCACACGCAAAAATAATCCTGTAATCTATGAATACTCACTTTTGAGTACATCTTTAAATAGATCAGCGAAAGTACTCGATTTAGGAGTATTGCTGAATCAATCCTTCACATTTGACGATCACATCGATTCAATCGTTGTGAAAGCTAGCAATGCCTTAGGTTTTGTCAGAAGACTTTCGAAGGAGTTCAACGACATTTTTCTAACTAAGACCCTCTTTTGCAGCTTAGTAAGACCAGTTATCGAATATGCAAGTATAGTATGGGCACCATATCAAAAAGTCTACATAGACCAAATTGAGTCAATTCAAAAGAGGTTCTTACGTTTCTGCCTCCGCGGTCTTCCGTGGTATGACCCTTTACATCTACCTCCTTATCAAGACCGCTTAAATCTTTTACGAATGGATACCTTGGACTCTCGACGTCAAAATTCCAAAATCTTATTTGCCGCGAAAATTTTTGATGGCACCACCGTTGACTCAAACTACTTATTAAGCCAACTTAATTTTAAATGATAATGAATAAATCTGCAATGAATAAATCTGTTAATCTGTTAATGAATAAATCTGCATCAAAACTTTTTCAATTTTCTTGCAACAATTCATTCTTTTTCAACACTTAAGTTTCAAATAGCTGCTGTACGAAGACATTGTTGGTACACTGCATATATGTATGTAGGTATTTAAAAATATGACTATGCTGCGAATTACTCTTTACCAATATTATTTCGTAGCGTGCAGCCTACTTTAATAATAACGCTATATCTCATACTATTTTATTGAAATTTAGCCCTGCTTTCTTGACAAACGTTGAACGCTATAAATACTTGATTGCATAAATGAACCTATTCAATCGATTAACAATTACAATAATGAATATTGGCATTGCCGAAATTCAACTCAAATCGATCCCACGGTTGATTATAATCCAATAAAGAAAACTCTGAACTTTTTCTTCGAAAAAGTAGTGGATTGGGTTAAAATCGATTGACTTCCATTCGATTCCCGGGAAATGTAGCTTAGAATAATATAAATGTTCTGTAAGATGAGATTTGCGTCCGTTCGGAAGTTTATGGTTGCAGCTCGTGCTAGATTTAGAATTACAGGCACTTACGATGACTTCTTTGAATTTTAGCGAATTCGTTCCACTGCCGAAATCGCCGTCAATCAAGCTATTTATTTAATTTACAGGCGTCGAGTTCTCTATCTGCTCGAATTCACATAAACCTTTCTAGTCTTATGCCCTTTCCCTGAAAAATTCCCATCATTTTCTAAATTTCTCGTTCCTTGAAATACCATTGCTTCAAATCCACGAGAAATTTTGCGATATCTTTGTAAAATACGTTTCTTGCTTTTTCTCATCGTGATCCACTCGTGCCGTGTGAAGTTCCTCATGTCGGTTCATCTCTCTTTGATTCATCCTTGGGCGTCTTGATATCCGAGGTTGATGTTCTGATAGTATCCCTAGCCTATTGGACAAATCACTTTCATCTTTCTTATGTGTCCCATTGTCTATTATATTTAATCATAGCGCCTCCTCTGGCTTCTGACAAACCAGTTGGAAATTTGTTTTTATTTCTTCCTTCTACAAATCTGATGACCCAAACTGGATTTCCAACAACAGTCCCATTTCTTTCTTTCCTTGCTTTGGTAAAGTTCTTGAAAGAGTTGATCACAACAGGTTGCTTTCTCTCCTCCATCTTTTCCTTTCTTTCCTTTCCAGAAGTATATTGCCCTGCTCTAATCTTATATCCATCACTAACATGATTGCTTCTGCTTTCGACTAACAAAAACAAGTGTATACTATACCGACGTATCAAAACATTTCGTTTCTGTCGATCGCAGAACTCTTCTTGCAATGCTTAGATGCTATGGAGTGTCTGGTTTTATTTTGTTTTGGTTTTCACCCGATGTTTTTAGTCGTACCTGTGCTTTAACTGACCATTTTTACACTTCTTCCTCTTTCTGTCTACTCTCCGACGTCCTCAAGGTTCGATTCCTGATCCATTATTATTCTTAATTAAACCAATGCTCTTCGTTTTCCCTGCTTCTCGTTTGTTGATGACTTCGAGGCGTCCAAAGTAATTGAATCTAACGAGGACTGTCCTCAGCAGCAAAATAATTTTTGTATTATATGCGAGTGGTGCTCTTAAAGCTCACCTACTCTGAATATGTTTAAATATTATCAAATGTCTAATACGTCTAATCTGTAATCTATATACGTATCTTCTATTACGGCTGTTGACAATTGGAAGGACTTTCGTGTGGTCTTTGATCTAAAATTCAAATTTCACTTAACTGCCAAGGCCTCTCGTTTGTCTGGTCTTTTCTTTAGATATTCTGCTCCTTTTACACCCGTCGCTACCTCTTTTCAAGTGTTTTTTCTTACTTGTTCGTAGCATCCAAGAGTATTGTTGTCAAATAAATACCTTAACGATGCCGTAAAATATGTTTAGCGTAGGTTTACTCGCTTATTGTTGTCAAAGTTCAACACCCCATACTATGGGTTTAGGAATCGTATGTCCTTATTTCAAATCCCAGCATTAGATTCTCGGAGTTGGGTGGACTTAATGAGGATGATATCC
Source organism: Nemotelus pantherinus (assembly GCA_963978885.1). Taxonomy (NCBI): domain Eukaryota; kingdom Metazoa; phylum Arthropoda; class Insecta; order Diptera; family Stratiomyidae; genus Nemotelus; species Nemotelus pantherinus. The sequence continues at coordinate 118,439,498 of OZ022265.1, read as the reverse complement.
TTCAAGCTTACCTCGATATCCCAGATCACTATTTCCAGAGGGCCATCCACTTGCCACAGATCGTTGTTGATTGTGAATGACTGTGATCAAGATGCAACTTTCTAAATCTAGCTTTTTTTGAATATCGTCGTTATGGCTATGCTATTGTAAGTAGCTTTGAAGTCAATGAAAAAATTGAATAGCTTCAAGTTGTATTCTAAAAGCTTTTTTATTGACTATCCGCAGAGAGAAAACCTGATTTACTGTTGATTGTCCTGATGTGAATCCTCGCTTATATGGGCCGATTACGGAGAACAACTTATAGGCGGTATCCAGCAATGTGATACTTCTCTAATTGCTGCACTCCACGTCGTCTTCTTTTTTGTGCATGAGATAGGCCAGTTTATACCTTCAGCTTAAGTAGATGAACCGCATGATGTAACTTTTCACTTGTATATTTGATTAATCCGGCGGGTACTCCATTCTCTTCGGACGATTTGTTATTTTTGTCCGCATTTAGAATCGCACGGACGGTTTTTTCTATGGTTGATAGTGGCAGCTCTCATCATCATCAAGCAACGGAGCCTTTAACTGATTGCCTCTTTCATTGTTTTGCAGTTCATCAAAGTATTGAATTCACTGCTCTAGTTGACCCGACTGGTCAGAAATCAGATTTCCCTCCTTATCTTTCCAAGCTGAGCAGCGAGCTGTGTACTGCCTCATTCTACTCACTAGCTAGTAAAACTTCCACGCTTAGTGTATTAGTTCTCTGTATTGCGCGAGCTCAGGAACCAGTTTTTCTGCCAAGGCAGCCTCTTTTTGGCTCGATAAGCCTGTTTCGCCACTCTTTGGAGATTGATACGTAATGTTCTCATGTTCAAAGCACAAATATAAGAGAGAATGGATTAGAAATCGAACGAGAGAAATGTGCCAATTTTCGACTTTCTGTTTACTGGTGTGAGAATGGGGTACGGGTGCGTGGCCTACACAGTTCATACGGCAAAGCCAGTGTGAAAAAACCACGAGAGATCGCCATTTTGAACGTCGTTTGACATTTCTTTCCCTGAACAGGCGAGTGGAGATTAAAATGCTTTTTATGAATGAAATTAATTATGATTTCACACAAAAACAAAACGAAATTGATGCCACAGGTTAATTTTACTTATCCGAAATACGATATCCCCTGCGAAGCACTTCGATAGCTACTTTTGCAGCCTGGAATGCGGCACTTCATTATCGCACTATTTTAAACTTTTTGACCGCTGATTTGTTCGCGAAACCGACACAAATTATTTCGCACAAACCTAGATGCACGTTTCCACCGAATACGCTGGAAAATTTTCAAATTTTATTTGATAAATTTTGACTGAAGGTCAATGTTTTCAGTCCCCGACACAAATCAAACTGACATTGACGTTTCTTTCCGTGTTGCCCGTTGCACACTTTTACACCGATCTGGTGTTCCCAGCATTAAGACACAGCATTAAGGCTTTTCGATTGTGAGTGCGCTAGAAAGGGGTGCACTGAGCAAAATTTTTGTGAGAGAGCAATGTTGTGCGTGTATTAAAAAAAGCACACTCACGTATGGGTACACGGAAAGCCATTTCGTATCCATATTCTTTCATATCTATGGTTCCAAGACACCAATTGCTGTCGTCGTCACACCACTCGTTCTGACCTTTTCTAAGATGTTCATATGTGACCGTACAAATGATAGTATTTTTGAGGAGTTTTTCGGGATCAGACTCTATGTATTGATTGTTACCCGTGCGTGGTTTGTTAGTAACCTGGGGTGTGTTCAATGTGCATGCTATAGCAGCTATTAGCTGCTATTTTAGCAGCTCTGGCTGTCCAATGTCACGAAATAGCTACTTTCTAATGCTTGCTATTTGACAGTCGGGTTGTCCAAGATTCCGGCATAGCTGCTAAGGTAGCAGCTATTTGCTGCTCGCAGTCTGGAGGATAGCAAGAAAGTAGCTGAGGCAAAATGGTCGTGCGTACACAGCTGACATGCAGTTCGAACGTCATTTTCAATTGGAAATTGAAATGAAAAGAAGTTTTTGCGCTTTTGTGACACAGGAGATGAGGAATAAATTTGAAAATAGTGACAGCATAAATTAAATACGGGCTTTTAAACACTTCAACTCAACTCAAGTTAAGTCGGTTTTCACACAGTGCAGCTCATCTTAGGTATGTTCCCGTACGTGAATCTATTATAATATATTAAAATAGATTTTCAGCAAGTCGTTTTCGTACTTTTGCTGCAAGCCAAATGCAAGCCAAATTTTGCAGCAAAAAGAAGCCAGCTGCCAAATTCTGTGACTGCTGCAGTTTGCTGAAGTACGGGAATATACCTCTTGAGTTTTTAGCAGGCGAGCATGAAGCGCAAAAGGCCGGGTGCACTGATTCATGTGCCATTAAATTTTCAACGATTATATTTTGCTCTTTTTCACATATATGGCGTCAAAAGCCCGAAATAAGTGATACGTTTTAAATATGTTAGGAAAATGTGAATGGTTTCCGCAGCTGTATGTTGAAAACTCCTAAATTTTATACAATTTCCAAAGTGCAATGGAAGTATTGAACTAATCCACGAAAATACAAACACTAAAATTTAAAAAAAAAATTGAAAAAGTATTTTTGAATTTCCTGACCTTCGTAGCAGCTCTTGGCTGTCCAATATCCATAGCTGCTTCACCTAGCTACTTAAAATTTTGACACTTGCTAAAGTGATGCTATGCTATGCTTTTGAAGCAGCTATAGCATGCACATTGAATACACCCCTGATGGTAGATATTTGTGGTCCGAGTTGAAATCGGTCCCACGATATGTTCGCACATTAAACACGTTACAAAATTAGCGGTGATCTACCACATTGGTCTAGTTGGTCGAGAGTGGTATCATCTGGAGATACCCAGGTAGCTTTGATAATATCTTTCCGCGCAAACCTGGTACTCTAAACGGCCATTCCTTGAGCCGCTTTAAACTGAAGTCCGCAATTCATTTTTAATTATAACAGCTGTTTGGCTAGAGCCAATATAATGCCTGTTTGCGGAATACTTCTCCACTTTGTTGTTAATATCATCCAGTATATTTATGACATATGACATCATACCAAGGGCTTGCTCCACTTCTTGAGAAAAGAGGTCCTCTTTACCGGCGGTAGCCTTTTTTCTAGGGCGTAAACGTTAATGAGGCTGACGTTGTAGTATTTACGTCACACATACAAAGTGCATAGCCTTGCATTTATCAATGGTCCGAGGGTTTATTTTTTTCGCTAACTTGGAAACCTATATTGAGCATGTGGTTCTTTGGATGGCTACTGTAGTAGATGCTATAGTTGTTTTCCTCCAAAATACCAATCTCTTTCCATTTTTCTTATAGAACAAAATTATAGTTCGTCAGCACAATATTTGAAACGAGCATCGCCTAGTTAGCTTGCAGCATTCGATCTATACAAGGAACGTCCTTCCACGAGAGAATACGGAAATCATTGTTTCAATCACTTATAATCGATACCATAAGCCCCAGTTCCTTCAGAAAGTCCACTGCGAATCCCAAAAAAATGGTTACTGTTGTAGCTTCTAGCATATGACAAGCTAAAATATCCTACTTGAAGTTACCGAAATGCATTGCCAGTGATTTGACGAACAATCAACATTGTTTTCTAAAGGCTACGGAATTCTACCGCTAGGCAAAACTTTTCATTTTCATTTCATTAAAATTAGCAAAAAGTGAATTATTCGTTCACGCAAATTCGAATCGCCTCAAATTTAATGGAAAAGATCTATAGATTTCTCCAATTTACCTCATAGTCAGCGGCAGCTTTGGCAGTTAATGAATAGTGAAAAGGATGCTCCTAATTAGTACATGTTAATATTAAGTGCGGTCTGATGTCTAACTAAATGAGAAACTAGAACTTTTTTTTGGTAGCCTTAATGAAGTTATTGCAACATATTGTGTAGATTTCTGGATACTAAAGGTTAGAAAAAGCGATTTTATAAACCTTCGTATTGGCTTACATAAAATTCTAGCAATGAAGAATTTAAGAAAAACCATCAAAACGAGCCCTTTAGGACTCTTTAGTAAGACATTGATTCCCAAGCATTTTAACTACAAAACATTTGATTCATTACGTTTTTATTTAACAGAATAATGGTAACAACTGCGATGCTCCAGAAATAGCCATATTTTTAATTTATATACACAAAAAAATTAATGAATATTGTTCTTAAACTAAAAACTTAATACTGCCAAAAAAAAAACTATCAATTGAAAATATTTTTCAATTTTAGGAGGACTGGATTTCTTCCCAAACTTCATTTCCACGTGACAGTTACAACAGTCAGTCGAACAAAAGCTATGACATAGATCGTACTAGTATTCCTGACAAATACCGAATCCCCGCGAACGCTCGTCAAATGGGTGCCGGATGTTCGAACAGCTGCTACCCCAGATCTGTCGCACCAGCTCGTTCTGCCTCGCCCAGCTATGTGGAATATGGGCCCAGGCGTATGCATAAAATAGCACTTCCAGCACGACCTGCATTACAAGCGACTTCAAATTCCTATTCGAATCTGCATCAGCTCAACCTTTTCGATTCGCCAAAAAACGCATCCAGCACAATCCAAGAGGACAATATCCTTCATCGGCGAAACAATGCTTTCGGCCCGAAACATCACAGCTCCCTCCTCGAACTATCAACTGTCACAACAACGAAATCGAAAACTTCACCGCGGCCTATAGCTACGGACAGCCAATCAATCAAACATCCACGTCCTCGTCCTCAATCGATTGCTGGTGGTTTTTTGAAAAATTTTGGTGGCAGTGTTCAAAATTTGGTGCCGTTCGGTCGTGATCGGGGCCGTATGAAAAGTGTTAGTGAAAATAATTTGGCGGGAATTCCGAAGAATAAATTGAATCGGAAAACGAATTCGGTGGTGTTTGGTTGTGAAACTTTGCCGAGTGCATTGAATAATGATGTGAAAGTGGATAAGCCTCGAGGTGCAGTGAAAAAGTTTTTCGATATGAATTTAGCGAAGTTGAAACGGTCGAAGGATCAGCGAAAGGTGTAAGTATTGTTAGGTGGTGAATTTGATGTTGTACTTTGAATAATTTTGGTGAATAGTGCTCAGCCAGATTGGAATGAAAATATTTTGCAGCTATAATGACCTGTAGTGACCACGCATTGCATATAGCATATTTTTTATGATACCTAGACTTTTAATAATGACAAATAGTTCTAACAAACCTTATCCGATAATTTATTTTCCACGCAATTCAAAGAAGAAAAAATTAAAAGTGTGGCTATAAATTGCCAAAATATTTTATAGATATGGAAACATTAATATTTCATTTTAAGTCCAACTCTTTTCTTGATATGAGTCTAAAGTACTACTAATCTGCTTGACATGTGGCAGACTCAACCTTTGATTGAATCCCAAGCACATTCTTAATCCAAATAATTCATATGTTTCTAATACTAGTGAAGGCTCTAATGGCTTGGAAGAAGAGGCTCACGATGATTTAAAAAGCATTCAAATTGAGTTCTTAGTAAGTTCTGGGTAAATAGAAATATAACTGGGGGAAGTACGCACAAAATGTTACACTATTTTCTTGTTTGATCACATATATTTAAGTGTACAATCTACAATAAGTATTTCTATTGAATAGTCAACTTTGACGCAACAGCTTTATGTTAGACAGCCATAAAATCTAATAACACAGCCCATTTTGTCCGTATAGTATCGGTAAAATCACATAGTGGATACGGAAATAATGACAAATAGCAAATTAAACACATAGTTCACAAATAAAGTTCTTGGTCTTCTTAAGAACATTAGCGCATGATGCATGAGCCCAACGAGAACAAGCAAGGCATTATAGCCAGCATTCACCGGGTCTAGAGCGTGAAAAAAGATCGTTGCAATATATGCAAGGACAGTCATCTTCAACATCAGTTCAAAAATCCTCTTTTTCCATTTTTTCACCATAATTAGTTTGTCGCCTTGATCTTCTTTCTGGTGGCTTTTTGGGAGCACTAGATTTCTGTTCTTCTATGTCACGAGAAAGTGAATTATTGTCATCTGGACCATCTCTGAATAGTGTCTGTTTAACGTGTCCCTTTGTCTTTTCTGTAAGATTTTTTTTTGGCGAATTCTTAGATTTTGTTTCTTCCACATTCAGAGTAGAAGTTAAATGTTTGGTGGAATTCTTAGCTTTAGACCTTTTTTTTCCTTGGCCACGAATAGATTGACTTTGTGGAGCTGGAGAAAGGATGGCAATGGAAAAAGGTGATAAGTTTTTAGAAGTTCCAGGTATAGCATTTGTCACTCTATTACGTGCGAAAGTATCGTCAGTATCACAATTTCTTCCAGGGTGTTGCATAAATGGATTAATGTTCGTCTGGGATGTCTTCAAATTTTGTTCCATAGAAGGTCCTGCTCTTATTTTAATTACAGAACTGGATACCGGAGAGCTGGTAGTCACAGTGATCAATGAATCGCCATTATCTAGTGTATCAACAGCATTATTGTCCTGGGTCAATGGAATATTAGTTGTCTCCGCAGCTTCAAACATATAGTCAGGAAAAATATCTGGATTTACAGGCCAAAAGCCAGTGTTTTTAAAGCCGTTGTAGGTATTCTGAACTGTGACATCTTTGAACAAAAAACCCCTTTGCAAATTTGTAACCACACGACTTGGATGATTATTTAACCACTGTGCAATTTCTTTGCTAAAATATGTTTTAAGAGGTCTACAGACACTCACATCTAGGGGTTGCATTCTGTGTACGCAGTATGGAGGAAGACATAACATATAAATTCAGTGTTCCTTAGCATAAGATATAGCTTCAAAACTTTTGTGACCTGCATGTCCATCACAAATAAGTAGAACTGGATCTTCTTTACGGGCTTGTGTGTGTTTTTGTCAATGATTTAACCATTTTAAAAAGATCTCTGCGTTCATCCAATTATGCTAATCCTGTCGTCTCCGTAATTGCTTTATCTGTTAATTCGGCTTTCATATTTTTCCGAGGAAATATCATGCATGGTGGAATATAAAAAAACAATACCATTAGCACCACATACCACTGTGATATTTGATCCTCTTTCAGCACTAATTAGGCAGCCAACTTCCTTTCTGCCTTTGGTGGCTAAATTTTTTTTGGACTTTTGAGCTGTGATCTCAACGTTGAATCTATGACTGGAAGCATTTCTGAAAGGCTTCTTTCGGATGGGCTTTCAGCTGATCTGCCGCGGCCATCTTTGGCAGGAATGGTATCAATACGTTTTCCTTTTAGCACAGTTTTTATTTTTGGGAAGAGCCAGAAATCTGGTGACCAACCAGTTTGAGCTTTAGAATTAAGATAGAATGGTCAATTCTGTCAAACACCTTACTGAAGTCAGTGTAGACTGCGTAAATTTGGTATCCTTTCAGATCAGGACTGTTAAAGCAACCTTTTCTAAAGCAATGTTGTTGCTCAATCAGACCAGAATTAACGTGTGGAGAGAGTTTATCGTAAATCATCTTTTCATGCAGTTTCGGAATCGAAGATAATATGGTAATGCCCCTATCACTTTCGATACAGCGTCTATCAACATTTTTGAATATGAATATGGGTGTGACATACGAATGTCACACCCATGATGCAATGAAAACAAGGTAGTCTATTCCGAGTACCAAAATGCGTTCGTTCTGCGCTGGTGACAACTGTGAGTGATTTGCCTTTAAGTCAATTTAAAATTGGGCAGCTTCAAGGAGGGCGTTTGGGGTGTTAATGGAGTGATATTTCGATTTTGATGATACGGTTTGAATGGTTAGTCTGTGCTTTTAAATGTCCTAGAAAATCTCAAGCAAAAAGCTGTTGTACAAAGCACAATGATGAAAAACTCAATAGCTTATATATCCGGAGAAGATATTAAATCCACTCACGACAACAAATAATTTAGAGTGTTCTTGTGGGTACAATGCTGGGTTGCAGATTTATCCAGCCCGATAGCGTAATAGTTACGATTGCGGTTCTTCGTGAGAAGCGTTTTGAAAATATCGGAACAGTTGGAAACAAGATTTGTATTTTCTTACTAGCACCGCACATTATGAAAATGCTTTATTGAAACACAGAAATAAGCATTTGAATGGCCACCGGAAGGAAATTGGTCATGAGCAAAAAAAATTAATAAAGTTGATATAAGGATGCGAATTTATCCAGCCCGATAAGATAATATATGTAAATATGCATTGAGAAATGATGCTTTAATGAGATTCTGTGTCAATAAAGCATTTTCATAATGTGCGGTGTTAATAACAAAAAAACTAGCGCATCAGAACCGCTAGAAAACTAAGTTTCGAAGAAAATATCTTTGGGGGATTTAAAAATGTGTGAAGACGTTATACACTTCTTTGTAGTATCATATCAACTTTGTAGTATCATATCAAAATGATGAAAATGTTCAGTGCTGGCAACATTTGTCCAACACAGCAGCAATAAATCTGCCATAACATGCTCGTGCTTAATCAACCTATCCTTTGAATTTCGTTTTCATCCAAGGATATCATCGAAAGTTTCAGAGATTAAACTATGTCTGGGGCTGCCATCCGAAAAATTTCGAAAACTCGGAAAATTTAAATATCGGTTGCTTATTTTATTGTAAATGCTTTGCTTATGAATACAAAATGGAAGCATATGTTGGTGTTGGCACATATATTTTTAGTTGAAGAAGAAGTGATATTATTATTTAGGAACATCGACGATGGATAGCCAGTAGTTTTCAATTCAAAGAATTTTTCGGGTCGTGGATTATATTTTAGCTGGTTGTTTTGATGTAAACCTCATAAGACTTTGATAAAAGATGCTTAAAAGCTTCATTATATTCTTTCTGAATAGTGGGGCTAAAGTAAATATTGTCTTTAATCTTCTTAAGAAAGCTGTTTCCTACATTTTCGCATATACCTAAGGTCCCTATCAAGCAATGGCTCAGACAATTTTTTTTTCTCGATATTAGGTACATATCTTTCAAAGGCGTCAAATATTGTATTGTAACAAAATAGAAATGCCAACCGCAAGATCTGGCGTAAGATCTGTGTTCAGTTCCTGAACAAAATGAAACACAAGAATGCTACAATGCATATGGTGTAAACTGTTGCAAAAAAGAGATGCACAGCGTCATTAGTTGGAATTATCACTACATCGTCATCAGCATTTGTGAAGACTAAATCTAACCAATTACCATTTTGGCTAATGCTGTGTAAACCTGCTGTGAACCATTACCATAAAAGGCACTCGCTGGATTGAAATAGTTTGTGTCTAGAAGAAGGTAAGATTCAATTTCACTTGGAATAAGGTATAGATTCGGACGAAACCTACCACAAGCAGTATTTCGTCAAGAGATGTTGCTAAGAAAAATACTGCATCGCATAAACTGAGCTGTTATTTAAGGAGATTCAAACAATTATATTTGATAGCTGTACATGATTCATTCATTGCATTATTCGCCTTAGAATTACGGCTCCTCTCGGACTTTGGCTTCTTCCAGAAAGATCCTCCAATTGCACTGAAAAAAGTTCACATTGCACCCAGAGGTATGTAACATAGCGCATTATTATAGCCCTTTACGCCATGTACTATAGTCCTCCACGCCATGTACGATAGTCCTCCACGCCATGTACTATAGTCCTACACGCCATGTACTACAGTCCTCATCGCCATGTACTATAGTCCTCCACGCCATGTACATGGCGTGGAGGACTATGGCAGATTATATGGATTATATGGCGTGGAGGACTACAGTACATAGCGTGGAGTTCTATAAGTATAGCGTCTGCTCCTATGTATTTTTCGCCATGTACTATGGCGTGTGGCACTATATTTTATCACAATCCCCAAATCGACTATGTACATGGCGCCAGAAGTCTATAAACTATGGCGTCTGGCGCTGTGTTTTTTCAGTGTGTCGCGGTCCAAAGAAAGCATCCTTAAATTACGATATCCAAGCAGCGAGGTGCAGTCATTTTTTATTTATTTATTTAAACAAGGCATCATATAAAATACATTATGCAAAAAATAAAATATAAAGGTATCATAATATCAGTTGTTTGTATTCAGGTGAATTGGGACGGGAAATAAATGGATTAAGAAGTTCATAGGACCTATGTCAAGAATAGTAATGACTTATACTGTTGAATGCTCTACAACATTTATTATACTAGTCTGTGTGGTGCTGGTATTCCATAAGGAGAGCTGTATAACTAGTCCGTCTTGTTTGATTGTTAAATGTAATTCTGTTAGAAAGATATCCTACCCTCCTAATGTCAACGGTTAAGCATGCGCTAATTTAGGTTCTTGATGAAAGAGTCATTAAGTTTCAAAGATCAAGTCAGTATTCGTAAGAGGGAAGATTACTAAAGTCGCATGGAGGTGCCTCAAGGTGAAAAGTAAGGCCATACTAGACTGCGTTCTGATAGCTAAATTTAATTTCATCGAGCATTTTTCGGATTTTCGTACTGGTCTCGTCAATCGGTTTTTCCTTCGAATACCATTTTTAGGTACTCGATGCTCGAAGGAACTTTTCACTCAAAAATCTTAGCAACGCTCTGCCAAAATTTCAAGCTAAATTTAAGCCGAAACAAATTTCACGTGAAACTTTGTATGGGAATTCTACGTGAAACAGATCTTAGTGCCAAATGTAAGGCGATTGAATACTTGCAAACTAATGTAATAAAATATAGCTAAGCAATTACATACATATTACCGCTTTTCTCATCGCAATTGAATATTTTGCGTGTATTTCATTTTTTTTCTAGCCATTATTGATATCAATGCTGACGGCTGTGGCAGAAACGAACGGCACTAAATTTATTACTGTTGCTAACGTTATTTATTAAATATTAAACTAACGCATGCACATAATCTCACATTCTTCAGTGCATGTAATCCAAGTCATCCGATATTTGTTGACAGAGTAAAAGCAAAATTGCATGAAATAATGTTATTACCTTTCTCTTTTCGGGAACAACGATGATGAATAAAACAAATTTGCTGAATATTTACATTTTTTTTCTTGTTAGCTACGAATCCGAACTACATAATTCGCTCTTGTGTTAATAACAAACGGTTGAGTAATTTCGAACAAAACAATGCTCCAGCATATAGATTCATTAGAGAATATTGCGTAGATAGCCGAAAATGAATTCTTTCTTTCATCTCATACATATTCGTGTAACTAATTTCAATTCCGCACGTATTTGTTTATATGGCAACATTGTAAAAAATATTAAAACCAGGTATATTTTACTCATGTATGCATACATAAAAACATAAACAATGCCCTCCCTACTAACAGTCAACCTCTATAAGTCCGCACATCATTGTGTCGGCTTCGGCTAGCTATTAAATGAAGGTGGAGGCATGGAGTAGCTATTCCACCGGAATTTTCTACTGTCTTCATATATTGTTAAATAATTTTTACCTAACGGGGACCACCTGTTTTTCACTGAGTGCAACCACAACCGGATGACTCAGCTGGTTCAAGTTTGCCGAACCGTAACCATTCTAGCTGGGAGCCACCAAGAGTGCCTTTGGCACATTGCGGTTGAATCTTTGCGGCATGATGAACTGATATCAGAAACGAATGTAGTAATCATCTTTGGAAGCTTCGGCTTGACCTCCAATTGGAAAGATTTTGTGACGTAATTGTTGATTACCGATTTCCCGGTGCTAATGCCGAGTCACAAAGTAAAGCTGTTTTGTTTTGTGTTCGTTCTGACATCTCGCGAAGGGACAAGTAGTTTGAATCACTCACTCAGCAAATGTTCGTTTGAGTCAATAGCGAATGAAAATAGATTCGGATAGGGGATGTATGTGCTCGATAGGTATTTCATAAAATTATGTTTTTCAGTCGCATTGTTTGGTTTATGAAAATATAGAAAAGTAGTGTAAGAGTGTGATTGAGTTGGTTGACTAATTTGGCGTATTGTTTAGGACAGCAAAACTGATTCAGCTTCCAAATTTCATCACTCGTATCATTTGAAATTTTCATCTAACTTTGATCCGAAAACCACGATCAAACGCAACAATGTTGTAGTCTGATGACTACTAATCACGCGGTTAAAAATAACAAGTTACTTTTTTGTTACTTTTGCTCTTTGAATTGTAAAATAGAGCCTTTTTTAAAGGTCGACCCTAGCTTTCCATATAAAGTGGTATTGTCGTTCAACTTCCCCTTTTCTTTTAATTGAAAATGTGCATTTTTGCAACGCATATATTCTGCGTTGCTTAAAATATGCAATAGATAACAAGAAACAGAAATGAAGGAAGTAATCATTATTTGTTATGCATTATTGCATTTGTAGCCTCTGTATCTATAGAGGTTACATAATATTTGTCTTACCGGTATGTAGTTTTTGCTAAGTATGGTTACGTGTTTTGTCGATAGAGAATTTTTCACTTTTAGTTCTAACATCCTTAGACAAAAGATAGGTTTTGCATATTTGGTAGAAAGATGTAATGACTCTCACATTTTCAAATCCGGTTTCAACCCAAAAATGAAAAAAAAAGTTAGATACAGTGTTTATGCTACATAGGGCAGTATTGTACTTGCTTTTAAACGGTTTTCGAAAAAAATCCAACAAAAATGAAAGAATACGTAGAGGCAAATCATAATAAGTCTTAGTGTGCGCAAACTTTATGCTGAAACTAAATGAAGTTCCGAATGACGAATGAGGACTGAATTCCGGGGGTTAGTAATCATAGAGCTGTTATGAATTTCAAAAAGCAGATATTCGTCAAAGAACACTCTTTATGATACGAGTGAAGGGATTTTCATTTCAGAGGAACGCATACTACATACTCACAGTCAGGATTCCAGATCAAATTTAAATTTCGAAAAGTCCATGAAATTATCAACAGGGCTAAGGTAAGGAATGAGCAAAGGATAAAAACGCAAAACGTGATAAAAGATAACTTACACGTATGGGACGGTAAGCGTTCGGCTACAATAGAAAGAAAAAAAACTGAAGGACCCAGTTGTCCTATGCGCACCAGTCTTTCTGCAACTGAAAGCAGTCATCCGCTGTCCCGGTCAATATTTTCAGGTTTTCAGCGTACAAATGACAGGTTCATGAGGAAAGGTTCAAGAGAGAAGGAAAATCGTACATGAACAATAGGAAATTCAGATGACCAGGAATCGAGCTTTGTGGAACACCAAAAGTGACATAAAAAGAGCATGAGAAACAAGAGTTAACAGTTACAAAGCAAGCACGGTTACATAGATAAGAGAAAAATCAGGAGCGGAGAGGAACCGAGATAGCAAACCAACCTATTTTTGAGCAGAAAACTTTACTAGCCCTGCAAGTCTATGGCGGAAGCAACAGTATCGGTGAACGGTATTAAATTATACATACTTGACTAACATTTAATGACTTCATGTTTCTTAAAATCGAACTACTAGAACTTAGAATCGAACTACTAGTTCTGGCTAGATTAAACGAGCGATAAATTCGCAAAAATGCAATACACATAGGTGACGCTTAAATCCAATATTTCAATAAATAAAACCAAATTGCAACAGAAATATTGTAATTAGAATAAAACGGCAGCACTGACAAGCATCCAATGTCCTTATTTTTACTAAAGTGAAAAACAATATAACTCTTTGGCCCGACCAGTTGAATGAGACGATTTATACAATTGGCAGATCAGCTCCTCAGGCTGCCCAACTTAAACCCGCAGATTTTACTACCGCATCCTATATTAGACCACTTGATATAAATTATGAAAAACTTTTCAATGATTTGGTTAGCAGTTAAGTAACTAAAGACACTTTTTCAAGACAAATTGGTTGGGCAGGCAATTTGGGCAGGAATTTATTATTAGCAATGCATCCTATTGAGACTTGTTTCCATCTAAACAAAAACTTGCTCCCAGAAAATAGATTAAGAAATTGCACTAATAATGTTTACTTTACACCGTAGTCTGGATTTCATGATTAGCCTATGACATTTGAGGATACAGAAAAAATTGTTGTTTTAGAAATTTAATCCTTCGATTAAATTATAAATATCACACACAAGCGTAAATAATTTCAGTTGCACTTAAAAACTTATTTCGCGAATTCCGAATATCAGAGGTGAAAGCTTTTTTGAAAAAAAGAAAGTTGGTTCATCTTCATAATTCAGAATCTGTGTTAATTCATGGAATGCGGTATTTACGTTGCAGTTCAATAGAATTGAATAGTGACAATTTGGTGATTCAAAATATAATTCGGCAATTTACATATCTCATTATCTACCTAGTTTATTTTTATTCAGAAAGCATTTTTTTCTTTAGGAAGCTAGATGTATTCCAATATATTAAAAGAAGTCGATATTTCAAAGGTAATTTACCATCTTCCTCAGTGCCAATAACACATACAGACCCACAAGCACTGAAGAAGTGAGAGATTTTCCTCAAAATATCAATATATTTGGAGTAATTGAAATATATTAAAAACAAATTTAGATGCAAAAGTGTATTCTCAACTAAATTCCCCCAAAAAGTAATATATCTTAAGCTTTAAGAATCTTTCATCTATACAATTTTATTCCACACAATCGTTATCGTTTGTCGAAACGGACTAATTAAAGTCTCATAAAATGTCAGCCTTCTTTTTCCATCTCTAAACTTATCTTAAGACTACACGGCTTTTAGGAACTACGAGGGTTGATCAATAAGTAATATAAACCAAGGTGATTATACTTAAAAGATATATTTATTTTTCAACATAGTCTCCTAACAAATTAATACATTTAGTCCATCTTTTTTCAAAACCCAGGATATCCTTAGAAAAAAATTATTAATCTTGACTCTCTCAAAATGCCTCAACAGCGCTATCATCTTCAAATTTCTTGAACCGAGGAAAGAGGTAAAACACACTGGGAGCTAGATCTGGCGAATAGGGCCGGTGTTCAAGCAGTTCGAATCCTGCTTCTTTAATTGCATCCATCATAACTGCAGCCATGTGAACCGGTGCCTTATCTAGATGAAACAGAGCTCGGGCTCGCAGTTTGCCGCGTCTTTTTTCCTTCATTGCCTCTCGCAGTCTTCTTATTTGGTCTGCGTAGTAAGAGCCTGATATAGTGGCTCCATTTTCCAAATATTCCACTATAATAATTCCTAAAGCGTCCCAAAAAACTGATAACGAAACCTTTCCTGCTGAGCTCGACACTTTGAATTTTTTCGGCGTCGGTGAAGAGGGTCGCTTCCAGGTCATTGATTGCAATTTGGTTTCTGGATCAAAATGATGGATCCAGGTCTCATCCATGGTCACGAAACGTGAAAAAATTTCTCCTGATCTGCCTGGAACTTTTCGAGATTCATCCTTGAAATGTCGACTCGTTTCTTCTTATGCTCGTCTGTTAACATTCTCGGTACCCAACAAGCAGAGGCGTTCTTCATATGTAATTTGAAGAAGACTTTTCGAACACTGCCATATGAGATCCCTGTGATCTCAGCAACATGCCTGATGGTCACTCTTCGATCTGCCAACACATCTTCGACTTTTTTTACCTTGTCTTCAATGAGGTATGTGGATGGACGTCATTTGCGGTGTTCATCTTCAGTGAATGTTCTTCTCAGATTAAGCTCCTTGGCCCAGCGGGCAACGGTAGAATATATGGAGGAGCAGAGTCCCCTAGTGTTTCCACCATTTCCACACTTTTTCAAACAGAGGTAATCTAATTTCGTTTTTCTCCATTTTGATGCTCTTGTTTCGACTGTATGTATTCAAATGAATGTACCTCCCTGGAATTGTGGCCTATTTACATGATTTTTTTATGCTTACTTAGTGAGTATAAGTTGTAGTAAAAAAAATGTTTTCTTGGATTTTTTTGCGAACTGGAAATAAGCAAATATCATTGCTTATTGATCATTCCTCGTACATTTATCTTAGTAAAATAGAAGAAACAATTAAATTTTATCTAGTGAATCTCCTTAAAAACGATATAAACGAATATTGTCTACTTTTCCATTTTCGTAAGCTGGGTTTTTCAGATTCTCCGGACCATAGCTTGCAAAATAAATTAGGGTCATCAATACTCTGCATTTGAATAATCAAATGTTCTGAAAACTATGCGTTATTTCTGTAGATTACGTTCCCAATTTGACAATTTTTCATATTACTTAATTTCTCAACTTGATAAAACTTGAATCGAAAAAACTTGCACGCATGCTTGGTTGTAGCAGTTGTTTTGCATTTTTTTTCTCATTTATTCAATGCATCCTGTTTCATAGAATGATTTAATATTTGCGTAATTACTCTGCCATTCTAATTATACCAGTCATATCTGATAAGATTTTTTTCCTTCGAAAATGCGTTTTCTACTATCAGAAATGTATTTGTTTTAAGCAATTGACTCAGAATCTGCAGAATATCTGACTTCAAAAAAATAAATTTTATCATGACTCTGAATGACTCATTCCGTTGCACACTCTCCTAGCCAACTTCCTCTTTTTTCCCCTACGAAACTCTCGTGGGTCGGTGATTGAATCCGGTGAACCTACACTGCTCGAATTGCACTGCAGTCGTGAAAAGTCAACTTTGAGACTTACGTAGATTAACATCTTGTGATTCCGAATCAACATCTATAGCTGGAACGTGTTAAGCTCGCGGCTATTGGACAAGAGATATTTTAAATAAATTTAGTAGCCGGCATTCATGAGTACATCTCGTTCCAGTAACGCGGTGGTGGTAACATTCAAATGGGCGATTGTTAAGCACCATTAACTCATTCTTTTATGAAAGAAACGAATCACTGAGCATCAAGTTTATTTGTCCGTAAGTTCCGTCCGCGGATTTTTGGCAAGGTGAGCGACCATCCGAACCGATAGTTTCTCGAACAAGAAGTGACTAGCAGCAAAAATAGTGTTATGAAAGTGCACGGTTGTTCAGTGTGAATCTGCAAACTTTGAGAGAAAGTGCGCCGACTCGTGCATACTGTGGTTCGTTTAATCGGTATTGTATTTGGCCAAAACTAGTGCTCTACGTTCATGGTAAATGTAAAAGCCTGTGGACAGTGACTTAAATTTTGAAAGCACCGGAAGTTTCTGTAGAATTCATTTGGATTGAAGTTCATCTATTGCCGGTTGAAGTGAAGTAATCCGTAGCGTAAACATTCAGTGACATCATATTTTTCGACTTCCCATTTCCGCGTGATTTTAATATCGAATTCTCTCTCATCTCCCGGACTGGTTTAAAAATAGACAGTCGACATGGACGAAGAGGCTATGTGGAAAGATTTTTATGAGAAGGTGCAGACGGCTAAAACTAATCCGCCAACTGAGCATGAGACAAAGTGAGTATTTTTTGCTGCTAATTTAGTTTCTAATTTGTCACAAACGCCTACTGAAATTTGAGTTTTTCTCCAAACATGCCATAAAGAGACACAAATCAATTGTCATAGAAGTAAAGACTGTTGTTGCCGGTTGGCTTAGCTTATAGAGACGCATCTGATCTGTAATTACAAAGTATGACATCATTCCTACGATTAAATTTAGAGTGTTCTATCAGTTATTAATTCATCTAATTGTATTTGCACATGGTAGCAAATGAAATGTACTCTATCTGGCTAACCCAGCCGCGCCTGAGTGCAATTTCGCGTATTGGCTGCCGTAGCTATCTATTATAATAAGCAAAAGAATGCAACTTGTTAGCATGCCACATGTACATTCATGTATGTCTGACCTGCATATGATGCATAGATGATAATGAGAAGCAAACATGCTTATAGTGGTTGCGCTGGAGTTGAAGAGGAAAGTCTACTTGATCATTTATAAGAAACTAAATATAACAGAGCTGCGCACTAGGGTTTTTATGTACTTCAAAACTACTTTTGACAAATTTATTTCAGTTGCTGAGTTAACGACAAAAACAATAGCTAAGCAGTGACTAATTTTATAAATGAATTGCAGGTGTGAAAAGCTGCCATGAAAACTTGTGATATTTCCTAAAAATTATATTATTTGACAATAGCAGTCTCTATTGATTCCGAAAAATTCTGAAAGAACTATTTACCTACTCTGTGGCGTTTAATCAATTTTCAGATTTCCTAAAAAAATTGTGTTGCGATATCGCTCAACTGAATCATCGGACTATTCAATGGGCGCTTGAGAAGTAGCATGTCCAAATTTTGATTAAAGTGTTCATACCATAATTCTACGTTCTATGTTCGTAGCAAGTTCTTCAATACACAAATTTGAGCATTCTTTTCATATTAAAATATAGGGTGGGCCATCTAGTGGTTTCTTTTTAAATCAAATTCAGTATCAAACCTCCGCGGAACGAAATGAGAGAGTGACAGTTTGGTGCGGATTGTGGAGTGGTGGCATCATTGGACCATTTTTCTTCGAAAATGAGGCTGTGAACAACGTTTCGGTCAACGGTGAACGTTACAGAGCCATGTTATCCGACTTTTTTTCTACAGAAATTGAAGACATGGATTTGGATGACCTCTGGTTCATGCAGGATGGCGCGCGATGCCACACAGCCCATGCCACAATCGATCTTTTACGCACCAAATTACCAAATCGTGTTATCAGCCGTCTTGGCGATGTTAATTGGTCGCCTCGGAGCTGCGATTTGACCCCTTTGGACATTTTTTTTGTGGAGAACCGTGAAGGACCGATTTTATGCCAACAATCCAGAAACGCTTCAAGCACTTAAGGCCAATATCATCTAAGCAATTCGTGAGATACAGCCCGAAACCATCAACAAGGTATTGGAAAATTGGAGTGACAGAATGCGCCACTGTAAAGCCAGCCGAGGCAGCCATTTGAACGAAATTGTGTTCCATCATTAATGGGAATATTTACTCTTACTAATAAAGCCATAATACATGGAAAAAAATGTTTGTCCATGTTATTGCATTTAAAAAAAAAACTTGAATTTGGCCCACCCTATACATATAAAAATAAATACAAACACAAAAATGCCAAATTACGTCAATTACTTTCAAAACTCTGAAAAGATTTTTACTGATTTTCGAAGAAACTGGCGGCGGATATATTCGTGAATATTTGGGGACTCTAACTCTTTTAGTGAATTTTTAGGGAAATTCCGGAAAAAGCAAGTAAACAGTATGGAAACTGATGATATTTTGTGCATGATTATGATAACGCTTTGGAAATGTTTAGTCTTATAAAGGCGCAGAAGGCCTAAAGTAGAAAACAAACATTTTAAATTTGGGTTTGCGATAACTTCTGTCAGTAATATTATGTCAGTCATCGGATTTCAAAGAAATTCACACACTAGAGAGATTTTATTTTATAACACGGTTGGTAGAATTTTGGCATCAAAATTAGGATAGAATTTTAAATTTGAATTGAAAAGATTTTCTTTTAACTGTACATTCTTAACCTTACTTAAAGTTTAATTAGCAATGAAACGTCAAATCTAACGGCTATACTATTTTGAACTGTTGGCTCATCGTTATTTTTATATTTTTCGTTTTTCGTTTATCTTACACACTAATAATACTACCCAGTTTGTACAATTACTGGGGTTACCCGGGCAATGTTTGGCTTAAAAATTATCTTAAACTACAATGAAGACCTAACTTAAACCTGATTATAATTAGCTTAACCTAATTAGACCTAAATTTTAACCTAGGTCTTACAGCTAGCCCCTTCTATTCGACGGAAGGCTTACATAATTAAATAGCGCATCCATGAGCTGCATTTGGCACGCTATTTTCGCGGGGCCCATAAATGGCTCATTCAGTCACCTGTACGCCCTATCGACCGAACCAGTCCGTTTTCATGTCCGTCTGTCTGTCCGTAGAATTCTGTCGTTAATTCTACAACCCGGTCCCTAAGTGGTTTCAGTCCCGATTCCTGATACAGGAGAATGTTTTTCGGTCACTTCTTAGTTACCGGATTGTAGGACCTGCCAGTGCCAGTATTCTTCTTTCGAATATCTCCGTTTCTGCCATGACAGTCTTTGAGCAGGTAATCCAGGATGGGGATGCATAGGCCAGGATAGGCCGGATGATCGTCTGGTATTTGTAACTCTAGACAAAACCGCCAAAGAAGTTGGTTTTCAAATTAACGAAAAAAAAAAAAATTATGACTCAATCAAGGAAAAGAACGCCAGTAAGACAGAACATAACGATAGGGGACTGCAACTTTCGTGCACCTAGGAACGAACCTCTCGAAGGATGGGAGTGAGCATGATGAAATCAAACGACGGATTCAATTAGCCAATATTCGGTGCTTCTCATTTTGAAATCTCGATGCGTACACAGGAATACGAGGATTCGCATATACAAAAGAATTATCAGTCCTGTGATATGCTATGGGAACGAAACATGGACACTGACCCAGGCGTCTAAAAAGCCTTAAATACGTTCAAAAGACGGGTAATAACGAGTTGTATACCATATATGACGAGCCGGAAGTCTCTACCGTCATACGGCTACAAAAACTGCACTGGGCTAGCCACGTCGAACTAATGAGCGACAATCGAATCCCCAAGCGGTCTCTCAAGGGGCAAGCGAGCGGAGCCAGGCCAGTCGGTAAGCCACGCAAGCGCTGGGAGAATACGATAGATGCTGACAGCCGGTCGCTTTTGGGAGCAACGAACTGGAGGACGCACTCATTGAATCGAGACGAATAGAGGCGAAGCATTAAGGAGGCTAAGGCTCGATTGGGGCGGTAGTGCCATGATGATGATGATGGCGATATCTGTTTAGAGATTGGGAGACCGTCCCGACTGAAAAATCTTGTCCCATATGTATTTTATCGATTTTATTTTAAGTTTTCGAAGACCCTGCGAAATAATCAAGTAACCGTATATCGCAGATAGACAAAACAGTGTGTGAACATTATTGTTGAATTAATTCCCTGATTTGTTTTGATATTGCCCAAAACAATTTTTAGTCGATCAGAAAGGTCTGTGGATACTTTTACAGATTTTTTCGTCCAACCGAATGACGGTTCATTCAAAGTCCTGGTCAGGCATACTACTATTACGGCGCATTTAGAGTCTCCCCGAGACATGCCAAGTATTACGAAGTACGAGAATGTAAATGGTCAACTCGCTTATTCTCGCCTATTTTTCTCCATTCATACACATGTCAAGACATGGCAAACACGAGAGTGTGAATGGTTGTTTCCCCGATGACTCCCTGTTCTATGAGGGCCTATGAGAGTCTCGTCTTAGCTCGAGGTCGCACGAAATTTTGTCGGTCTTACATATCAAATCAAAGGATTTGGGAAAAAGGTATGGTTCGCCATATGTGTAATCGGGGCATTTCACTCTCAGTATTAGAAGCAAATTAGGCTCAAGTGTTGTTACTCGTCATCCTCAACGTAATCTGACGATGACTCTCTAGAGAAGCAGCAACCTGCAAATAAACAGAAACCACCAAACACACTATTGTTGCCTTCATCTATAAGCAAAGCAAGTTAACATTT
This sequence comes from Nemotelus pantherinus, assembly GCA_963978885.1. Classification (NCBI taxonomy): domain Eukaryota; kingdom Metazoa; phylum Arthropoda; class Insecta; order Diptera; family Stratiomyidae; genus Nemotelus; species Nemotelus pantherinus. The sequence continues at coordinate 118,418,074 of OZ022265.1, read as the reverse complement.
TGCGCTATACGTCTCTCTGCCTGATCGAAATACAAGAGCGCCCCTCAAATTTACTTCGCGATAACTAGCGTTACGCCGGTAGGGGAGTATTATTGATACTCTTACAAAAATACGCTTTCTTTTCACTTGCAATCTCCAACTCTACACAAACACTACACTTTCCACATCAAGTAGGCTAAGAGCTCGCAGTCGTGTGCAATATACTTTTGTTTTGTGTCGCTTAATTTGGCTAATAGCCCGTTCACACTGGCGCTAAATCAAGCGATTTCGATCTGCTGATCGCTTTAGAGCTAAATCGACCACAAAATCTACCTGATTAACCATACATTTGCCTCGGCTTCTGACAGTCGAAAGCTAACTGATTTAGCCTTGCAGTTTTATTAGTGATAGGCAAAATGGCTCTTTGAAGTGAGCCAGCTCCGTAAAACTCACTCATTTTAAAGAGCTGGTCTTTAAGAGCCCCGACCAATCAAGTATACATCAGGTACTATTGTGAATTTGGTACCGGCTGAATTGTTCCCAGATCGTGCTGAATTCCATCCGGGAGAACCAGAGTAGATTTGAATGAAATGTCATTCGAATTTCGTTCTAAAATAGTGAAAATTGAATACTAAAAGAAAAAATGAGTTGTACAAAATGAAAAGAAAACGTTCTGGCGTGTTCCTGCACCATTTTCAACAATTTTCATGCAAAAAAACTTGTACACATAAATTCGAATGACGTTTCTCGCTCTAAATCTCCTCATTCTAAATCACTTCGGCTAGTGTGAACGCTTCACCTGATTAACTTGACAGCTCCTAAATCTACCTGATTTAGAGTGTAGTATGAACACCATATAAGTGAAAACCGAGTGGCTGCCAAGGGCCTTGAAATTTTCAGCGGTATTAGATGGGTCCACGAATAGACCAAGCTCGGCTTCCAAGTTCAGGAACTACAATAGGGTTGCCACAGCGAATCCAGTTTTGACGTGGTCGAAAGCTTTGCTAGCTTCTGACTAGCCCAGTGTTTAAGCGACATATTTTTTTAGAGTTCCAAAGATAAGCATTAAGTGAATGCGGCATCACAGGTGAGTGTAAAAGGAGGCAGGTCTTCTTAGGTCTTAACTGTCTTGGGGAGTTAAGCTGCTAAAATTACGTCAACCCGAGCTGAATATTTTGAAGTAAGAAGTGTAGCGTTTGTGGAGAATTGTGGATTGTTTATGAAGTGAAACTGCGTTTTTGCAAGAGTATCCACAGATTAATAAACGTAGAAGAGAAAATGTATGATTACATATTTTATAAGTATCATTCAACTTATGTCTCTTTGACTTTGAAAGCACAAAGAGATCTAACAGTTGAAAATTAATCCAATCATAAATTATCCTTGCTTGTGGTAATTTATTTTTTTAGCACTTGAACGATAATTGGAAAAGAATTTGTTTCCTAATCAATTTCTTCATCTTATCTTCTCCTATCGTCTTTAATTATTGGGAAATATTATTTAGACAATAAATTATCTCCAAAATATTAACTTGCAATTAGCAAATTGACAAAAAAACTTTATAACTCGGGAAATTCAAAACATCGTTTTCGGAACAGTAAAAACAAACATGATAATGAAGACATGATATGATACAGCGACTCATTATCAATTAGTAACTTAATTGTAGGAGCACTATCGGCATTGTATAAATACGTGCGTGAATTGAAATTAAAATCGGTTGTTAGTCTTCTTCAAAAAATATCTCTCGCTAGTAGAGTACTGATTAAAATCCCAATGTGAATTAAATGCTTAATGGCGCTTTAGCGCGTAAGACCATGCCTGTATTTACTCGTACTGTGTGCCATAACTTAATATGAACGTCTACTATTTAATGTATCTATTGATTCACAGTCACACTCATCATTATTCCAATGAAAAAACTCGATTGAAAATACACTCAGAACTGTAGACGCAAATAATGCGTATTACCGAGTGAATCTCCTTTACATTCCGTAAGCAATAAGCCATGATTGTTCGTTCAGAACTATGCAATTCTGTTGGTAAGCTACAGATCAAAGAAAATATTTAGAATGTTGGGCGTTCTCAATGACAAAAGATTTTTTACATACATATGTGGCTGGATTATTTGTCGGGGATGGAATATATTTGCAAAATTGTGCATACAAAGGCTCAAAATTGTGTATAAAAATGCTTAGTTGAGATTGCTTTTATCATTCTTCGTTGATAACTTGGAAAATTGAATTAATTTTCAAAGTCAACCGAATATTGGACTGGATCAAAAATTTATTTCCATACGAACGGTAAAAAAACCCTGTATACAACAACCATATCACATGACGTATTTTCTTTTTTCATTCAATTTGCAGATGCTAATCCGTTAAATACACGCGAAAAAAAGAGTAGTTATTTATACTCAACGCAAATAACAAAAAATTTACACATAAAGTAGCAAATCATGCCAATAAAGTGCATTGCACTAATTTGATCGAAAGAAACCGGTTGTTTTGTCGGACTTCAACAAAAATAAGTTTTGATTATAATAGATTGAGGTCGTGCATCTTCGCGGATCGATAAAAAAGACAAACAACGGTCATTATGAACAAAAAGCGTTTGACGAATATGGCCTCACGTCACAATGAGAACGTAGTAGTCATTAGAATTCTGACTATGAACCAGAAGTCAATGGATGTCGTCACGTCTTGCGTGTATTCGCACAGTTAATAGTAATGGATGAAACACTGTATTGGAATCGCAGTTGAAGAAAAAAGCTCATTTATTGTTTGTTTTTATTTTAAAAACTTTGTGTGCATATGACGACCAGTTATTATCACTTTTTTCCATTCGTTTTTAAGTCGGCATTGAAGTTAGAAAGGCTTATAGTAATTAAGGTAAATGAATCAAATTGTTAAATCAGTTATATCGATTTGAATATTAAATGTTATGCTTTTTTGGCATGACTGTCTAATTATGAGTATCAGCCAAATATCGTTCAGTTTCGCATCTATCAAAGATCACGTATATATTTTGGGAAAATATTTGACACGAAAATCTTTATCATTAATGGAAAAATACCCGATGCCTGGAAATTACATTATCACATGTCTTTGTGAATATAAATTTCGAGAAACGACTACTTCATCATCCTGGCTATTAGTAGTTATGAAAAAGTTGCTAATATGGTGATAAATTAACATGTCCAACTTTATCTCATCCTATGATAATCATTATTATCTTGGTTAAATATTTTTGAAGACTTTGTATTTAGTAATTTAAATACATAAATTTTTGTATACAAGCAGATTTAATAACAATGTGCATATTTTTGCTAACAATTTTAGCTTATATTGATAATATCGTTTGCTTGCAGCCAATAATAGATCCATAAAAATATTTATTACTATTTATTCATCATTTTATCTTTATGGCTTCGGTAAAAAAAGGTTTCAAGTAAGATTGATTTGTTTCTGCCCAGCAGATAATTGTTGCAAACGAACCTATTTAAGTTTGTGTAAATTTTGATTGTTCTTGCCTGAGCAACTTTACTTCGTTTTGAAATTCAATGGTTATTGTTAAAATGATTATATGATAATTTTCTATACATAGAAATGTATAAGAAATTCCTAAAATAAAATCACTTCCAGCTGATGTGATTTTCTTTGAATACATGGAGTCTGTAGATTTTTTTGATTTTTTTTGATAATTATTACCTCAGATAATAATTATTCGCCTTTGGAAAAACACAATCCCGCAAAATTTGCAGTGAAATTTTACCTTACAAAAGTCAAACTTTAATTTACAAATTTTAGTTTTTGATACTATAGTTTACAGAAGAGACAATTAACAAAATGATAATGAGACACAACAATTATCATGGTTTTAAAAGTAAGCTTCATTCAATGCAATTAAATAATAAAGAATAATCATAATCTGTAATGAAAATATGCTTATTTTCATTGATTTTCGGAAATTATGATATGCTAATTTTTGTGAAATTAGTGCACACTTGGCGCAAAATTATTGTCACCGGTTCAACAACTAGTATTTTAGTCTAAATTTGTACGCACAATAGAACTATTTATTTAAGGATCATAAACGATAAGAAAAAGCCAACATTAAAAACTATTTTTTTTAAAAATCAGTAAATATATTATCACACGGCTTTTTAGCGATCTAGCTTAGGCTAGGTTACACGGCTGCCTTCTCCAGATATATCCCGGAGAAGACACACTTAGGCACACAAGGGCCTGTTGTGATATTTCATAGCGTTATGCACAACCCTTATTAAGCGGAGTGCCAGCCCGAGTCCTTAATGATCTAGGTGATCCCCTTCAAGTCCGCCGAAGGCAATTCAGTAAGGTTAGTAGAGAAGTATGGGCCAAGAGACTGCATCCTTCTTCCAATGAGGGCTGGGCATTCGCACAGGAGTTGAATAATTGTGTCCTCTTCCTCCTCGCGTCTGCAGCTCTAGCAAAAGTCATAACAGGGTAGACCAAGCCGCGCTGCATATCTGCGAAATATACAGCGTCCAATTAAACCACCACAGCTGTGCGAAGAGACCCACCCCAAAGTAAGAGGTTGCCTTGCGCGACCAATCTTAAAAGTTTTCCACAATTGTCTAGTTGCCGCACAGGAAGGTCACCCAAGACTTCACAGCATCCTTAAGTATATTTGCCTGATTGTCAGTTTAACTGAAACCATCGAAATCCCAACCGGGAGACTGCAAAGCACTTTTGGCAAAGACGCACCAACCTACCACTTTACATTCCCCTTAATGTCCTTATGTCCTGGCACTCAAAACTGCTGTGTTATTGAATGTCTCAACATCTCGTTAAGAGCCGTGCGACATTCAAGAACTAGCTTTGAGAAGGTGTAAACTCCAGTCTCCAGTCTCCAGTATAGTCACTTGGCTGTCAGTGATAATATTCGGAATTTCTGATCACATAAAAGCCAATTGGACGCATGAAGAATCACCAAACACCTCCGCTTGAAATACACTGCAGTAGTCTGGCAAACAGAAGGAAAGTTTCAAGTTTACAACATATACCACACCCCACTTTATCGTTCAAATTGAAGCCATCAGTTAAATTTCCACAGCAATCTTTTCTAGGAATGGTCTCCTCGCCTAATATGGATCTCTAACCGCTGAGGCCGAGATGATTAGGTATCAGTATAACCGATGTCTGCTGGAACAAATATACCTTGCAGCAATATTTTGGCATGGACCAGGTCTGTCCCTGTCAAATGATCACCACAATGTAGTCTTACCGCTGCGCACTCCGCATGTTGCGAGACAAGCATATTAGTAAGAAGCCCATGAAGCAGCGCCAGGAGTACCTTTGTTAGGGTAGTTCGGAGGTACTACCCCGTTATAAATAAGGCTACTAACCTACGTATTTTTTCCATCATTTTTAGATCTACCGACTACTGCTCCGTACAGCAGGTTTGGTTCCAATATACTAGTATGATTTCAGGAAACAATCTTTTTTCATATTATCTCTAAACGAAAAGTATAAAATTATATTCCTGGGAGATTTCGATCGCCCCTAATCTATGTTTTATTCCCGATGTAAATGACTGTAAACCTTTTGAGATTCCAAAACTCTGTAAACCTTTTGAGATTCCAACGACTTCAACCTTATGAGTACTTTTTATGGCACCAATTTGCAGCAAGTTTATCTGGCTCCTAACCAAAAGGGTTATTGGTTGGATCATGGGTTCACTTAGTAATGGCACAGAGCATTTTTTTTGTAATAGTTCGCACCATACAGCACTCTCAGATGAACTTGCCATTCCCGATTCTATTTACTTAAGATGGTACAATAATTCAATTGTATATGACTTTCTTAATGCTAATTCTGAAAATATTCACCATTCTCTTGACTCTATATATTCGACGAATACTCTTTCAACGCTAGATCTTGAGGAATCCATTTTTATTTTTTACAACAAAATATTTGACGCCGTTGAAAGATCATGTACCTAAGATTAAAAAAAAGAGAAAGTTGTCTGAGCCATTGCATATGCGAAATCGTAGGAACAAACTTTATAAGCGTACACTGAAAAAAATTCACATGACGCCCAGAGCTATGTAACATAGGGCATTATCTATGGTCCTATACGCTATGTACATAGTACATAGTACTCTTAGCTATGCAATATGGCTCCCAGCGCCATAATGTCAGAATCTACATAGCGCGTGGTCCCATGTAACATGGCGCAGCATTTATGGTCCCACACGCTATGTACATAGTACCCTGACCCATGCAGTATGGCTCCCAGCGCCATAATTACATGGCGCAGAAATTATGGTCCCACACGCTATATTACATAGTACCATGAGCCATGTAATATGGCTTCTGTTGTCATACCGATTCGGATGAATTGAGGTAAATGCTTTGTTTTGAAGTCGAGCTTCTATTTTACTGTAATAAAATAATTCTTTTCAATTTGCAATCTAACCCAAGGACATCCGGGAGGTTAGTTAAAGAATTAGCTTAAGCAAGAATCTAGCTGACAATTTATTTCTTTCATAAGTAACGTTTGAAAAAAGTCGATAAGTTTGGTTAGGGGAAAATAACGATTCATTCTCGAGTAATGTTATATGCTATTATCATTGTTATATTACATATCCAATTACTCTCCTCTGCGTTCTAGCTACACTGAAAAAACACATAGCGCCAGACGCCATAGTTTATAGACTTCTGGCGCCATGTACATAGTCGATTTCGCGATTATGATAAAATATAGCGCCACACGCCATAGTACATGGTGAATAGTACATAGGAGCAGACGCTACGCTTATAGCCCTCCACGCCATGTACTATAGTCCTCCACGCCATGCACTATAGTCCATAGTACATGGCCACAATTGCTTCACGTCAAAGTCGTCTTACCCTTTAAATCTCGATTTCATCCGATAACTGCATTGAAAATTACAGGAATAAAAAGATGTTTTGAGTTGCCATCCGTAAAATTTTCAAATTTAAACATTAGGTAGTTATTTTCATTGTAGATGTTTACCATATGAATACTTGATGCTAGCATCAGTTGGTACGAAAATAAAAAAAATGCCTGATACTTTTTAGCAGCAAAAACTACATACGTCTACAACTTAATAATATCAATAAGTCCTGTGAAGTTCATGATGATTTGATAACCCTGTCAAAAGTTATCGGAATTAAAAGTTTTCCAATTTTTTCGATCTTATTTCAGGCACCTAGCGCACTTATAGAGTTAAATATTTCCAAAGCGTTATTATATCCATATTTGAAAAACGCTCAACATTAGTTTCGCAACCATAGTTGTTTTGACTGTTATTTTTTGATAGAATTTTAAATATACTTAAAATATCACTAAAATAGCCGCGGGCGTCAAAGGGTTTCAGATGATTAACATTTGATTAGACGTGGACCTATTCTATATAAACAACTCTGAAAAAAACGCAAACTCAGAAAAATATTTCATGCCAATCCTAAATTAGCTTGAAAGCAAACCAACCACACTCTTTCATATATCTGAAAACAGTTATTTCTCAAAAGCCATTTAAAACCAACGGCAATTATTGTGGAAAATGATTGATTTGTCAGTTGTCTTGTACGGTAGAAGCTAAAATAATTATGTATTAATTGAAAGACCATGACGATTCTAACACTTTTTTCGGTATACCTTGCATGCAAACCGGCATGCCACAAACATTGTCATGTGGTGAACCACACAATAAAATGCAAGTCATGTTTGGATCAACACGACCTAAAATCACTTAGATATTCCCATCGCTGTTTGTCACAATTTGAAGAGTATGTAGAATTAAATTTTAAATTACAAAGTAAACACTAAGAAAAAAACAATCAACCTTGAAATAGTGAAGCGAACGCAATATTAATGTTCTAGTTAATATAACATGCAAAAAAAATTTACCTGAAAACTAGTTTCATTATACGAGCACAGCCAGCACTGCGAATTTCGTGCTCTTTCCGGTGTGCTGGAAATCTTTGTATTCAAAATCTCGTCATAATTCGACTTGGCCAATTAAAATTCGCCAATGGCTCACTCTTGACACTGACTGACTACGTACGACTATGATAATTTTTTGTTTACAGTTGAAATTTTAGTAGCGATCTTTTCGGGCTAGCTTTACTGCAGTATTTTAACAGAGATAAATATCATTATGTTAAATGGAAACGACCGTTCTCAATGATTTCTCGGGCTATTTTGTGAATATACGATTATTGTCTTCCAGTGAAACGTCGAGCATAAAGTTTTCTAACGTACAGGAAATTGATCCATCTGCCATGGTACATTGTTCAATGTATTAGTTTCTAAAAAAAACTGATAATAAATTGATGTGCATACTCCGCATAGCTAGCTAGCCTGCAAACATTTTTACTAATGTTCGAAGAACAATAGTATTAAAATCGATTATATATATATATATATATATATATATATATATATATATATATATATATATATATATATATATATATGTATATATATATATATATATATATATATATATATATATATATATATATATATATATATATATATATATATATATGTTTGATCTGAATCTGAAATTGAAGAAATTAATAAAAGGCATAAACAAATATTCAATTAACTTACCTGGATGACAGTCGACGGTTCGATTGTCAGTTTTGACGTCGCGCAACCAGGCATAAAATCAGCTGACTTATAATGTTAAGGATGTGTTTTAAATTGTAAAATACTGGAAAACAATTTTTCAACAATATAGATGTAACGTTATTGGAAATGTTAACAATGTTAAATTTACCGAAATTTTCACTTAGAAATTTTTCGAGCCCATTGTCATGGTACAGTTGATTTTGAATTGAACTTTGAATCGGTCGAATAGTGTTGAGCAGTTATTATCATAGAATTTTGCGTTTGAACTTTGAATTAGTTGAATTTGATTAAATTGAAATAAACCTAAATAAAGTTTCTTGAATTGATTATAAAAAGTGAGTTTTTGAATTGTAGTCATATTGAACATAATTTTTGGTCCTTCGAACCGGATAATCGTTTCGGTGTTAAAAGTGGTGAACAAAGAAATTGAAATTTCGAATTTAAAAAAAAAGTGATTGAACTTTTGAAATTATTGAACTTGTGAAATACGTTTAAAGTGAACATTTTCCGGGATTAGTGGCGTGCAAATCATATGGTGTGGTATGTAGATTACATTGCATTACAACATTTGATCCTATATTATATTGCATGTTGATTTCCAATATATTTCCTTGTCGTATTTGTCCATCAAATTTGAATTTACTAGTGCTGGTCAAATTGCTACTTTAAACTCGAAAGTAGTATATTTAGAAAATTGAACAGAAAATCAGTTCATTAGAAAACGTATAACGTTAATTTGAGCTTGTGAGAACAAGTTAGACGTGAACGGAAAATCAGTTCATTAGAAAGTGAAATTTTAATTTGAATTTGCGAGATCAAGTTAGGCGTGAAAGTAGATAACGTGTATGCACGTGAATTGAAACTAGAATTGAATAGAAGTAGTCGAAATTGAATTTGATTTGAATAGTTGAAAGATCATGGCGACGATTACTAAGTTGATCTTGCAGCAAGGTCTGAACTATGATCAGTTGGTGCGAATGCACTCTAATTACAAAAAAGATCCGAAGACACGTAAAACCGTCACTTATTTTACAAAATTAATAGAGAGACTCGAAGCTATTCAAAAGGCGTTTGAGAAAACTCATGAATCTATTCTCGACTCATTGACCGGCAGTGAGTCGGAGCTAAGTAATCCATATTTTAATGACGGAAAATATAGTTTGTTCGAAGAACTATATGTAACATTATATTCGGAACTTAAAGAGTCTTTGATTGAGGTACAAAGGGTCTCGAATACAGATTGTTCCGAAATTACCAATCGGCCAAAGAATTCGGAAGAAAATGAAATTAAACTTCCAAGAATATCGTTGCCAAAATTTTCGGGAGATTACGAATCGTGGATTTCATTTCGAGATCTTTTTAAGAGTTTAATCCACGAAAAAGCTTCATTAAGTAATGTTGAAAAACTTCATTACTTAAAGTGTAGTCTTTCGGGTGAAGCAGAAAGTCTGTTAAAACAATTCCAGATAACAGATACGAATTATCAAGTGGCATGGAAGGTTTTGGTTGAACGTTACGATAATAAAGCAACGTTAATGAACACACAATTGAAACGACTATTTAGTTTAGGGGTCGCAAATGAGTCAGCGGCATCAATTAAATTGTTACTAGATAGAACGGTCCAGGCAGTGCAAGTGTTGGAGAACATGAATATTAAAGACATGTGGCAAGCAGTAGTTGTATACATGACAACACAACGTTTACCTTCGGAGACGAGACAATTATGGGAGCAGCAGCAAGCGGCTACTGGAGAGTTGCCGACTTTCATTGAGTTGAAAGCCTTTTTGCAAAATCGATTTCGCGCCTTGGAGGCTTCTGGAGTAACTCATATTAGAGGAAGTTCACAAAGGAGGAGTACAGCGTCTCACACCGGTAACATACAATCCTATCACAGTGACGTACAACAGTCGTGCACCATCTGCAAGGAAAAACATGGTATTCAGCATTGTATCCAGTTTTCGAGAGCCAATCACGGTACAAGGTTGCAATTAGTAAAACGCAATGGCCTTTGTATCAATTGTTTAAAAAAGGGCCATATGATGAGCAGTTGTCCAAGTACGTCACGATGCTTTAAGTGCAAGGGCATGCATCATACACTGTTGCATAGAGAAAATGTTGACACAGCATTACCAACGGGTCCTGAATTGAGGCAGCAACCGGGTCCATCGAATGCTGGTCTTAATATTAATTCACTAAACGTTACCGCCAGCAAAGAAGTCTTATTGGCTACGGCATTAGTTACCATCGAGTCACCTACTGGTCACATCCCACTTCGAGCATTACTTGACCAGGGCTCACAAGCGTCGTTTATTTCAGAATCTGCAGTGCAACTATTGAAATTAAAATAGAATCTTCGAAAGTTAATGTCACAGGAATCGGTTCGAACACTGCTACAAAAATTAAAGGGGTTGTTCGAGTAAATTTAATAATACCACAACAGGATACGATCGAATTAGATGCGTTAATTTTAGAAAAAATAACAAATCTTCTGCCACCACGAAACATTACACCAGCAGTGTGGAAGGAATTAGGAAATTTAACATTAGCAGATCCAAGCTTCGACAAACCTGGTAAAATCGATCTACTACTCGGTGCTGATGTCTATGCAAAGGTGATACTTGGCGATATGCAGAAACTTAATATTGGTCCAATACTTCAAAACTCTAGGCTAGGCTGGATTATTTCTGGTGGCGTTCACCAAACAAATTCAAAAAAAGGCTATCAAAGTTTCAAAGTTGAAGTTACAGATGATATGAATATTAGTGATCAGCTCAAAAGGTTTTGGGAGCTTGAGGAACTTCAACCCAAAAGGGTTTTAACCAAGGAAGAGGAATTTTGTGAAAACCACTTTGTGAAAAACGTTACGAGGAATAATGATGGAAGGTATACGGTGCGACTACCATTTAAAGATGAAGATAGTAAAATTAATCTCGGAGAATCGAAAAACGCAGCGATAGTCAGCTTCAAAGCGTTAGAAAAACGTTTCGAAAAACAACCCGACCTGAAACTGGAGTATCAAAAATGCATTCAAGAATACATCGACTCTAATCATATGCAATTAATAAAAGAACCTACGACTAATAATGTACCCATTGAAGATAATAGAATGAATTATTATTATTTGCCTCACCATGCAGTCTTCAAAGAAAGTAGTACGACGAAATTGCGAGTCGTATTCGATGCATCTCGGAAAACGAACAAAGGATTATCACTAAATGATATGTTGTTGACTGGACCATCCATTCAAAATCAAATTATTTCGGTTGTCATGAGGTGGAGGCTCTTCCAGTATGCTTTCATGGCCGATATAGCGAGAATGTATCGCCAAATTAAGGTGCACCGCGACGACGTTGACTATCAACGAATAGTATGGAGATCGAACCCCAATGACGCACTTGATCACTATCGCCTAACTACGGTAACATTTGGCACAACGTGCGCACCTTTTCTCGCTATACGGACTCTGCACAAATTAGCAGAAGATGAGATGAATAATTATCCTACGGCATTTGATGCTATCAAGAATGATTTTTATGTCGACGATTTGCTCTCAGGGGGTCAAGACTTACAAGAAACTATCGACAAACGTGATGCAATTTTTGCTGTCTTAAAATCTGGTGGTTTTATTCTGAGAAAATGGATTGCAAATGACCAACGGATCTTGCAAGGAATTGCCAAAGAAGATATTGAAATGAAGAACTGTTTTGAAATGAATTTAGACCAAGGATTCAAATCCTTAGGAATTGTGTGGTATCCTATGAATGATTATTTTAGTTTTCGTCTGCAATTGAAAGGTTTAAATTTACCTTACTCAAAGAGACAACTGCTTTCAGAAATCGCTCAACTATTCGACCCAATGGGATGGCTTGCTCCAATTATTATCAAAGCGAAAGTCCTTCTCCAAACTTTATGGCTTCAGGGGCTCACCTGGGATGAACCTGCCCCTGATGAAATCATACAACAATGGTTGAGATTTAAAAATAATTTAAAGATGATAAGTGAAATTAAAATACCGCGATATATTAGAAACTCGTCATCATCTCAATTTGAGATCCATGGATTTAGTGACGCGTCAAAGGAAGCTTATGCGGCTGCTGTGTACCTAGTCAGCAGAAATATTGAACAAACTCACGTTTATCTCGTGATGGCGAAGACGAAAGTTGCTCCGATTCGAACAGTGTCAATACCACGTTTGGAACTATGTGGCGCTGTGCTACTTTCCAAATTAGTACATCAAATAAAAGAAACTTTAAAATTCCAACATGTTCAAACATGGTTATGGACCGACTCGGAAATTGTCCTCTCCTGGATCAAGGGACATCCGACGCGATGGTCAGTTTTTGTAGCCAACCGTGTCACTGAAATTTACAATACTAGCGGGAATACACCTTGGCGTCACGTGCCCTCGAAGAAGAATCCTGCTGATTTGGCAACTCGTGGTTTGGATGACAACGACACAATCAACAATAAGTCTTTGTGGTGGACAGGCCCATCTTGGTTGCAGAAAAACCATGAACATTGGCCTAAAATGAAAACTGTAGAAATTACTAATTTGGAAAAGCGGAAACATTTGAATGTTCACTTCTGCCTGGATTTATCTTCGGATACAAACGATATAATAAATAGATTTTCCTCATTTAGTCGATTGATTCGAGTTACCGCGTACTGCTATCGATTCTTCAAGTTAGCCAGAAAGAAGACAACTGATAAAGGATACTTAACGACGGAAGAATTACAACAATCTCGAAAATTTTGGATTATAAACGTCCAACAAAGGGCTTTTAAAGAAGATATTAACAAATTACGAAAGGGCGAACAATTATCGAAAAGAAGTCAGTTAATCAATCTTGTTCCATTTCTTGACGGGGACGGGATTCTGCGAATCGGAGGGCGTCTGGAAAATGCAGATTTAACCTTCTCACAAAGACATCCGATCATCATTCCGAAAGCAGGGAAATTTACTGAACTGCTAGTACGACATATACACAACATCACATTACATGGAGAAACGCAATTGATGCTCGCTACACTGAGACGAAACTATTGGGTTTTGGATGCAAGAAATGTTATTCGACATTCTAATCATAAATGTTTAATTTGCTTTCGAACTAAAGCTAAAATATCATCACAATTAATGGGAAATTTACCGAAGCCGAGAGTCACAGTTTCACGTCCTTTCACCCATACTGGAGTGGATTACTGCGGGCCAGTTACAATCAAAGATAGGAATGGACGCGGAAGTAAAACCCATAAGGGATACATTGCTATTTTCATCTGCTTGGCGGTGAAGGCAATTCACATCGAGCTCGTCAATGATCTCACAACGACCACATTCCTCGCTGCGCTCAAACGTTTTATTGGAAGACGAGGTCTATGTCAGCACATTTACAGCGATTGTGGCACGAATTTTGTAGGAGCTGAATCAGAATTGAGGAAAATAGCGACAAGAAATCGAGAAGCTGTAGGGTCCCAGAGTGGCCTTGAAATTACATGGCATTTCAATCCACCAGCATCACCACATTTTGGAGGTTTATGGGAGGCTGGTGTGAAGTCGATCAAACTACATTTACGCCGTATACTACGACATGCCACTCTAACTTACGAAGAATTTTCAACAACTCTAGTCCAAATCGAAGCCTGCCTGAACTCGCGACCTTTGTGCCCTCTCACAGATGACCCTATGGACACCAAAGTATTGACTCCAGCTCATTTTCTGATCGGAGATGCTCTAATTATGCCAGTAGAAGACGATCTGTCTGAAATAAACTTATCACGGCTAGACAGATGGCAGTTTTGCCAAAGATTAATGCAAACATTTTGGAAACGCTGGACAAATGAATATCTCGCGAGATTGCAACAAAGGCCTAAATGGCTCAAACAAGAAATCCAGCCTAAAATAGGAGATTTATGTTTGCTGAAAGAAGAGAACATACATCCTAGTAAATGGCCTCTCGCAAGGATCACTAACGTTCATACGGGAAAAGATATGATAACACGAGTGGTCACGTTATTTTCAAAAGGTAACTACTACAAACGTGCAATAACAAAAATTGTTCTGCTTCCTACGCAATAACCGAACCTATAATATACACATATTTTAATAAAAGAAATGAAGCTACAAACAAAACCATAGACAGAAATAGAAATGAATCGAATACAAAAATGAACTACGATGCCAGACAATACAGCACTTTACCCTTTCTTTCCTATCACTATCCAATCCTATCCAAAGTACATACCACACAAAATAAAAAAAAAAAACAATGCTAACGGTTTCTCAGTAAACCCTTGTTCGAGTTGGCGAGTCGGGGCGCCAAGTTCAAATAACCCCTCTGTTGGCGAGTGTTATGTGCCTGTACGGAGGAAATGCCACAGGTTACATTAACATCTTTACCCTGTCAATTCGAAGGCAGCATCTGGTGTTTGGGAGTCCATTTCGATAAGCCAACCATACATGGCAATGGAGCAACGACAATAGACCTGATAATCGGTAACTCAACATTGACGAAAGCACACTCAACTTTATTTTTACAGATATTAATACTGATCCGGTTGGACCAGCGGGGGGAGTATGTTTGATCTGAATCTGAAATTGAAGAAATTAATAAAAGGCATAAACAAATATTCAATTAACTTACCTGGATGACAGTCGACGGTTCGATTGTCAGTTTTGACGTCGCGCAACCAGGCATAAAATCAGCTGACTTATAATGTTAAGGATGTGTTTTAAATTGTAAAATACTGGAAAACAATTTTTCAACAATATAGATGTAACGTTATTGGAAATGTTAACAATGTTAAATTTACCGAAATTTTCACTTAGAAATTTTTCGAGCCCATTGTCATGGTACAGTTGATTTTGAATTGAACTTTGAATCGGTCGAATAGTGTTGAGCAGTTATTATCATAGAATTTTGCGTTTGAACTTTGAATTAGTTGAATTTGATTAAATTGAAATAAACCTAAATAAAGTTTCTTGAATTGATTATAAAAAGTGAGTTTTTGAATTGTAGTCATATTGAACAATATATATATATATATATATATATATATATATCATCAAAAAAATCAATGACTATTTCTCGGAAACGCGCCATCCGATTGAG
Source organism: Nemotelus pantherinus (assembly GCA_963978885.1). Taxonomy (NCBI): domain Eukaryota; kingdom Metazoa; phylum Arthropoda; class Insecta; order Diptera; family Stratiomyidae; genus Nemotelus; species Nemotelus pantherinus. The sequence goes on along the minus strand of OZ022265.1, from coordinate 118,402,340 downwards.
CTGAAACTTTCAGGATACATTGGTGTATATGCAGAATAGGTCCAGGTCTCACTAAATGTCAATTATCTTTAACCCTTTGGCGCCGGCGGCCATTTTAGTGATATTTTTAATATACCTATTTTTCCGTACACAAATAAGTTTTGCAAAAATTAAGGTAGCATAATAAATTTCGAAGGTGTTTTATATGTGAATCGGATAGTGTTTTGGAATTTTTTAACCCCATGTGTGCGCTAGGTGCCTAAAAAGAGAACGGAAAAATTTAAAAATTTTTAAAATGAGATAACTTTTGACAGAGCTGTTAAATCATTATGAAACTTTCAGAACATATTGATATTATTAAGTTGTAAATTTGTGTAGCTTTTGATGAGCATGTTGGTAACTCTGTAGCTAGGGCAGGCGCTGAAAGTGAAAACCATCAAATCATCGACTCTCCGGAAAAAAGGTCGTTTCTTGGAAAAAAGCCAATCATATATAAATCTTATGCTTTGTCTACACAGCCAAAGTAAAAAATTTGAAATTTTATAACGGGCACGCCTATTAACCCTTTCCCAATTAACCTATATTTTTGGCATCAAAAACTTCTGTTCACGGAAACTCACGATCCATTAATCAGAATTAATTGAAATTGACAGAATGTATTGGTTTTAAGTAGGACAAGGTCTGATAGAAGTGATTTTGACATGAGGGCAATTTTGTGCTAGTGGTGCCATTTTGAAAAATCACGAAGAAAAATAACTGCTTTTGGCCCTATTAATTCTGATTCAGTCATTCGATTTTGACAAAATTAACACAGTAGCTGAACCCTTTAGACCACGTTTGGTAGAAATTTGGTGGAAAAATTCGGTTCGAGCCGCCAGCTATAGTAATTTTGGTGTCTTAAATTTGAAAAAAATCCTGAGGAAAATAATGCTCTTTGCCCTATAGCTTCCAGTACAGTCATTGAATCATAACGAAATTCAAATGGCAAATAAAACTTATTGTAGGCAATATTCAGTAGAAATTTAATTTCAAAATAATGATAGGGTTGCCAGCTATGTTGGTTTTTGTATTTTTTGGCATACCTTTAGTAAGCGATTTTATCATAGAATTTTCAAATCGTAATGGTCTTATAGTGAAAATAAACACCAAATATTAAGATCTAGAAAATTTGAAAACTTTTGCGAATGGTAACCCTAGATTTCTTTGCATCCCTATAACTTCCAATGCAGTCATTGGGTCAATACGAAATTCGCACAGCAGGTTGACTTTAACGTAAGGCCGATGCGACATATTTTTTGCTACGGTGCTAGCAAAGGGCTGCCAGCACTAGGCCATTTTGTTATTTTCGTTCCAATAAATGCTTGTATTAAGTATTTTCATCGCAAACATTTGCAATGAAAATAAGTAAACAATGTTTAAATTTTCTGAGATCTGCACATTTTTCGGATGACAACCCCAAACACCTTTCTATCGCTGTAAATTTCGATGAAGTCACCGAAATTAAAATGAGCTTAGATTCAATTATTACTTAGGGTGTATTAGTTTTAAGTAGGAAAAGTAAGTAGGGGTAGAATACACACTCAAAATCTGTACAAATTCTCTACTGTTCTTCGAACATTAGTGTTTCCAGCGGTTCTCATGCGCTAGGGTTTTTGTATCAATTGATCACAAGCAACTTGATTTGCAGTGAGTCAAAACT